>CM023824.1:20817428-21327428 GCA_013266295.2 Branchiostoma floridae x Branchiostoma japonicum | reverse complement strand
CCCTTAACAGGCATGGCCTTACGTCAACAACAGCCTCCAGACTTGACGTCAGCCGCCAACTGTACCTCCCCACGACACCCCAGACGGTAGAAGTGGATAGATAAAGTAAAGTAAAGTAAGATAAAATCCACGTAAGTCTGTTATGTACGTCTAGAAATGTGTACATAGAGAAACAAACGCCAGAATCAACCCATTGTCCCACGCAGAACTATCCCGCGGCAATGAGACTGTATATATAGCTCTGCGTGGGAAAATGGAATCCACCATTATCAGGCTCATACATGCCATGATGACCTTCGACCGAATTTGTCGCTCAACCGGTTTTCTCACATCGTTAGAAACCAATTTTCCCGTGACCAGCCTACTTGAAACCCGCCAGGCTCAACCCGCTCCAAGTTTTCAGGCTGAAGACCCAAGGTGATCGACTATCTACACTGGTCAGTCTGTCTATCTTATCCCGTCAGCAACCTTGTATGGTAGTGTCATTATGCCTTCTGTTCGTTATGTTTAAAGTGTCCTGCTGGCGAGAATCTGCCCTGGGTATTGTTACGAGCCCTTTGTATGTGGTTATTCAAGGACATAATGTCCTTGAATTATGTCGGCTAAATCGCCAACCCTCCCACATGCCCGGGGCATATTTAAATTTTGTGCCCGACTTTAGCTATGCCATGTGACTACAATTATCACGTTTTGTACGTCTAAATCAAATGAGTGCAAAGATTCTTTGCTTCTACCATATCGTATCCGTTCTGGTCACACCAAGCAGTGGCCAAAAGACGGTTGCCGACGGAAATGGCCTATGATATAACGTTAAGTGAATAACTTTCATCTCGCCAGACTCGCCTTTAATTAACGTACTGATGACAATGATGGGACTTTCCATTTATGTATCGTTTAACAGCTATGGCGGTACACAAAGACGTCAGCTTGCTTCACATAACACCTATAGCAGTTGTACAAGTCAAGGACCGCACAAGAAGGAACTCCGGTACAGCGACGAGACGGCAGAAAGTTATCACCATTTGTGTAACTTTGCTTACATTGGTGTACATTCTGCTATGGTCAGCGCTAAGGTAACAAGAAGGCTTTGTCTACAAAATTATATAGTGCTGGGTGCAGATTTGTTTCAGTCTTATTCGTAATGGTTTATAAGTAATATTGTAAATATAGGGAGTAATGTTGTAAATATAAGGAAAATCAAAACAAACTGTACTATAGATTATATATATTTCCTTGCACTGGATGTCGAGTGCCGAAAATTCGTAGCTGTCTTTGGTTGGAAGTAGACATAAACGATGTTGTTATGGTTAGACATAATAACTTTCATAATAGTTAGTCTGTGGATATAGAAATGTATGCAGAATCGGTGCAAATGGTAAAACTCAGAATCGGTGCAAATGGTAAAACTATCAACTCTAAAAGATGTTTGCATTTGGGTGATTAATACACGTAAGTGTGGTCCACCGTGCTAAGTCGGAAAATCGGAATGTTGAACATGCTATTGCTAGTATAACAGCCTCCAGTTTAATTCCGGACTTCCAGTTTAATTCCGAAATACGTAGCAGCCATCGAGGACCCCTTAGGGGTTAACCCAATTCTGCAGAATTCTGCAGAATTCTGGGAACTCGAGTCAGAATGCAGAAGTTGGCTCGAGTTCCCAGAATTCTGCAGATTTCTGCAGAATTGGGTTAACCCGTAAGGGGTCCTCGATGGCTGCTACGTATTTCTTACATCATTTTTACCTGTAGTTAACAACATTAGCCCATCTAGATGTAAGGTTGCTGAGATATGGGAAGTAGTCCGGAATTAAATTGGAAGTCCGGAATTAATCTGGAGGCTGTTGTATGTTCACGTTCTCACAAAAATTCAAATTTACCATATTTCACTGTAACATCCAGAGAAAGGCCAGGTATTCGAAAGACGACGGCACGTGAGATGTCCACTCAGCCAACTGGTGTTTGGGAATTTGGGGACCTGGCGCCAGACTCAGCATGGCAGTTCAACGCGGAAGCTTTGCAAAATGTTAGGTCAGTCCAACATTTGTTTCCTTTTTCTCCAGTCTATGTTTCTATGTTCTCAACATGCCCTTTCTTCAGTGACAACTCCATTGAGATACCAAAAGTATTATACTGATGATCATGATCAAGTGCATTGTTTCTTGAGGTCTTTGAAGAAAACCATACCCAGATCCTGTACATGTTTTGTGTGATGATGGCGTTTTGGTGAAGCCTCTGGGTGGATGTATCTTGTGTATACTACGTGGTTTTGTAGCAAGTAAATGAGTCCACAGTACAGCGATTTTTGTGATGATGTCCGAATTGTCTTACAGAAAGTACACGGCGAAACTGATGCTTAAGAAACGCGTGAAGACGAAGAAGTTTGGGGACTTACAAACAGACTCAGGCATTCCCTTTGGCCACTACTACAACACATGCGCTCTCATAGGCAACAGCGGCGTTGTCCTGGGAAGCAACTGTGGTGCGGAGATCGACTCAATGGACTACGTCATCAGAATAGACCTGCCCGTCGTCAGAGGGTTTGAAAAAGATGTTGGGAGACGAACCAATATGACGGTGATCAACTATAGAACGCCAAGACGAATGGAGAAGTCTGCGCAGTTGGAAAACAGATCTCAAGATGTGTATGAGACTCGCTTAAAGGACGTGGTGGTCGAAGGTGGCGTTCTGCTTTCTGATCCTCGAGCAGAACCTCAAATTGCCAAGACTCTGCGAGTGTATAAATTCCCCCTTTCATTGCTCAAATTGAAGGGCGGAATTAAAGATAAGATAAACAAGTAAGTTACAGATTTATCTACCAATACAACAACAGAGAGAATCTATTGGTCTTAAAAAATGATACATGCATGTACTTTGCTGTGAAAAAGCTATACGTATAATATCAACAAAGGTACCACTCATTTTGTAGCAACTCAAAGACTCTACATTGCAAATAGTGGTTCTGTGTCCACAATTATTTTACTGCCTGAGATAGTCTATTCTGAACTAAGTTGGTTCAAATCAGTGCTTGATGTGCACGATATTACAGAGGTAGGAATCTACTGTCGTTGACAATGTCAGTCTGATGCAATGACCTCTAGAGAGCTTTCAAAGCTCTGGCCTCTGGCAAAATTAATTAACCTCACTTTTTTTTTGCTCTAACATGACCTCTTGTTCAGATATTAGCTTGTGTGGATTTCCATATGGAAAATAATCATCAATACTGTGGAATATAATGCTGATGCAGACAATGCTGAAGATAAATTTTTATTATTTATTTATTTATTTATTTATTCATTCATTCATTCATTTATTCATTCATTCATTCATTTATTTATTAATTTATTCATTTATTTATTCATTCATTTATTTATTTATTTATTTATTTATGGAGATAAGTTATTTATTTTGTCTTTCTTCTCTGTTTATTTACTCAAACAGAGCTGCCTCCAGTGTAGCAAAGAAGAAGATGAAAGCCCCGACCATCGGCCTGGTGAGTGTGCTGATGATGACGACGTTCTGTAACCACACGCACATGTACGGATTCTTCCCCTACTATAAAGACGTGAACGACAAGCCCGTTCCCTACCACTACTATCCAAACGACCAGGTGTATCCGCCACTGGAGGATAGCTTCGACCCCAGAGCTCACCATGACGTGAATAAAGAATATGAGTTTCACAGGGATCTGCACAGACGGGGGGTTTTAAAGATGCACCTCGGTCCATGCGGAAATTCGTGAGCTGCCCCGTCTAACGAAAATTTACAGTAATAGATTTTTATATAGATACCTATGGGGTCATGAATTGATGTTACGCAATAGTGTACGAGTGGACTTCTATCACGTGGTGAGCACGGGCGGGGCACGACCGGTCTTAGCCAATCACAGTGTAAATTTGATCCGCCCTAACCAATCACAGGGCGGATCTACACGTGCTCCTAAATTTGCCGCGTCTTTCAGAATTTCTCGGCCCACTCGAACGAACCACGGTAGCGGCCGGTCCGAAAAAATTCCACTTTCGTAATACGAAAATAGCTACATTTATAGCCCTTGTCACACATAGCCGACCGTGGCCTCCCGACCTTCTCCAGACCATAGTTGGGAGCTAGAAATGTCAAACAAAGTACCTTAATCATTATGGTGAAGGCAAGAGTTTAAGCATATCTGTAGATTGATGTTTGCATAATGTTTGGTGTTTTCTTTATCAAACAACTAACCCCCTCTAAATGTCACTGTTGATCTGGCTCCATACCAGGAAGTAATGTTGCCTGTTCCGTTGGTTTATGAGATTAAAGTATGATTCCTTCCTACCGTCAACTATTTCCTTGTGGAATGACCTGCCCCCTAATGTCAAAGCCTCTCTTACGATTAATATCTTTAAAAAGGAGTTAGACTTATTATTCAACAGACCGACAAAACACTCCCATTTCTCTCATGGTCAAAGACACTCCGCTGTTCATCACACAAGGCTCCGTTTAAACTTCAGTCAATTAAATTACCACTTATTTCAACACTATTGTATCGATTACCCTACATGTAAATGTGGCTATCATAGCGAAACAACTGAACATCATTTCCTACACTGTAATCTTTATGCCAGTTATAGAAGTACTTTGTTATTATCTCTTTCCAATATAGTAGAGCTACAGCATCTCAATGCCAGTACCTTATGTTCTTTACAGTTACTGCTACGAGGATCCACGTTACTCTCACATTCACACAACTGTAATATCTTCGACATAGTTCAAACCTTTATTCACTGTACAGGTAGATTCTCGTAATTGATAGATCACCAACTTGTCTTGTTTGTACTCATTCTACTTGACCCACTTTGTAATTATGTATGTATTTTGTTATTATGTTTTACTCTTGTTTTTATATTTGTGTTATTGAGTAGAAGGCGTCATATAAGCACCTGTGCTTTCTGCCCAATACTCATTAAACATATGTGAATAAAAATAAATAAAGTATGATTCTAGAAGTTGTGAGTGGGTCTTTGTACTATGATGTTTGTAAGTATTGTCTAAACAACATTTGTATATATGTCTAATTGACCTTGACATTTGAGAATTTTTCAAACCACAACACCTACCTGGAACTTTAACACATCGATACACAAAAACCGTACACGTCAAAGGAATCAATTTCATATTCCTTTTTTCAAGTTAAGCGAACAGCAAGAAAGCGTCAAGTCTGGAGAAATCTGTGCCTCTCGCTACAGAGCCGCTGCACTTCTGTTCTTGGATTTAAACGTTCCGCGAAGAAAAGGAAGGCACCCAGACAATTTCTTAGGATTACCAAATGATCGAGTAAGTACAAGGTCTACGTCAAAAGCATGGATTCACTTTGAAAGGATGTAAGCGTAAACACATCAAAGTCTTAGACGTGAAGAAAGCCTCAGCCTGTCCATTGTTACCGACACACTGATGGAAAAGAAAACATAGTGCAAAGGGACATGGTTGTAGTCGGAGATTTCCTTCTTCTTTAGTATTGCCTGGCTCATTTTGCGAGGGATTTATATACAAGACGCAGCTGCGTTGAGCCTAGCTGGCTTAGTCTGCTACTAAGCAAACATGAGGAAACGGAGGGACAAAAGCAACAGAAAAAGAACGTCGTGTTTGATATACTTCAAACACAAAGCCAAGCCAACCAATGTCTGAAAAGATATTCCTTTAAAAGTTGTTTGTTATTTGTATATATCGGAGAACAAGCCTAACAGTGCACCATTTGGCAGGCTGTTGGAAAGGTGTTGAGACTGTGCTGCGTCCCTTTTTTTCAGGGTACATATGATAGTATAAGTACATGTACTAGTCTCCTTCCTAGTTGTAGTACATGTTGCTGTCGTTGTAATGTCAAACGGTTTACTGCTAGAGAGGAAGAATTTCCTTTATTAATGCAGCTGTTTATGTTTCTTTCTCCCAATGTAAAGCACGCCCGAAAAAAGCCACATGGAAAACGCCATGAAAACCCATCCGTTAGCAGACGGAGGAAAGCTTAACCCGTGCCCCAAAAGGTCCTGGCGTTCTGCCGGCGACAGGCTCAACCCGTGCCCGGACCGACCAGTGCGCCCCGTCGGCGACAGGCTCAACCCGTGCCCGGACCAACCAGGACGTCCCGTCGGCGACAGGCTCAACCCGTGCCCGGACCGATCAGCACGTCCCGTCGGCGACAGGCTCAACCCGTGCCCGGATCGACCAGCACGCCCCGTCGGCGACAGGCTGAGCCCGTGCCCGGACCGTCCAGGACGTCCCGCCGGCGACAGGCTCAACCCGTGCCCGGACCGACCAGGGCGTCCCGCCGGCGACAGGCTCAACCCGTGCCCGGGCCGACTAGCACGCCCCGTCGGCGACAGGCTCAACCCGTGCCCGGACCGACCAGCACGTCCCGCCGGCAACAGGCTCAACCCGTGCCCGGACCGTCCTGAGAGCAGTAGACCTGAACCATGTATAGACAGTAGCCAGCATCCAGGGAACGTTAGGGGCAATCCATGTCCGGACACAGCGGACACTCCCGTCAGCCCACCTCCCACTGAGATCATACCGTACGGCGTGGCCTACCTACACCTCCCGCCCATGACACGGTACCAGAACGCCATCATGGTCGACGGTACTCCTTTCCGTGTCCACATGTACCACACCCTCCCGGATGAAGAGGAGGCTGCTGATACAGACAACCGGCTTCCTGAAAATCCGTTGCCAGGAGGCAGCATCGGTTACCATGACGATGATGCACAAGAGGAGAAAGGCGCGTCCTTGCAGGGTTGGCTCCAAGGAATATTATCTGGTCGTCATGACAACCTTGAATCGCCCGAGCAAGAAGACCCTATCGACCCCCCATGCAACGATTCTCATCGAAATGGCCAGATCGTCGGCTCGGCGCTTCCATCTCAAAACACTGCGCCCTGTACAGAAACGGCCCTTTCCCGAGCTCAGCCACCGGAACATTATAGAGCAACAACCCGCCCCAAGTCGCCAGGTATCAGCGCTGACCAAGGTACAGAGACGACCCATCTGGGACACTCAGAGAACTGCTCCGAAACAACTCATCCAAAGTCGTTAGAAGCGGGCTATGCAGCCGAAGCCACCTTGCCAAAGGCACCTGTAGATACTCAGCATGGAGCAGAGGAAATGAGCACACAAGAATGCAACCTCGGGCGTCTCCGCGTCTGTCAAGATGACAACAGCCGACAGCATCCTACTTCAACCTTGGCCTCTGACGTCACCGTCGCTATGGAGACCAGCGGTGAAAGTCCAGATTCTGACGTCATACGGACCACCGGTGGGAACACAAAGGCACACTCCGGAAAAGATCGGGAGAAAAGACCTCGTAATCGTGAGAATTTCTCTTTTTTTCTTGTTTTTCTACTGATGTGGCACTGCCATGTAGCTTCAGAGCTATCACGACTGTTATTTAACTATGTTTCGACACAGTTTTGTCGTAAATTGATAACGACCTTGTTGAAAGCATGCTTGTCATGTTCCTTTCCGATTTGTTTTGATTTACTTCCATCGCAGTGTTCGTAGTATACTACGAACACTGCGATGGAAGTGCTATCTTATGACCGGCCACATTTATCACATGGCTTCTCTCTCTCTCTCTCTCTCTCTCTTCTCTCTCTCTTCTCTCTCTTCTCTCTCTCTTCTCTCTCTTCTCTCTCTCTCTCTCTCTCTCTCTCTCTCTCTCTCTCTCTCTTCCTCTATCTATGTATGTGCACGTGCGCGCGCGCGTTAGATAATTGTTTCCTTCTTTGTCATTAGAAATGAGTCTGACTCTGAAGCTTACATTCATACATTTTAAAGTCAATTTCCAGGCTAGAACTTCCATCGCACGATCTCTCAAAAACAGTTGTTCCTTTGCAAATGCCTTGAAGTCTTCAGTAGAAGAGATAAAAACAAAAGTTACGATTGTTCTGGCATCGGCATAAAGCAACAAAAAATGTTTAAACTTGAGACTATTCTTCTTGTAATGCACACGTACTTCGATGTCTCCTATACTATGTTATACTGTATGAGGCATTGATGTACATGAGCATTACAAGAATAAAAATATCAAGATTAAACATTTTCTTGATGCTTTTCTGCCGATGCCAATACAATCTTAACTTTCAACTGTCAAAAGACACCAAATATATCAAACAGACTACAATACGTGAGCTTGAAACAAGACGTTATGATGTATGTCTTCAAGGCCTGCTGAAAATGTCTTCAAGGCGACTTTCGGCATTGCTTCTACAGGCTTCAAAGGCCGGAAGTCGCTTAAGATCAAAAGTACAGACTTGCTGTTGGGACTGGCCGCCGTCGGTGTGATAGTGGGACTTGCAGTGGTCCTTAACTACCCAAACGTACCAACAACGGTTGAGGTACGGAAACCTCATTGTCGTTCTCATCTATTACTTGAGCTGTCACCAATTCATGGTTGTGACCGCGAGCATATCATAATGAACATAGGTCTGTCGTAAATACTATATACATGTGTACCTGTTCTTTGTTTTCTGCATATTGGAAACACTTCTGTAAAATGCATGTTTTTGCAAAGAAACAGTTATGATTAATCCCTTTCTCCTAGAAAAAGCCGTCTAAAAGGCCACAATCCGAGGACAACTCACTTCTGACTCAAACCACTTCGACACCAACCCTCGTAACTTCGCCGACATCTGAGCAAACCAAGAGGCCCGTCACGGCGCTGTCTCGCCACGTTACGGACTCCGTACAGGTGACCACGCCCACTCGCCGCACATGGTACACAACCAGGAAACAGCCGGATAGCAGGTACAGTGCTCCATGTGCTGTTAGCCTGACCGTTGTGCGTGCTCTTACTTATAACAGTCTATTTCATTAGAAGATGTTTAGAAGGAATGGCTTTAATGTGTTCTTGCCAAAAAGTAATAGCAGGACTCAGTACGACAGTCTTACTTACCTACATTTTCCATCTTCCCCAGGTAGGCATTAGGGCCTGTCAGTTGAGAGCATCGTCTTCTCCATTCCTCTCGGTCTTGAAAGACCCCTTCCTTCTCAAATCTATCTAGTCTGTCCAGTCTCTAATTTGCTCATTCTAGTGTCCATCTTGCTTGTGATTATATAAGATTTGTGATTGGGAGTGGTTTTGGTTATCTTTATATGTATTATGATAGCTAGGTATACTCCACGGTGTGTTTACTCTTTATATCCAAGGTACTTAATCTTTTATTGTTCTTTATTTTTTTGCTGTAGAAATAGCACCTCCTCAAGCCCAAGCCAGGCACGACTTGAGAAATGGCAGGCATCTTTCGTCGCGCACCACCGGCCGCTGAAGGTGTACGTACTGGAGGAGAAAAGTGACGGCTCGTTCGCGTACGTGCCTCGCCAGCGCTGGGGGCCGTCCCACCTGGCCGCCGCGCTCAACCAACCAGAGCGCGGGCCGTAACAACCCCAGCACGATCACCTCAGCAGGTTGTCATGGTAACCAATCCTGTTACCAGCACGTCGGCAGAACGTACTGCGCCTGCACGAAAACTGGGGTTTTTCTGCGTCTGTTTTGTTTTAGCGGAGGGGGTGGCCTCTTGTCGTGTTCGTGTTTTTGAGATACAATGCTGTGTAGGGACCGTGATGTTTACTGAAGTAGAGGACTACTTGTAGAATGTTTTTAACTGTGAAAGATACATGTACATAGGCTGGGCCTTATTGAGAGAAGTGACTTGGAATGAGGTGTTGCGAATGGTATTTTGATTTTCTACAAGTGGTAGACCAATTTTATGGATGATCTAAGACTCACTAATATCAAAGTTATTTTCAGGCGTTATAAATCGTATTATGCCTCGTGTTTGCACGATTATGGCGAATAATGGAATCATTTTCTGAAGAAGTAAGAACATTATTTGCCACCGAGTCACGCTACCCCCTCAGGAACAGCAACCACCTGTCTGTTGAACTTACCAAAACCACCAGAGGCCAGAGAACATTATTCCATCGAGCAACGTTACTCTGGAACACTCTCTCTACTGAAACTCGTACTGCCACCACTATTGCCTCCATTAAAAGAAGTTATGGGATTCCCTCGGTGACCCCTACAAGCCTTAGAGTTGTGACCCTGACCTCTCCACGTTTATGTACTGTATTGTTGTGATGTACGTGTATGTCTGTCTTGTCAGCAGGGCAAGCCCTTAATAATAGCCACCTGGCTAGTTGGGCTGCCCTGGCTGTACAAATTGTCTTTTTACGGCCAAACAAATAAATAAAAAAAATAAACATTATTTGCCCTTTTGTGGATGAACTGGCTGCGTATGAAGTATTGCGAATTGCATTTTGTTTTTCTGCTAGTGGCAGACCAATTATCGGTACAAAGAAGTTAGTCTAAGCTATGAGGCACAGAAATCAAAGTGAACTTTTGAAAGGTATATACAAGAAAACCTGTAAGTGGGGTCGTGTGGCGTAAACGGTAGCGTGTTCGACTCGGAACCAAGAGGTCCCGGGTTCGAACCCTGCCATGCCCCCGCGGCCGATCTTGTGCCCTTGGGAAAGGCACTTTCCTCACCTCACCCAGGTGTATATTTATATTGTACTGTCCTCTGTCAGTTGGTGGTGGCATTAAAATAAGTTTAAAAAACTTGAGTGTGCCGTCACCATGTCTTGTCATTACATGTTGGAATAAAAAAAACCTGTAATGTAATGACGGAACCCTTGCGCTTACATGCGCAAACATACAACAATTCGACGTTCTTCCTCCAGAGATTGTAGTAAACGGTACCAAAGAAAGTAACGTGGTGGCATTACCTTCTAATGAGATGAGAATAAAGAATTGATGATGTACAAATTGTTATCTGTAAAGTAGCAAGTCATGCAGTTAACCCTCCGAAGATTTAGAGTGGCAGCTGAGCATGCAACCTTCTGAAAGAATGCCGTTGTTTGTTTTTTCTCTCACATTGTTGTTAACCATTGTCCTTCTGGCATTTTCACGCAATTTTTCATTTATTTGATTTCTTAATCAGGTCATAGACCCTTGTCTTCTTCTGCGCTGCTGTGGCATAGTTACTTCCGCATTCGGTGCGTTTCGCTGCGGTATGACGCGTTCATGTGAGAAATACAAATGTATCCCCAACCCATACGTACATGTAATTTGATGTATACATGACCCGCATACAGGCACTGCGTGTGCTACCCGTATATATATATATATATATATATGGCCGCAGCAGGACAAAGCTGTCGGCATAATAACCTTAACGTCATCGAAACTGTCGAAAACGGGAAGTGAAACACCTGCCGGGGAATCCCCATTGGGGGAATCCCCTGCCGCCACCTTTGAACAATACGTGTAACGTTATCAGTGTGTTTATCCTGCGTTGTCCTAATACCAAAAACACGAAACAATCTCTTTAACACGTCAAAACATGTAGAATACTAGCGCAGGGTTGAAACACCTTGATTCTTTTGTAGACTGCATAGTATACACCGTTCCCTATGCAAGAACCAAACGACTGCAGCAGTCATTCCTGTACTGCGCCATTAGACTTTACAACGACTCACTTTCCGGGCCTTGAATCCACATCATAACCTGTATGACTCGACCTGATGCAACATTGTGTATATTTTATTTTAATAAGTTTGTATGTGTTTTTGTATATATAATTTGATATAGATGTTAATGTATTGTTTCCTGGTGTTTTAATGTGACAACTGTACCCAATTCAGGGGTTGGCAGTTGTGCTCCCCCCTGCCAATGTACACTTGGAGGAATGTAAATAAAGATATGTGATAAAACAATCCATCAGATACACTATGCTACATTATGGATCAGTCCAACCAAGGACATTATACAACAATCCGACAAGCGCAAAAATCCGCTACCCGGAAGTAGACATGACTGCGCTGTTGGGGTGAGGATTATTGTCAAAGCAGTACGTGCCAAACTGTCAGCTTTTTACAAATAATTACAGCACAAAAGAGAAACAGCATCTAAACGTTTAATTTCGTCCTGTAGAACGAACCTTTGGTTTCACAACAATACTATTGAGTCATTCTTCCTTCTGGGAGTTTCACGCTTTGTGTGGGTGTGTAAATACGTGACGTATAGAAACAGTTTCGATGTCGCAAGAGGGGATTTCACAAAGTCCGTTTTAAGAACACTATAAAAGTGCCGTTACGTCTTGTGTAGACCTTTAGTCTACGCGGAGCTGTGAAGACATCACTGACGCCTCGTCCGCTGTCTACCTGTGACTGAGGTAAGGAGGGTCTGTTCAGAAATATTAGAAATAGAAAAGGGTTGATACATACAATTACCTGTAGATACAAACAATTACCTGTGAAAACATATGTTTACAAATATTGTACAGGAAATGCACTTTTTGGAGGATGGAATGCAGTTTATTTGCCATTACCCTCAATACAGCACCGATCGCGAAAGAGATAGATCATTTGAAGTAGTCACCAAAATGTCTTTATGCACCTCTCCAGCTGTTTTGTGTGCGGTGGCATGCTCAATGAAAGCGCTCAGTTAATGATACGTGTCTAATATCTCTAACAGATTAACTGATTGTGCATCATACAGCGAATCAGTCCGAGAGCAGAAAGATGCCGACAACTGAGTCCGAAACACAAGCCCAACCCGAGAAGGAACTCATTCGAGTCTTCAGGGACAAATTGGTGCAGTACATCCGCCCGACCGCCGTGGTGCGCTTCTGCACGGCCAGTCTACAAGAAAAGGACCAGGAGGAAGTGACCAGGAAGGAAGAGAATGCAGGACCGCAAGCCGCTGCAGAGCTGCTGTTGGAAAAGCTACTGCAGCAGGACAATCCAGGTAGGTAGCAGCAACTCTTGATATAGACAGCTGAGTTGTATAAAGGACAGAAATCTTGACATTTGCAGACAAGTGTACAAAGTTTCCCTCCCCATTTGTTCTAAGTGTTCTATGAGTAGCGTTGTGACGTAAAGCTTCTTTCATGAATACAGGCACAGGGAAAACAGATTCTCTCTCTCTATAGGCTGGTTCCCTGAGTTTGTAGAAGCTCTGAGACAATCTGGTTCAGAGCACGTAGCAGAAGACCTGTGCCCCACCGAAACAGCGCCTCCTGTCGACACCTCCCCGTACCGCGAGCTCCTGAGGATCATGGCACCAGACCTGACGCAGACCATGATGGTGGTGGACCTGTTACCGCATCTGCCGTGTCTAATGCAGGTGCGTTTGCAACAATCACTGTTTTCAAGGTAGCAAGAATATTCACATAGTGACATATTCGATGATATAACAAGTGCCGTAGGCACTCTGTCTGATACGGACATGTGCGTGTGTAGATGTTATCGAATATAAAACTACGTTCAGCCATCACAGATCAAAGATGGCTAAAAGTACCATGGCTTTATATGGTTTCTATCTACACTGTATCAGAAAAGCAACTCGTAGAATTTTCTGACGTTACAATACCGATGGCATTCCCCTTAATAACGTAAGGGGGATTCCCATGTTGGGGATTTCCCACTAGTTTGAGCAGGTGCGTACCTCTCTGAGTTTTCTGTTTTGTTTTTCCCGGTTGAATAGGAAGACAAAGAGCAGATCGAACAGACGATGAAAACGTCTGGTAACATCCGAGCCGCGGATGTTTTGCTGGAGAAGATAGTGCGGTGTGGCCCGGAGCTGTGGTTCAGGGAGCTGTGCCAGGCTCTGAGGAACACCGGAGATGAGAAGTCACTGGACATTCTCTTAGACAGGCGGGGAGCAGACCAAGGTGAGAAGACTTCTGCGCAGACTTCTAGCGGGCAGCGTTTGTTTCTAGCCTCTACCAGGCTTGAGGGCACGGCCGGCTGGAAATACTAGTAGAAATTGGCCAAATAGAGAGAGATAACACGCCGAGGGAGTTAGTCAGCCAGTTTACAGTTTGCCGGCCCATCGCGCGTTAATTAATTTACGGCTTAAATGATCTGAACTCCGAAGCTACTGTCTTTGTGCAGAAAACGAGCGGATTAGTTTTATTGCCTTTCAAGTCAGCGATATTCCACAGGCTTGAGGGGCCGGCAAACTGTAAACTGGCTGACTAACTCCCTCGGCGTGTTATCTCTCTCTATTTGGCCAATTTCTACTATTTCCAGCCGTGCCCTCAAGCCCGGTAGAGGCTAGTTTGTTTCTACCAGTGGCTAGAGCGGATACAGGCCTTTCGAAACGTCACTGTACCCTCTTACACCTGCGTATCAACTCACATACAATAGTTCCCGTCCATGGCCGCCATTTTAACTCTCTCTCTCTCTAGACCCCATAGGCGAGAACCTGAGCAGCTTGTTTCAAAGACTGGCCATTTCACCTTCACCTGCAAATGGTAAGCTCGCCAAAATAAATTAGCGGATTTAACAAGGTAAACAAAAGAAATAAATACACAAAGAACGATAGCATGATGCAGCGATCTAAGTGTTATTTGAAGACACTGTGATTGAGCTCTCGCTGTTTTTTTTCTATTTTGAAACCAAAAATGTTGAATCTAGAGAGCGCTTTCAGGCAGAGTACTATAGTTAGTCGGCAAACATTCTTGGATACACTAATAATAGTCCTAGTTATGTACATATTCAATGGTAGAAATTGAACACTCAGTACAAATATACAACCGCTGAATCTAGCTGCTTTTACAGAGGAAGTCCAGGCCGCAGACGCGTCAGCCATGAAGGCCGCCATGTTGGATGACCCAAACTTGGACGAAGGTTATGAAGAAGACACGGAGGATGTCAGGGTTCAGGATTCATTGGCGATGGGTGAGATCTCCTTACAACATTATTAACAGTTTACAAAAAGGCCCTCTTCATCAAATATGTTTTTTTTAATGAAGTGCTTATATCTAAGATGATGATGATGATATCAATGTCTTTAGCATAACGTAATTTTTCAATAGCCTCCAGCGCAGACTTTCCAGGCAGCCCGTCTCTATTAGCACAGCGGTTTCTTTTCGCTGGGAGGGCTGCATGGCCATATGGGGGGTATAGAAACGCCGTGCTCATGAGAAACAAAGGCAGGCCGCTAGAAAGTCTGCACAGGAGGCTAATTTCAAAGCAAACGTACCATTTCTCAAAGGGGCCGAAGGAAGCATTCCAATGCGTGACTACCAGCTTGAGCTGGCGGAAGACGCCCTGAAAGGGAACAACATCGTCATCTGCTCGCCGACCAACAGTGGGAAGACGCGCGTGGCAGTCTACATCTGTAAGGACCATCTGGAGAAGAACCCGAACGGAAAAGTGCTGGTCATGGTCAACAAGGTAAGAGGAATTACCAAGCCTGTGCCAATAGTAGATGTCATTTGACGCCCACTATTGTACGGCATCCTACCTGTCTTGACAATTACACCAAGCAGAATATAGATAAGCATAGACTGAAAAAGAGCATGATATACACTCCTGTATAGTCACGTTCAAGTTCCTGAAAGTGTCCTTACGATGAGTCAGTGTGATAATGACCTAGTTCAGAATGGTATTTTGGGGTTATCCTTTTAATATATTCTTCTACAACGGTTGCAATCAACATGCCAACAGCTTCACAAGAATACACAAGATCAAGTATACACAGGATCAAAATTAGACGCCAAGAGAAGGTTCTATTCTCGCTGCCCCGTTGAATTTCTTGCAATACTCTCACAACGTATAACGAAGAGTAAATGTGGTATTACAGGTCCATCTAGTAGAGCAGCACTTCCAGAAGCAGTTCAAACCGCTGCTGCCGGAGTCCTTCCACTCCAGACTGGGGACGATCAGCGGGGAGAATTACTCCTCCGCCGAGGAGGAGCACATCAGCTTCAAACAGCTGGTGGAGCAGAAGGACATCATCATCCTGACGGCGCAGATCCTGGAGAACCACCTCAACAGGACGGACGAGGAGAGGGTGCAGCTTTCAGGTGCGCAATATAAACAGTACATGGCTTGTGAACAATAATCTAAACATACGATTTTTTAACTAGAAGGGTAACATTTGCAAAGCAAATGCATAATGTTTACCTTCACATGGTCTAGCCTAAGAAACTACTGCTCTTTTTATTCTTTTTACTCTTGTTACTCAAACACATTCATATATAATATATGGCGACCAGTGCCTCCAGCTCTGCCCTGCTACCAAATGTAACCCAACACCACAGGGTGTCTGCTACAGCACCAGTTACCATGGTGGCAGACGTCTGGTCCAGGTCACTGACTTGGAAGAAGGGAGAAAAAACAGAGCAAAAATAATATGTATTCCTTCTGCGAAGGTAAACATTAATATAGACCCCCCATCGTGGTCATACAGCGTATAGAATTCCCAAGTCTTATAAGAAACTGCAGTGAGGGAAATAGATGTACTAGTAAGTAGTAAATGGACTTCAATGGCAAAGGAAGTCTTGACTGCATATGTACGTTGGTGTTGCTTTTGTTGTTTTATTGTTAAGAGGAATGTGTTTTCATCCAACAACATAAAGATCTTCCCGCACTACACAGATTTCTCTCTGATGATCTTTGACGAATGCCACCACACCCAGAAGGAGAACGTGTACAACAAGATCATGGGCCGCTTCATGCTGCAGAAGTTTGACCAGCCGCGGCGACCCCGGCCTCAGATCGTCGGGCTGACGGCGTCCCCCGGGGTGGGAGGTGCCAGGACTCACGACAAGGCCGTCTCACACATCCTGCAGGTACTGCATGTAGATTCCTGATGAGCGAACATCAAGTTCGTAAGATAACTAAGATGGTTTGAACACGTGAAAAGAATGGCTGTCACAAGGGGTGTGAAACGTATTCTGGAGTGGAGACCTCCTCGGAAAAGACCTCTTCGTAGACTCATCAGGATCGATGAGATGGACTGATGGTCTAAAGAAATCCTGGCCAAAAAGAATAAATATTTCCTTTAAAGATGCTAAGGAGCTGTGCGAAAACTGCACAGTTTGGAGAACCCTGATCCGGACTCTCAACAGATATACCAAAGGTGGTTTACAGGCAATATGATGAGCAGGTTAGTAGAACAGGACCTCTGACTTACTGCTGTTGTGTTTTACAGATCCTTGCCAATCTGGACGCCTCCAGGATAAAAACAGCAGAGAAACATGAAGACGAACTTAAGAAAGTCGTGGGACAGCCCAAGCGGGAGTGCCACATCACCAACGAGCGGCATCAGGACCCCTTCGGAGACGAGCTGAAGAAGATGATGCAGGAGATCCACAGGATGATAGACGCGGAAGGGGAGCGCCGTCCTCCGGCAGACTTCGGCACGCAGATGTACGAGCAATGGGTGGTGGAGATGGAGAAGGACGGTCAGTGTCTCTCAGTGTCTCACTTTTGAAACTCTACGTAATCTCTGACAGAATAGAAGTTATACCATACAGTTTTAGCTCACCGAAGAGCTATTCTTTCACTGTACGTAACAGAGAAGACAGCTATGTATCTCCTAGCTCTTTTCGACAAGTACAATGTGGACCAGACCTTAACGTACCATCCTAAGGACTGTAACCCTTTCCAGTAGGGTGCATGCCGGCAGGGTGAGCGAAAAAAACCCAAAACAAACAAACAACAGGATTCGAACTTCCAACCTTTTGGTCCAGAGACAGATTCACTAACCACAGGACTACGCACGCTCTTTAGGTAAGATGATTTAGTTAGATGACATGGAAATACACAAATGTTATAGAATAGCGCTTTTTTTTTCACTTACCAGGCGGCATGAAGTGCAACCGATGCGTCCAGACCTGCGCAGAACACCTGAGGAAGTACAACGACGCCTTGGTCATCAACGACACACTGCGCATGTCTGACGCCTTTCAGTACTTGGAGGAGTTTTACGTGAAAGAGAATGACCGTCAGGAAGGATTTGACAACACGGACAAAGAACTGGCTAGCATCTTTTCCGGTACGTAGTACTTTGATGTAGCATTCGTTTTTTATACAGAATTGTCCAAGTCTTTCTTTTGCTAGAATTTAGAAATCATATCACTTTTGTATGTCTATTCTATTCTATTCTATTCTATTCTATTCTATTCTATTCTATTCTATTCTATTCTATTCTATTCTACTTTCTTGTGTTCATGTGGATTCTGTTGTGACACGAATCTTATTTGTTCCCGATCACCTTTCAGGCAACGTCTTGCGCCTTAAGAAGCTCACTAAGATGTCACATTACGAAAACCCCAACCTCGAGGCGCTGAAGAATAAGCTCAAGCAGGAGTGCGAAGCGAAGGAAGGCGCCAGGGGGATCCTGTACACGAAGACCCGGCAGTCCACGCTCTTCCTGTTGTCATGGATACAGAACACGCCCGAGCTGAACCATCTGCTGAGAGCCGATCAACTGACGGGCACTGGCACGGGCTCTGTCAGCAAGAACAACCACATGACTCCGGTGAGACGGTCTGGCGTTTTGGCATTTTGTATACGGATTGATTTAGATATATCGTAGCTAATATATGAATGTGTAAGTAAGTAAGTGAGTTAGTTAGTTAGTGAGTGAGTGAGTGAATGAGTGAGTGAGTGAATATGCTAATGAATGAGTGAATGAATGAATGAATGAATGACCTTTAGTGTACATTTATGCCATTACAGGCTAAGTACATGTACAGGTCATTGTGATTAAGTTCTATGGACAATAACAGTGATACAAGTCTATAGTATACTAACATGTACAGGTTCAACTTCTCTCTTCTTAAGACACTTGTAAGTGTAAGAACAGACGGAGCTTATAATACATGATTTAGCGAGTCGCGTTAGGAAAATGAATTTTCTTTGTTATCTAAATATCTAAAACTATCTGAACTCATCTGTATCTGTATCTGTATCTGTATAGCCGGTATAACCGCCCTTTGGCGTAACACACCAGCTTCGCAGGCACGCGGCGCGGCGGCAGCTGGCTACATTACACCGAACGAGCTGTTACACCTAACCTTTGAACGTCTAACTCTAGACATTGTTTAAAGCTATCTAGTGACGGTGCCCCTACTGTACTTGTGGCAGCGAGTTCCACTCTACGATTGTTCTAGGAAAAAATGAATTTTTGAACACCTCAATCCTTGCATGATGGCTCTGAGATCTGGTACTTGAAGGCATGACTATTTCTTGTTCTTTTCTGAGCTGGTATTAGGTACTTGCTAGTTGGTACATCCACCAGTTTATTAGTCATTTTGTACATCATGCATAGTCTGGACATTTTTCTCCTGTCACCCAGTGACGCCCACTGTAGGTTTGTGAATGAATGAATAACAGGTAACACGAGTTTTGGTTTGCCCAATTAGATCAAACAGCGGGAGGTGATCAGACGGTTCCGGGAAGGCGAGCTGAACCTGCTGATCGCCACCACTGTGGCCGAGGAGGGTCTGGACATCAAGGAGTGCAACTTCGTCATCCGCTACGGACTGGTCACCAATGAGATAGCTATGATGCAGGTTCGTCTGTTACATACACATGGCGCGAAACATCTACAGTATTTACACATGATTCACAATTCATGTCGAAAATTAATCATGTCCTTTGAAGCACTGGGGATTCGTGTTTTGTTGTAATTCAAAAATGTATATATAACACATAAATTTTGCACCAGTTCACCTTGTCTCTCTCCGAGAACGTCGGTGATAGTGATTGAAGTAAAAGCTATTTGACTTCAGTTGGACAGGTATAATGCATGGTAAATCTCCGAGAAGGCATAGCACATACAGCACCGTAATACTTAATAAATACAATATCATAACTGCCCACTTGAACTTGTGGAAGCAAACGACATCCCCTTTTGCCCACTGAACGCATGTTCCCGGCTATATCACATGAGACTCTTATCTGACTACAGGCAAGCGGTCGTGCCCGAGCGGAAGACTCCACCTACACACTGGTGGCTGGGGGGAAGACCGGCGCGGGGCAGAGGGAAGAAAACAACCTGTACAAGGTACAGATGATGCACCGGGCCATCAAATACATACAGGACATGCAGGCCGACCAGTATGACCAGGAGGTAGGTGTTTTGTTTGTTTGTTTGTTTGTTTGTTTGTTTGTTTGTTTGTTTGTTTGTTTGTGTTGTTGAAGATATATTTCCTTTCATTAGCTTTAGGGATTGTTTGCGGCCGTTATGAACTGAAACCATTGCATACAGCATCGCCCTTCATATGATGTACATTATGTGTATATTCGTTAATGTGAACCCCATACCCAAGATAGAAGTGACGTAAACATTCAATGAAAGTAATGACATCAACACTTTTACCGAACAAAAGACGTCAGCACTTCAAAGAACATGGTGACGTAGCTACTATATCATCCATTGTCACTGCCTATTAATTAGATTAAGAAGAGACAGCGGGCCATCTGTAGCGAGCTGCGCGCTCGGAACAACCCCGCCATAAAGGCACGGAAGCAGGCCGCAGCATCCGGGACCTTCCTACACTGTAAGAAGTGTAACGAGAAGGCATGCGACGCCGCGGAGCTCAGGCTGATAGAGGTGAGGTGTACAGACCAGCTGTAAGGGTGTAAGAGACTTTGGAGGCATCTTTGTTATAATTTTGGTACGGTAAGATGGCGTGGTCAAAGAGTGGTCGGGAAGGACGGCAGTCCAGCTGACCAGACTGGCTGATGACCGCAGAGGTGGAGAACTTCTTTTGTGGACAGAGAAACTGCCCCTACGGCTCAAAGCTATGGGAGTGAGTGAATGAGTGAGTGAGTGAGTGAATGAGTGAGTGAGTGAGTGAGTGATTGCGTGAGTGAGTGAGTGAGTGAGTGAGTGAGTGAGTGAGTGAGATGGCGTTCTAGATAACATCACTGCTTTCACTGGGCCTCCCCAAGCTCACTCAGTGATCACATTCTCTGCTTTGTATAATATAACTATTAAGCAGAGGTTTGTTCGTACAATTATAGTAACCCAAAAGTATCCTTCTGTTTTTCTTACCTGGAATTTGATGAGTCAGCTGTTCCTCTTGTGTAAAGAAGGAGCGTAGGAATTTTGACGACGATGAAAATCTCTAAATGGTCTAGCACAGACCGTCCATATTGAAGATGATTTCGAATGCCACCCCTGTAGGGGGCCCACCACGTGCACCCTGATCCCGAGTTCCTGAGGACTGCTGGGAAGGCGGAAGAGGCGGACGAGACTGACGAACCCCGGCTACAGTTCCAGGATTGGCGCAGTGCCGGCAGCGTCAAATGCAGGAGGTGCGTTCAAACCATTGCTGCATACATATTCTATTATTCTTCTATCAAATATTTCACATTCCTTGTTAGAGAATTCTCAAAAAGTTATTAAATTCAGGATGTTATTTTTCTTGGGACGGGTGCCTCTGTGAAAAATGAAAGCGTCTGAACAGTTTGGACGCGTCTAAACTCGTCCAAATCCGCCCCAGGTCGTCGGGCCCGTCAGAAACGGCTGCGAACCGTCTGCGCCGCCCAGGCCGTTTTGCCTGTTTGCTGTTTGGACGCCTGGTGACCGTTCGTAACGACTAAAACGCGCTGACAGGCACAAGTGCATAGCCTGGTTTAATACTGGAACTTGAAACCAATCCAACGTTTGGCGGGGAAAAAAGTCGTCCGTTCTTAATGAGTGACGTGTTGAGAGCACGCCTGTTCCAAGAGCCCTGTTTCCGATCACTTAGTTCTACGTTCTAAACAGTGACGCAATCTCGCTACTGCGGGAAACATCGCGAGATCGCGCGAGGATCTGCGAGAATGGGCATAATGGCGGCGGTCATAAACGCGACGTAAATTACGACAGATTTCTCGTTAATACAACAAAATAAAGCATGTCACAATTAAACAAACCACTCACACACAGTCTTCTTGATACGTTTAATTAAATATTAGTCTGCAAATGATACATTTTGATGAATTTAATAAAATTTGAGCCCGAAGTTGCCGGCTTGGCACGGCTCAGGTCACTCGCAGTTCTGCTTACTCACGTTAGCCGGGAAAAATGAAGAGAGCGGGAGTTTAAACCATAGCGCCCCTTATACAGTTTTCCACCAGGCAATTTTCCGTTTTTTACGTAGCTGAAGCATCAGTTTAAATTATAGAGTAGAGTTTCTGGTTGGCAAGGTTTTTTTTTGGATGTGATTACTTTTGTACGAGGCGTACTTCGTGTTTACAAGGGTGTAAACATTGTCGGCCCCGGTGCCAAACCCGGAAGTGAGAAGGATGTACCAAATTACGCAGCTTAGAAACATTTCCCTCACGTTTCGCAATTTCAATACATTATTTTATACCTCCATTTCATTTTTCAACAGGTGTAAACTCCCGCTCCTCAGAGAAATTTTAATTAAGTAGCCCCCCCCCCCCCCATCTTTAAATATGGCTCAGGCAACAACAAGTGAACATTTGAGGAACTTAAGAAAGTTGTGCAGGCTCTGTGGCCGGAATTCTCTTTCAAGAGCCCAGGAAGTAGTGGAGCTGTCTGCATTACAGTGCTCCAAATACGTGGAGGCTATAAAGTACACATTTGGTATTGATGTCTGGGCAGACAACAACGACCAACATCCCCCCAACTTTTGCTTAAGCTGTAGAAAAAAGTTGTCAAACAGAAATGTCAACCACATAGAAAGTGCCCATGTCTGGCCTGTTCATTCTGTAAGCTGCACTCAGTCTGACAGGCTAAAAAAAGGGTGGTCGCCCAAAGAAAGTAAAGTATGGTGGAAGACCAAAATCTACAGGTACAACAGAGGAAATGGAGCATAAGGTACATTTTCATTTTCAGTGCCAAGAAGTAGGTTTGGTGGCACCCCTACCACCCTACGGTGTACAAGAACCAGCAATGCCCGAGCCAGTCCGTGCTTGTTTCCAGTCGCCCCCACCCTGCGGTATTCCTTCGATGCCCGAGTCCGTCTGTGCTGCTTTCCAGCCGCCCCCACTGCAGTGTTCTTGGAATGTCGGACGACTCGGACCATTACCAACTCGGCCCAGTCAACTCGGCCCATCTGCCTGGTCAACTCGTCCCACCCCCCTGGTCAACTCGGTCATTCCCCTGGTCAACTCGGCCCAATACCGGAGACAGAAATTTTGGCACACACACACACGATGATAATTTTAGAAAATATCACTGAACAAAAAACGCGGTCTGTATGAAAATCACGTTGATTGTCCAAGCGACGGCGGTTTGGGACGTCAAACACCTCAAAGTGAACAGTACGAAGTTGTCTGACAAAAACGCGGTCCGAATGAAAATGTTATTGTCCAAGCGCCGGCAATTTGGGACGTAAAAAAAAAACACCTCGAAGCAAGGACATTATACCACACACAAGGCCTTGTGGTATAATGTCCCTGATCAAATGTATGGGTGGGGGGTCGAGTTGACCAGATTTGCGATGGGCCGAGTTGGTTATGGTCCGAGTCGTCCTGCTTCCGTGTTCTTGCCACGCCTGAGCCGGTCTGTGCTGCTTTCCAGTCGCCCCCACCCTGCGGTATTCCTGCCACGCCCGAGCCGGTCTGTGCTGCTTTCCAGTTGCCCCCACCCTGCGGTATTCCTGCCACGCCCGAGCCGGTCTGTGCTACTTGCCAGTCACCCTCACCTGCACCAACACCAAAACAAGCAAACACAAGATTTGTTTTATATCACAGATGGTACAAACTATGTTTCATTTTTTTATACACAATCATAATACAGAATCATATTTCTACATTTAGCCAACCTTTTATCACAAGACATAATTTACATTTTCACAATCATAATAAGCGAGCAACCAACTTTATCTGTTACCAGAACATAGTACTTACATGTATGCTCGCTTAAAATACATATTATTTATGAAAATTATTGTTTTGTTGTGTTCTGGCTTAGCTCAGAAGGCATATATATATATATGCACAATTCATCAGCCTCCTTTATGTATAATAAATATACTCATTCACAAGAATTGACATACTACATCCTTTAAAACAGTCTCAAATTTGTATTCTCGACTAATTCCTCTACACAGGGCCTGTGCACCCAAACCTGCACAGGGTCTGTACACCTGTAGATAGACCTGCAGGTGGCACAGTCATTTTAAATATTAAGATGTTATTAATTAATTAAAATGACAGATCTATGGTTAGATGGATCTGTGGCGTTAAACCTTTAGGACATGACATCTTCTGCAACCTTCCTTGCTAGGCTCGGCCTTGAAGACATTAAGTCTGTTGTGCAGTCCCGCCGACTACGATGGTACGGCCACGTTAAGGGTGCTAGTGGCTGACGTATTAATAGCATCACCGAATTGCAGCTGCCTAGCAGCAGAGGTCGTGGAAGACCGAAAAAGACCTGGTCAGAGTGTGTGAAGAAAGACATTAGAGAGCGCAGCCTTGTCGGTGTTAACCCACTGGATAGGGCTGCCTGGAGGAGCGGTGTGAAGACCAGTACTACTAGTAGACTGCTGCTGACCCCTGTGGCAGGGACAACAGCAGCAGTATAATCAAATCCTGGATAGTGAGTGTGAGTGAGTATTTCTGTTTACAAATTGAATTGACATACTACATCCATGGAGGTATAAGAAGGTCACCACCTGTAGACAGTAGAGTCACTCTCTAAATTCATCCCTGGTACCTCCTCTTCTCCCATCACTCCTGAAAAACACATTTATAGGAACACCGGTTAACATGGAATGGTAGGGCTAGCAGGTTACATCATTCTGTCTGAGGTACTGTGAGCATTGGTTTTATTTTCACAGTTTTCCCATTACCTCTTTTTGCAAAGTCATAACACTGCAAATATGTAGTTACATGTAGTTTATAATTCTACTACTATCACCAGAGGTGGTACAACAAATAAAGCACCAAGAAGAGACTGGCACCTAGAGACTGGCACCTAGAGAACATGTCTAACAGAAAAATAAACCTTTATCAGGGACAACAACAACATATATCATAATTACAGAAATGTTTTACCCACAAACTTCAAACACCTCAAAGAAAAACCTTTTCCCTTCTACTGCAAACCAAAACCACCACATAAGTAAATACATTACTGTACAATAGTTGTTGACAATGTTTATCTAGATACCTTGATACTTTGATATGTCATCCAGGATAGAAGGCTGGGGCCTGTTGTGTCCTGATCTTTGCTCACTCAACTGCATACCTGCGCCTCTCCCAGTGACAGTCAACTTGAAAGAAGAAGATAATTTTTTTTATCACATCTTATCACCTGCTTGATTGTAACAACCCTTGATTGTCGATTCTACATGCCCGGTCCTGCAAATACTTTTATAATAAATACATAGTGATAAAATACTATAGATATTAGATTAAATTAGACCATAAATTTGAATATGCCATTGCAGCAATTTTAGATATTTACTGTTTATATGAACAAAGTGTCCTATAAATAATAAAGCTAATATATGCTCTTCAGAAACCTAAAACACATCACATGTGTACATATAACTGTCTGTTTCTGGGAGTCCAGTTGAAATAATATCTTAAAGACTGCAATAATTAACTTAAAATCATCTTGAATGATCTTTCAGAGTAAGAAGCACGCGTGCATGCTGTCAAAAAAAGTTTATCTTACAAGATTTCCCTGTTTTGCTCGCCTATATTAATGACACAATATAAGACAGTAGGATTTGTTTCGAACATATGACGTCATCGCGGTGAAGAAAACACCATCTCGTAGATTTACCACTATACGAAGAAAAAAACCTTGCCCAAAAATCCGCCATTACTGACACAGTGCACATGTCATGGCCTACATGTTGCATTCCGCCTACATCCACAAAAAACTGTATAAATCGTTCAAACGAGCGAGACATCTTACCTCACTCCGTCAGTTCGTCAAGAACTCGGCAATCCACTCTCCGTCGATGAAAAACTCGATTATGATTAAAACAGTGGCTGTATTTTCGCAATTTTCGGCAGCTAACTTTCCCCACAACCGTCGCCATCATGCCTGTAAAGTTTCAGCCGTGTAGCGCCTGTAGTTTGTGCGCATGAGCTGGGTCAAAGGTAGGGTGCCGCGTTGCGCAATAATGCTGCTTGGTGCAGTAATGGAACGGCCGCCAGGGGTCGCATGGAACTCGGGCGGACGCGCGTTCTACGTCACTAAGAACTAAGTGAGCGAAGCGGAACAGGCGTGAGAGTGTGTCTGATGTGTGGACTGTTTTCATGAGTGGTTGGTGCCAATTATAAAATCAAGGGTCACACAAATATCTTTATTTGGTCGCTCTGTCATCGCCGTTCAGTGAAGCAAGGTCGCCTACCGGGAAAACCGACCAGAAGTTTGGCGGGTAAAAAACGTCGTCCGTTGTTAGTGAGTGACGTGTTGAGAGTGTGTATGATGTGCGGAATGTGTCCGTGAGAAGTTTGGCGGGAAAAAACGTCGTCCGTTGTTAAGGAGTGACATGTTAAGAGTGTGTCTGATGTGTGGAATGTTTGGCGGGAAAAAAACGCCGTCCGTTGTTACTGAGTGACGTATTGAGAGTGTGTCAGAGATTGTGTACTGTGTATGACGTGCGGAAGGTGTCAGGCCGTGAGAAATTTACCTTGAACAGATGATTTCTAAAAGTGAGAAATTTACCGTGAGAAATTTACCTTGAACAGATGATTTCTAAAAGTTGATATGATTGTCATCACATGTAACTCAAACCTGCAACTCGGGCATCCCTGGAATACGTACATAATAATGCCATTGCTTAAATTCAGGCTGAAATTAAGTTTATTATTTATTTTTTTACAAATAAAAACAAAACAAACCATTTTGTAGTAAATGATAAGGAGAATATGTGTGGGAAACCAGAAACCTACAAGGTATATCGATGGTTCGCATTTAAAAAATGCGATTATGCGATTAATTACTTATGGTCATGACAATCATCATAACAGACATGCATATGTAAATAAGATCAAACAAGTTAAGCATTGATAGCTGCGATTCATGAAAGTACATTGCCTCATTCTCAACTTCAATACAAGTGAAACTGGTTCTCTGTTCATACTAAGTACAGTAATAGCGGCCATCTTTTCTATCTGATAAGTGTGCTTATTGGTAAAGTCACCAAAGTATCTCTGAGAACTTTCATTTGTCATTTCTTGCTGCTCGTTGCTCGTTGTAAGGTCCCTGTACTGTCCTTTTCAAAGTTATTTGGGCATATAGTAAAACAAGTACTACTCGCTTTCTCACGATAAGATCCGGAGTTTAGGCTAGATGTCTTCCCTTTCATCTTCCAAGTGTGTTGTCCATTGCTGTACCAGGTGTTCCAGTCTCTTCAGAACCTCGCCTTCCGATGCCACCGTTTTGAGCTGAAATATCGTGTAAATAACAACCATAATCACCACAACGTTAACTTTATATTTTTCATTTTCTGCTAAAGAAAAAACAAAGAACGACATGTAACAAGTTGCAAGACGTCGTGAAAAGATTAAGTGCTGAAAAGGACATATTATCTGACAGTGATAGATCTCAAAACAAAAAATAATTCCTTAAATAGCTGCATATACCTCTGTTTCGGTCAGGGTCAGTCCCTTGTTTTTCTTTTCCTTGAGGTCCTTTATGTCTCTCAACGTCGCATACAGTTTGTCCATTTCGTCCTGGTGATTGTGGTAGTCATAATGTTTTGGTTCTTCGGGGATGACTGTTTCTCTTTCTATGCTGTCTTTTTCTCTCACAGCAGAAATCGCACCCCCACTGGAAGGCGCAGCGTCACTGTCATCTAGTACTTGAACGTCATAAGCGACTGGACCTGCCCAGCTAAACCCGAGATAGAAGCTAACTTTCTCCATCCTGCTACCGGTCCTGATTGGCAGAGCGGGCCAGACTTCAATGTTACCCCCGCCTTTACCGTTATACTGAACATTCTTCACCAATATGGTCCCTTCATACTGAATACCCGTCAGTCTGTGAAGTGTGTTGGGTATGGCTGGATTGTTCCAAAACTGTTCACGTCGAACGCTTCTCTGTAGGCCCCTGGTTATAGGAAGTTGGTGCTTACGGAAAGGAGGCAGTTGGCTCACATGGACATACTGCTGAACGGTCCCTAATCTTTTACCGAGAAAGAACATTGTGGCTGCCCGCGGTCCGTCTTCTGTGGCCTTGATTCTGTGATATGGCTTCTGTTGTTTTGATGGTCGTCCGATTTTTCTGTGGATAATATCTAGCTGTTTCAATGCATCATAAAATTTGCTGTTGTTGTATGACACTTGCCTTTCTTTAACTTCAAGTGGCCACATGAAGATGTAAAGGAGAAAATATGGGTAGGCCTCCTTTTGTGTTTTGGAGTCACACATGTCTATTAACATCTCAGTGTCTTTACACAGTATGTTTAAGGATGGAATTCCATCCATCGTTTTGTCAATTGCAGCTAACGCTAGGTTAACTAAGATGTAGGATTGGATGTCGGATGGTTTCTTGTGACACGGAGTGGCTACATTTGCCTTCAACAAGTCCCTGATTTTTCTCAAGGTACCAACATCTTTTCTTCTTACGTGATCAAATATGTTGAAGAAGTTATTTCCTCGTAAGGCTTCCACCTGCCTTCTTCTAAGTTCACATTTGAAACCTTCGTCTTTTTCGTCATCAATAGACGCCTCTGGTGATATGCAGAAATAATCTGTGTATTGTCGGTATTTGCGCACCAAAAATTTCCTTGTTTTATCGGGATCACCCGTTGGCGAACGCAGAAAGTCTGTGCCGCTTGTGTCGTCTGGTGCGTTTGCATAAACATCATGCTTGTAGTAGGTGTCTAAGTTTGCTATGTGTTTTAAAGCGTTGTCTACCCTGCCCCGAAGTTGTCTGAACTGGTCATGATAGCCTGCCCAACAACCTTGTATCAGGCTGGGTGGCGGCTTCTCCCCTACCAAGTAGTCACGGAGGCGTTTTCGTCCCTCCTCCCCTTTAAACAGTGGGATGCACTGAAGCAAATTCAGCAGTAGGAAGCAAACCTGCACCTCTCCAACAAACCCCACAGAGTTTTGTGTTCCCTCCGAAAGGTTAGCTTCCTGAGCCTCTTGGAAGCGAGACATGGCTCGAAAGGCCAAGTTAATTGGTTTCTTTGCATCTTCTGGGCCTATCTCTCTCTGGCGTGCTATGTCGGACTGATATCTGTGGATGAACTCTTCTTTCTCCACCTGTCCGACTGTATCCAAAGTATAGCAGCTTCTCGTATCGTTTGCACCCTGGCGAGCATAACGGCGAGCTTTATCAAAATCTCTGGCTTTTATACAAAACAAGCGAGCGGCTTGCTGGGCAAGTATTCCGTCCCCCAGCCGTTCATAAGCAGTTGTCATCACTTCCAAAGCTTTCTTTACATCCTTCTCCTCTTCACAAATGTGGAGGATAAGAGGGGAAAACATTTCGTCAGTGTTATCAGCTTTGTGCTGCCTTTTCTTCAACATCTGGCCGGTTATTGTTACCATATACTCGCGAGCAAATGGGTATTCCATGAAGAGTTTAGAGTTGATTAAGTCAAGAGATACCTCGCCATACGTTTGGTTGTCTTGCTTAAGGAGCTGATTTAGAATTTGCTCAGCGACAAGAGGGTGTACCGCACAGTAGAGATGAACTGTGCCAATTGTTTCTTCTCGCATACTCTCTACTAACAACAGCTGTGAACTCTGAGAGAGAAGGTCTTCAATGCGTTCTGCATGTGGGTTTAGAGGATTGATACCAAGAAGAGCTTTACACCTGACAACTGGAATGGCTGAATCCTTCACAAACTTGTTTAGTAAGGAAACAAACTTCAAGATCGACTTTTCTGATTTCGCCAAATCAACGGATTCCAATATCTCCCTTACTGTTACTTCAACATATGTTGAGTCAAAATTTGCCTTGAAGATCATAAAAGATAAGAACTGGCGTGGGTCACGTTCTGGGCAGCTTTCCATGGACTTATCCAGTTGCTGGTTACACCAGGCTATTTCTCTTTCTGACAAACGTTGCTCCAGTACAACACTGGCAGTCGTGTTTTGCTGTTTGAGATGCAGTGCAGATGCAGAGCGCATACAGTGCAGCAGCACACACACAGGCATCGCCTTGCCTACCTCCTCAAGTCGCCCATTTATTACTTTCTCAATCTCTGATTTGAAACGACGAAGTTCTTCAACATCAATGTCTTCAACTAAGACTAAAACAGGGCGGCAGTTTTTGCTCTTAGGTTCCTCGTATAAGTACAGGTCAAGAATCTGCTTACAGGACTCTAATGTAGGCGATTTCACAACAGCACAACGATACTCTTTCCGCAAGTCCCACAAAACATGCCTAGCCATTGTACTGCCACCAGCACCAGGGTGGTGGAATAAGTGTACGACGTTTACAGCTCTCCACCCACCTCCGATATTACCTGTCAAGTTATTGCGAACCTTACGTTTTAAGTCTTCGTGACTGTCCCTCGTCAACACCTGTCTATTTACAGATATGTGACTATCAGTGAACCAGAAATTCCACCAATCAACTTTCTTCCCTTTCCAAAAGTCTTCTTCTTTTTCTTGCCTGTGATGTTCGAGAGCTTCCTTGTTTCTATAGCCAATCATTTCTGAGTTTTCACACTGGTTTTCGCAAACCACGTCGAGATACTTCCACAGTTTTCTGTTTCTTTCTTTCAACATGATGCCCGCCCCAGTCGAAGTGGGCAGTAAGCCCGCTTCGTCTTTAGTTACCCCAATAAACTGTTTGACAGCCTCATTTACGTGGTTCCAGGGCATTCCCACGATTCCCCTGATCTTATGCTCATCTTCAGCATAGACTTCTTCCAGCCTTATGTTCCAACCGTGTAACATGGCCTCACTCTCGGCGATGTACAATAGCCTGTCGATCTTAAAGTCGTCAGCAAAATTTCGGAACGTATCAGCGATGATTTCGTAATCGTCAGAGAACAGAAGAAATGTTACGACTGCTTTTGAAGCATCAGGAATGACCTCTTCTTTAGAGAGGAACGAAATTGCATCTTTGACCCCCTTTCTACGTTTTTTGTACCACTCTTTCACGTCATATGGCCTCATCTCCAATGCCTCTCCTGAAGGCGTTTTTATGTTCCCAATGTCGGTCTGGTCGTTTCGGCCATTACATGATAACCAGAGGGGAACTTGCCTGAATTCAATCTCATTACAAAAATCTTCAATGTCTGACGGGTAGTTACAGAACTTCTGTGGAAAATATTCACTTATTCCCTTTGCTTTATACATCTTAGCTAGGCCTGTTTCAAAAGAATCAGGATCGAAGTCAAACACAGCCACCCAGTCAATACATGTGATAAAGTTTAGGTGTCCTTCATCTATCAGGTCTGCCGGTGGTTTGTTTGTGACCAGAATGTGGTAGAAGGAAGACATATTCTGGGGTCTGCAATGACAAAACAATGCCTTAAGCCTATCTGCAAGGTTCTCTAAACTTTGAGCACCGCGGTTCAAGATTGTCAGGGCTTCTTTCTCCTTTGTCTCTCTTTCAATTTGGGCTCGTTTAACTCTTTTTCGAAATGTTTCATCTGCTAGGTCTTCGGGCTGAACAGTGCAAGAACTAGATCCAACTCTCTCGTAGTACACAGCCTCGTCATATGCCTGTTTCTTCCCCTTTACACGGCATCGCGGCAGCCGCATTTTGAATGCAAGGCCTCCGCACTCGCTTGCTTTGGGAGTGATGTCAACTTCAACGACATACCGAGATTCTCTTATCCCACTAACTTTAGCAAAAGTAGGTGGACTTATGCATGCTTTAGCTACCTCTCTCTGTGTCTTATCTGGGAAACATTTCTCTCTGAATTCAGTCAGCTTCCCCTCAAACTTAGCTCTCTGATTTTCGCCTACAGAAAGTCCTACCACTTCGCCATGGTGATATTCACCAGTCTTGTCGTCTGCTATACCGAAATGGATGGTGCCATTGCTTCTTACGTTAAGGCAGCCACAGGAAAACCGCATCGTTTCCTGAATGAAATACTCAATCAGTTCATCGTCCTCTTTAGAGGAAAATTTGAATTCGTGAACTGGATGCAGTAAGTTAGTTACTCCTGTTTCTATTTCGGACATTATCCTGCCAGTGTGGTAGCTGTAGGGCCCATATTGCCCAAACGGTCGCGGTGAACACTGCATGGGCTCAGTGGGAGGGACTGGGGCGGTTTTCTCAGACTCCTGCTCAGTTTCAGCTGCATCATTCAAATCAGACATCGTTAAGTGTTGAAAGGATTTGGGACTCAGGTCTGACGTGTTGAAGGCAAATGGCACACTCAGATCGCTTGGGTCAAATGATGCGACCCAGTAATGGTCTTTACTGAAGTCAAAAGTTAAACTTCTCGACATCCGATCGTCTAGATACATGTGATATCTGGTCTTTGAGGGAGTTAGCATTGCGTTATCTACGAGAAGAACTACTTTTGTGTGATTTTGTATTTCATTTGCAGGCCTCCGATTAAGAGGACCCCATTTAGGTGCTTTTTGTGACAGCTGGACTTTCCTTTCACGATTTGTTCTTTTCAGCCACATCAAATCATCTGAACCTTCAACTGGTTCATACTTGGACTGTTGGTCAGGACTCAATAGTGACACCCAGCTTTGTAAGTGTTTACCGATGGCTCTCCAAATATTGGAGTAGTGTCTCTTTAGCTGTGGTTTGTCAACATCAGGGGTTCTGCTACTAAGAAGTAGGAAGCAAAAGTGTTTATCCATTTCATTTTGATCTTTGCCCCATCTGGAATAGATGAGATCTAGCGCTGCTTTCTTAGTAGTAGAGAATTTGGGATCGTCAGCTTTTGTTTCTAGATGGATACAACTCTTTATCATATCCTGATATTCTTTCATCTGAGAACTGGCTGGAGCCTTTGCTGACAGTGTTTCTGAGGTAACAAGCGTTTCTTCAGGTTGTGATAGGTCGCTAGTATTCTGTGCAGCTATCTCCTGGTGTTGCAACTCTTTAGCTTTGTCTATCAAACAATGCATCGGGCCTGTCTTCATGCCAATCGTACATTTTAGGTACGTCTCGTTTAGAGAGTGTTTCAAATTCCAGCCATCAAACTCTTCTTGTTCGAACTTTGACACATACTGCTCTTCTATCTTAGCAGTTCCCCTCATCCAAACACATACCTCTTCTACAGTCATTAGGTCGATTTTGTCTTCGTCTGGTTCTTCTGTTTTACTCACAAATGCATCACGTTTTCCTAAGACTTTCAGGGCAGGTCCAGTCTTCATCTGAATCGTTGACTGTAAGAACTCCAACGTGAAATTGTTTTTCACGTTATGGCCATTCATTTTCTCAACTTTAATCTTACGAATGTACTCTTCCTTGAGTTTCACGCGCTTTCTTAGCCACATTTCTACATCGTTCTCGGACCATTCCTCCATATTGTCCGAGAGATCTTTGTGTTCTACTGCCTTTCCATCCGGATCGTTGTCTGGAAATGTAAACCGATGCTTCTTGGTAAGAAAATATTTCAATCGCTGTTTTTACTTTTAACTGTAGAGCTATAAAACTGAAGCTTCAACACTGTAGAATTTAGCCTAAGGTTCGAGCTTTGAACATAATTTCACGCACAGTAGCCACACTGATGACTGGTTTTGATTTGGCTGGGGAAATCGCGCCCCTAGCGGCCACCCAATGAGAAGCACATTACTCATGACAGAGGATGTGTGTTTCAAACATACACATTAACATGATGTGGTGCTACATGCTGTACCTACCTGCACCGCCTGACAACCCCACGTGCAGATCTAGGTTGCTGTCGTTGAGAATACCCTGCTCCTTTAAAGGTACCTTTTCATGGACCTGCAAAGGAGTTATACAAGATTAACAGGTGTCTAAAGTGAAGGGAGGACCCGAAAATACGAAAAATTGGCGATGTCCTTGTTGCTAATTGCGTGGCCTTTAGCAAATATGCAGCCAGAGTCTACACACTACACATTCATTTTCCCATCTCCATGATATTCTGCTGTTCCCTAAAACAGGGACTTATAAAAGGATGAATACTGTTATTATAGGTGTTTATGAAAGTAGAAGCTAACCAGAGAGAAAGAGAACCGAAAATAATGCTTCACTCCCTTGAATAAGACATTCTACATTTCAGTCATTTTCTACGACATGATAGTCTGATTTAGTGATTTTAGATCTAGTATATCTAAGCTGTAAAAGAACTTACTCGTTTTCCACAAAAGTAGAATTTTACTTTGTCGGCCGAACACCTGATCTTTCTCCTCAGTTCCGCAAGGGTGTCGCTGGGATGCAGAGTGACCCCCACCACCTCGTTGTTAAGCTGTTTGACGTAGACCGTGAACTCGCCTGCTCTGTAAGCGATGAGGTAGGAGTGAAAACTTAGCGTTGGAGATATTTAGGCGAGAGGCACCTGAAAATTTTTGCCTTTCCGATCTCGTGTATCGCAACCTATTCTATTTATTACCTTCGCCAAGAAGGTTATGTTTTTGTGGCTGTGTGTCTGCGTGTCTGTGTGTGTGTGTGTCTGTGTGTGTGTGTGTGTGTCAACAGCATAACTTGAGAAGGCTTGGATGGATTATCTTCATACTTGGTAGGTGGGTAGGTATTGATGAGACCTCGAAATGATTAGATTTTGGGCCCCCTGGCGGCTTGTTATGGTACTGCAGCGGAACTTCCGTTTTTAATATCTCATGATCTGGACATGCTAGGGTGTTGATTTTTGGATGGTAGGTAGCTCTTGTGCTCGGGAAGAAGTGACGTAAGTTTGGGCCCTAGCGGCTTGCGGTGGAACTGCAGAAGCATTTGTATGAAAATGTTTGAAGTAGGATAACTCAATAACCGTTCGACGGATCGTCTTGATATTTGGTATGTAGGTAGCTTAAGTGATGCTTGACATAATTAAATGACAATTATGCAAATTAGGATCTAATTTGCATAATTAAAGAGGGATCTAATTTGCATAATTAATGAGGGAATTCTATAATTCAGCTACCGTCCATGATAGGACTATTATACCTTGTGACATGTGTAATTAAGAATGAGAGGAACATCGCCATATATTAATTATGTAAATGAAGACCTAATTTGCATAATTAATGAGAAAATACTATGATTCCATAGTGGTTGATGTTGGCAATTTCATACTTGTGCATTTCAAAGTTGACTGGAGGTGAACATCATTCAACATAACTTATTCAAATCAGCACCTCATTTGCATAATTTATGAGGAAATGCTAGAATTACCTTCTTTGTTAAGATAACACTGCCATTGGGAGGAGAATATGATCAACTGATGTAATTCATGCAAATGAGGATCTTATTTGCATAATTAGGGGGAAATCTATGATTTGCCAGTCATCAAGGGTAATCTCATTTGGCGAAGGTATGAGGTCGTGGAACTCTAGTTTATTTATTTGGCTGGTATACATGCAAGGTTGCCCAACAAGCTACTTTTAAGGATGAACCTTGGGAGAAATACAAAGGTTACTTTGGAAGTGATCACATATAACGTTATACACACAATTTTTTGTGACTTAAGATTTACCACAGGTATGACAATTCGTGTGTATTGAATAAACTTTATCAGGTAAGCTAACGAGTATTTGGCACGGCAAGTGCTGACTTAGCTGTGGTAGTAGTGATACATAGAAAGACAGAAAGGTACAAAGAAAGAGTCTCCATGCTCCAAGGGAGATCCAAACTTTGGTTTGAAATTGAACGAGAACAAAGAAGTAGCTATACCTGTGTCTAACGGAAGGTAGAATTCCTTTAGGGTTACATTCCGTATTTGTAATGCAGGAATCGGCGTCGGTGCCACGTTTTTGAGCTGTAAGTTACCATACATGTCTGTGTAGGGGGTGGGGCTGAATTTAAAAAACAACAACTTTCGAACGATAATAATATAAGAAATATATTATATAACTAGCATAACCTACCTGTTCCCTTCTTCCGTTGGGCCAACTTGACTCTCGAGCTCTGTGCGTGTTGTTTGGGTGGTTTGGGGCTTGGACTCACATGTGCTCCCTGTACATCTGTCATTTGTCGGGCCTTCTGCACATACATGTAGCACCTGTGGCTCTTCCAGGGTAGTTCGTTCTGTGGTGAAGGCGACTACCAGAGTGTCTATATCGTCTATATCCCTGATATAGTAGGGATCTACACATTTTGCCTTACATTTCTTCTTCCTCTTTCTGACATGTCTACACAGAGGACTAAAATCGTACAGCCTGTCTCGTAGGGTGAAACATGAGCGTTTCTTTTGTTTGGTCTTCTTTCTGGCTGCATGGCAGTGAGAGAGCCTTTTGTCCAGCGAGGCTTGCGCTATTTCTTTTTGTATCCTGATGCTTGTCAGCAGCATTTTAGCGGTGACTTGTGGTAGATATTCATAAGGCCTGCCATGAGAGCAAATAAATTTACGTGTTTGACATGCTTGCAAGCATAATATCACATTATGTATATCCCGTAACAGTAACAGTAACTTTACATTTTTCCTAAGAGGAAACAGCTGAGCATGGGATCGATCTGAATTTTTGGCCATGTGTGTTTTCTTTAGACATTACGTGTGAATCTTACATGTTCGACATATCAGGACGACAGATATTGATAGATTGACTACGCTCATGCAACATGGCGGAATCGTTACGATTTTTCCTGAAGTTTGATTGATAAAGAAAGGCCTTTCTACCAGAAAACAACTAACATATAACACCGGTCTCACAGTTACACTCACAAGAATGCACATAACGTGCTCCAAACAACGTCCTTTCACCATTCCCGGTCAAGAAAACGTATTAAGATACATATATAAAGGAAGTCAAACCTAGAGAGAAACTTACCAAGCAGTGTACGAAGTGCACCGGAAACCAACTCCGCCCGAAGCAAGGTCGTGTAGCGTCGCGCCCACCATTTTGTCCTTGAGCGAACAGAACTCTTTGCCACCTTCCGTGGGAAAACTCTTGAAAGTTAGAACCTCAACTTGAGAGTCTGTTTATCACAAGTAAAATCTACGGTGGATACAAAATGTAACTCTCGAGTTCGAAACGTCTTGCTCTCAATCTTCGCGAAGAAAACTAATCTTTGACGGAAAAAAATTCCCCAGCACTACACTTTGAGGTTGTTGTTGACTCTGATCTGACTGTTAGGCCTGATCATATAACAGTTATGTCATCGCGGTATTTCACTTCGCCCACCGCAGACACAAAGGCGGCAGGTCAAAGGTGGTGGACATGAAATCCAAACCAGACGGTGTTGCCCCCACAAAAATTCTCCGGGAACAAGATGATCGATGAGTAGTCAAACGTTACAGAAAACTTACACACTTAGAAACTGAGACGTGGTATCATTTTAATCCACAACCCAAACGGTAGGAAATAACAGGTTTATGAAAAAGAGAAACACATAGAAAATGCCAGAAGGGTAATGCATAATGTGACCTGATCAAAACAAAGTGGTAGTGAATGGACAGATCATCGAAAAGTTAAAACACGTCTATTGAATGTTTGATATAATAAAAGGTTCATTGTGGGAAAATCTCTTCGGCAGCCATATGGGTCTATTGCGTATTTGTAACAAGTAGAATTCAAGAAAACACATACAGGGGGTAGCAATTACAATATATATTATGAAAATCTAAAAGTCTCAACTCTAAATTCTCTTGTCCTCTTGCCAAGTTGTGGTCGAGGCATGGCGACAGGCCTAAGTAGCTTTTTGGTGAGAATACGGCGATGAAAAACAGCACTATACTATACTGGAACTCAAGAAAATATTGATGTAGAGGGGCCAACGGTGAAGTCCTTACATATTGCAGTGCGTGTGCTTCGCACCAGTTGATGTCAAAGCGGCTTTGTATACTGCACAAATATTGTGACGAGTATGCCCAGTGACATTCGGCAAAAATAGTAGCCTCCACCAGGCCTTCCTAAGGGGTTATGGATAGTAAGATTCGGTAAAAATGGTAGCCTCCATCAGGCTTTCCTAAGGGGTTATGGATAGTAGAATTCAGCAAACATTGGGTGAATAAAATGGCCATGAGAGTGAGCCTGCAGTAAGGGTAACGTTTACCCTTGGCTGCGCGAGCAAATGAACTCTACAGTGACTCCCCTGGCCAATTATTCTCCCTAACCGGTAAGACGTAACGTAAGGAATTAGGATCAATTGGCTCGATGGGAGTATGATTTGTATGAGCACGTCGGCAGAACGTACTGCGCCTGCGCGAAACCTGTAATGTATTGTGCATAGCACTTCGGCAGAACTTCTCATATAAGGTTGAATTCGCGTATATAAGGGTGACATCCAGTCTGTAGTTTTCAAATGTTGTGTAGAAAAAGATATGGTCTGCAACAGGCAAAATTGATGCAACGTTGACCAAAAATCCAGCGAAAATCCAGGTTTTGCGCAGGCGCAGAACGTTCTGCCGACGTGCTATTTGTATGTATGATTCACACTGTTAAAACGCGAAGACTTTCCCAGACAAAATCCTTGTACATGTGTAGTGCAGTTGTATGCCCGAGCTGCTACTATGACTTTGCAGTCTATGATCGTTGACGGATAGCTGGTTGTGTTCAAATTTGTTATCGATATCGCGGTCCCATTCGTCGTAGGTTGTTCGATTTTGATGCCGAAGAATTTTCAAGCAGGCTGTGACAGAACCAACCGCCGACAAGGATCTAAGACAGCCTTTTCCGTAACAAGACAGCTGGATTTTGTTGTACGACACAAGCACGACTATCCCAAGAATGCGTTTACGTTCGTACGACGTATGTGACCGCGTCTTAGATCAGAAAAGGAGCGGTTGTGGGACCTAAGGAGGGGCGTTGTTGGCACTTTAAGAAGCATTCATGTCATCCTAAGAAACGCCTATAGCACCTTCAGAAGCGGTTGCGATGTCATATCTTAAAGAGTACCCTTGGTGCCTTAAGACTACGTGACACCTTAAGGCTTGTCCCTGGCACCTTGAGAAGCATCCGCGGCTCCTTAAGAAGTACTACGGCTCCTTGAGATGCGACCTTGCCCCTCAAGACGCTAATCCGCTGCCCTCACGTTCTTAAGGTGGAAGGTTCTGAAATCCGTCAGGCCGGCGTTAAAATTTCATCACTGATATCGCCTAGACAAGGACTCGGGCCATACCAAGTGTTCAGGTGTGTTCGCGAAAGTTCTTTATTTCAAGACTTAAGAAAACCAAAACGAAAAAGTTGGAAAAAGCTAAATGAAACAACTTCAAACCAAAAAGTAAGGAAATGTAGACTAGGTTTTAAATTGAACGATGGAAAATAAAAAATAGGCAAAAGTTACATTTTTAATCCACCCCTTGTGTGCAAATGGTCCGGTCCACCTTTCAAAACGGGGCACCGTATGTTATGAGTTCGGCACGCGGGGCATTTCGGGAAGCTCTTCTGTACAATAATAATGGTTTATTCAGTCCTTTCTGGAAATATTGTACAGACTGGCAGTGCCTATTGGGCCCTGAATTACTCTGACATTTACACATCTGGCACTCCTCTTCATAAGTTATTTTACTGGACATTTAAAATCATACTCTACTAGTATTACATATACCAAACCTATTTTAGCTGCCGAATCTCAAAAACTACTGTTACCAACGTCAACAAGTTGTCCACTAAAGGAACATCGTTTGGCAAACGAATCGCGTTACAAATGTGAGGACGTTTTATTCTTCAGGTGTGAACAGGACTGGGGCATGCTGATGCTGCACAAGGGAATGATCCTGCCGTGTCTGAGCATAAAGAACTTCACCCTGAGGAAGCAGGGTATCCCTCCGCGCCGCCCGAAGAAGTGGAAGGACTCGGGCATCGCTGTGGCAGAGTTTGACTACGCGATGGACATAGAGACCACGGAGGTGGATATGGATACCAGCGATGATGATCTTTAGTTTGAAATTTAGAAGAAGGAAATATGTACAACAGGTTGGGGCAACAACTGCTTTATATCTTAGTGTAAAAAAGGGCAAGGATTTTAATGGGCAAATAATGGAGAGGGAACCTGTTATAGACGAGGACAGAGTGGCAAATGCAGAAAAGTCCTAGCCTACTTCAATGTAAAAAGACTGATAAGTACACATTAACGAATTTTATTCACAACATAAGACATAATCAAATAAGATTAGACAGAGTTTTCACAAGCACATTAATATTGCAGTTGCTTCGCAAAGTAACCTCATATACTAGTATGACAAATGAGATTCATCTATATATGGTCGTTGCGTAGAATAGTGCTATACAAATGTCAAGAGTAATGTCATTTACATAGCAGGATCACGTCTATGTGTGACATAATAGCATGTGATGCATCACTTTGAAAATCGGTCTGGTACACTTTCCGTGTGTAAATTACGACTATATCATGACTATATATAACACGTAATAAGTATCATGACTAATATGTCATCTATGAAAGAGTTATCAATACATGATGATTAGATGTAAGATTTTTTGCTGTGATATATAAAGACAAATACATATCACAAAGACGATTCAGGGCAGATATATGGGATTATGTTCTCAATGTGGGATTTTCAATGAATAAATAAATTCAAGAACAAGGGACCTCTTATGGCGATGGTGCCACATCCACGATATCACTAAATACTTTATCTTTACTATGTTAAGTATCGTGGATAAACCACATAAGCTGCACATCATATATTTGTGCATTTGTCAAGCAAAACAGTAGAACTGGGCCATGTACATACGTGTGTTATCCTAATCCTACGATGCAGGAAGCGTGCTGTAAGACATAAGCCCTGTTCACACTCTACACGTTTAACATCTTCAACACTACACGTTATTTTCACACAAGCATGCAAGTGGTACGCCATCATGCGTTGAACGTGAACGTCACAGCAGACTTGGGTACGATACCGCCGGCTACCAAATCCCTGGAACGGAAAAACATGGGGTCCATCAACTCTTGAAGCCATAGAAACTCTATCGAACAATATATAGTCCTGGTGATCTTACTAACACCTCAACAAGAAAAAAAACCGTTAAGTCTTCGAACAAGTCTTATAAATAACTGAATCCGTTAGTCACTAACAAAAAGTAGTGGATGCTACTTGAAACGTCTGACAGTTTTCAAAATCTATCCAGTTGCTTGAGTAACAATTTTCATTTCCAGGAGCTAGGTCTATTAAACATTCATCGACAACTCCGATACTAGTATAGGGATAGGAGATATACCCATTTGTCTGAAAAATGTATGTCGTCAAACAAGGAAAAAGCTGAACTCACTCGGGAGGAGACATAGGCAGTGGTTTGTGAAATCCCTGCTTGTGGACCAGCCAGAAGGTATCCTGCATCCCCTTTCCCTGCAAGTAAAGAAAGATTGTTTTGTCGCCGAATTCTGTCCTGACGACTGACATATAGCAACGGCTATAATCATTTGGTGTAAAAGATGAGTCCTGCGATCGACCATTGGATCAGATTAAACAAAGATATATCCTGCTATCTTATGATTTAGAAATGTATATAAAGATCATAGTAGTTCTGACCATGGACATTAAAAAAAAATTAACGGTTCTTGGTGGCAAATGTGCAGATGTTGGCCCATTGGCGCACCAAATCCGTAGTGTGTTTTTGGCACACATTTAGACAGATTAGCCGAAGAGGCTCGGTGGGCGTCACTCCACCGTCAGAGAAGGGAATGTCGTGTAAAGTGCCTTTCCCAAGGGCACAACGTCGGGGCATGGTGAGTATCGAACCCGGGACCCATGGGTTCCGAGTCCAACGCTCTAACCGTTGCGCCACGCCGACGTCACTATGTATAGCATAAACTTAAATATATTTTTTCACCCGTTTTGAATGGGCAGAGTAAGTCGATGGTAAACACCATCTAAGTCCTGCTAGTGTTTGTCCCAGATTTTATCTTTCAACCAAAGACCTGCACTTAGCCCGTAATAGTCAAGATCGCCACAGGTGCATGAAAGTCAAAGTACGTCATAAGGTCAGCGAAGGCCACTCTGTGTAATGGACTGGCCTGTGTAATGGACTGGTCATCTGATTATGACGAAGATCCCTGTCAGAAGATCACACCATATGGGCCAAGCCAGGTTATCAAGGTGTCATCTAACAATCTGCTTACGAGTACGTTCGTTTGACATTGAAGTCGCTTCAGACATGTACAGCAGTAGGTATAGTTTTAAATACTTGGTAGGAACTATATGTTACATGTTATGTCTTATGATGCGTCCTATCTGTATCATTCTCGTGTCAACATTGATCAGCGCTGATGAAGGTTAGATATCCAGGTAATGGGATACACAAGAAAACAGTTACTCAAGCAACTGCATAGGTTTTAAAAACTGTTAGACGTTTCAAGTAGCATCCACTACTTTTCGTTAGTGACCATCCACTACTTTGACAAAGTGGTGGATGCTACTTTTCATTTTCATTTCATTTATTTATTTGCACGAGTAAAAAAAGACATTAAATAACAAATATGAGAACAAAGGAAAAAAAACAGCGTGCAGGAGGAGGAAAGAAGCCTAAAGGGCTTGTCCAATGAAACGTCTGACAGTTTTCAAAATCTATCGGGTTGCTTGAGCAACTGTTTTCGTGTGTAACATTGGTTATGTTTTAGCTATCTATATATATGTATAACAGTTATATGTATCTTATTTCATTACACTTGGGGTTTTGTCCGGACTAGTTGACACGTGTTAGCCGGTGATGACCTTACCTTAATCTCCATCTGTCCGCGGTGCTCCACCCTAAACCCGCCCATCTCATCCAGCGCCTGCTTCAGCTCAGTACTGACGTGGATACGCAGAGCTGTAAGGCCAACCTCGCGTTAAGCTTTAGTACGGATACATAAATATAACTTTGGAATGTCTGAAATAAACCTGGCCGCAAGGGGCGCGGTCACACTCTCCGTAGGTCGTCGTACGGATTTAAGTACTTTCAAGCAGGCTGTGATATATATATATATATAGAACTAACCATCGACAAGGATCAAAGACAGCCTTTTTGGTAACAAGACAGCTGGATTTTGCTCGACACATGCTCGACTATCCCAAGAATGTCCTTTGCGATTGTATGGCGATCGTAAGACGAATGCGACCTCGCCCTAGGAAGCAGTTGAACTTGGTGAAACCCCACTAAGGCAGCATAGTTTCCTCAATACATTTACATCAACTTTTAGTCTTTCTGTTCAGTTCAGTTTATTAGTCTTTACAATAAGATAAATGCTTGTCTTCTGTACTGTGGGATGTCATATCTTCTTCAACATCAATGAACAACTTCTAATGTTTATATTCTCAAAATAACTAGCCATAGTCCTTCATGGCAGATTTGATTACAATATACTGCTTCAGAAAAGCGCCAAAGTTGTCAATTGTAAGTACATTGTGAATGTGACAATGTGAAATATACATCGTATGTTATCGTTTTCTTTCTATTTCATTGCTAGTTGATGTATTTCTAGTTTCTATAATATAGCTGGGGAAGCACGTCGGCAGAACGTACTGCGCCTGCGCAATTGCAAAACACTGATTTTTCACGTTTTTCGTTAGATGTTTGGTCAACGTTGCATCAAAATTTTGCCTGTTGCAGACGATATCTTTTCCTATACAACATCTGAAACCTACAGACAGGCTGTCAACCTTATGTGCTCTAATACAACCTTATATGAAATGTTCTGCCAAAGTGCTATGCACAATACATTACGGGTTTCGCGCAGGTGCAGTACGTTCTGCCGACGTGCTAGCTGGGGACATCTTTAACCTTTTCCATTTGATTCCATTCGCGATGCGGTGTTCACGGTGTCCCCGAACAGGCAGTAGCGCGGCATGGACAGACCGACAACCCCCGCGGCACAAGGTCCCGTATGTATGCCGATGCGCAGAAGCAGCTGCGCAGACGGCAGGTGCCGGATGGTGAACTGCGCAGCCTCGCTGAGCAGGTTGAGCGACATGGTGGCGACCTGGTCCACGTGGTCTTTGTTTCTGTCAGGGATTCCCGACACAACCATGTACGAGTCATTCACCGTCTCAACCTGGTGTAAAAAAAGGAATAACAAAAGAAAAGGCTTATTTCAGACATAAGTAAACAGCTCTAACTTTACTTTGAGGAAAGAGGCAAAACTCTTTCTTGCTCTCTGCAAACACCATAAGGCGGAGGCGAACATCTCTGTACTCTTCTCTGACTATCTATTATCAGTGACAATGTAAGTTGCAAGTAAGTTACTTAGTGAAATCCTACTTAGGATCCGATTACAGGCTTAGAATGTCGATTCGGACAACATTTGGCACTTTCAGAGTAACAGCTGCAACAACTGACGGAAACACACAAAATTCTTTCATAAGCAAGCAATTGGATCCTTTTCTAACAACTATTGTGAGAATTATTTTTGGGCCCAGGCTAACGCTCAAATCTTTGGTATTGTTGAGGATCACAATTTAGAGTAAGAGAAGTTGATCGCTCACGATTTGGTATTGAAAAGTCATGGCATAATTTCGTGACATCGTCGCCGCAAAATATCTCGGTAAACCTTGAAATAATACAAAGGTCCGTTACTGCCATTGTATGATCTTCTCACCTTGTAAACATGATGCTGCTCAATGATGCCATCAAAGCACGAGTACAGATCATTCAGCAGATCCACGACCTGAGGAATGAGTGGTGAAACTTGCTATGAGAAGACAGCTTAAACATGGTCTATAACGTTAAAAGTGGATTCAAATGTAACTGATCAGAATGACATACACTGGGGTATTATTCTTGTTTTCTTCTTTTCAAGAAGAAAGACGTAAGGGACTTGATGGTACAAGGCGGCTTCGAGCACATTCCAGTACAAGTCGGTCTGCTACAATTCTCTGTAACTATCTTCTAGCTGATTACTTGTTACTACCTGACCTGGGAATGTCAGTGAATACGGGTAAGCGAATTGCTCTACATGTATGTCCACCCCCCTCCCCACCTGAAAAGGCGTGCTCTGAGCGGCGATCGTGCTGAACCCGATGATGTCGGAGAAGAAGACGGTTGACGTCTCGAACATTTCTGGACGGACCACCCTCCCCTGCTTCAACTCGTCCGCAACGGTCCTGTTTTAAAGTAGGAGCAACTCATCATCTAGTGCCTTCTGTTCACAAGACAGTATACGCAAATCCACTTCCCACAGAATCATCAACTTGAGTTCTACTACGTATACCTTACCAGAACTATAGTCTCTAATACGTCGGTGAAGGTTAGACATCCAGGTGATAAGATACGCCAAAAACAGTTACTCAAGCAACTGGATATGATTTTGGAAACGGTCAGACGTTTCAGGTAGCATCCACTACCCTTCGTCAGTGACACTAAAGGACTGCAGGAGAATTGCTGGTTTATAAGCAGAAACCATTTATTGATATGCAAAAAAGTAAAGACAAAGTAAAGTCTTTACTATTTTGCATATCAATAACTGGTTTCTGCTTATAAACCAGCAATTCTCCTGCAGTCCTTTAGTGTCACTGACGAAGGGTAGTGGATGCTACCTGAAACGTCTGACCGTTTCCAAAATCATATCCAGTTGCTTGAGTAACTGTTTTTGACGTATAGTCTCTAATTTCTAGTCTTGTAGCTATCACGGCCCTTTATTAGCTTTTTAACTTCCGGGTAAGTTATTGCTTGGGGTGGGTTTGTTGGTTTGTGTGTATGCTTGTCCGGAAAGAGAAGGATGACAGCAGGTGGGTAGGGGAAGATTGACAAGCAGAGTGACGGGTCGAAAGGTCCAGGCACAGAAAATGGGATGAACAGAATCTGCATGCCCGGGAGGTTACATTTGGGAATTCAGGAAGCAAAGGATTGCACGAGCGACCCTCCAACCCTGCACAGTTTCTGTTCTGGTCCCAACTAAAGTATGTCATCTTCTCGATTGTTCCAATGAATTCACGAAAACCCCAAATATACTTCTGAAGTCTCCAATTTTGTGTTTGCATTGCAACTGAGTAGAGGCTGTGTAATAAAATATATAACGTTAAAACTACGTGTACGTGTCACATACTTAGGCAGCATGCTGTGCAACAGCTTGTCTGTTTTCTTCTGTTCCTCCACAAGCTGCTTGGTTCTGTCTGCGACCACGGACTCCAGGTTAGCGGCGTACTTCTCCATGATCACGATCATGTTGTCCATGACGTTTGCGTCTCTGAATAGAATAGAGTCACGTTGTCACTGACAGGCTTTTGTACTCCTCAGATAATGTGCATTAAGCCTAAGGCCAACTACAAACGAAATGTGATGGAAAATGATGGATTTGATTATCTTGATGGGCCCATTCTTAGCCTGTGTTACACAACATCTAGTTGCCAGGCCTAGGGGCTATTAATAGATTGTTCCTGATCGAACACCATAAGCCCCGTCCCCTGTCCCAGCTCTGTCAAAACTAGCGCTGCCGCTGTTCGATATAGAATAGCAGGCCGTTCTATGTCGAACCCCCTGTTCGAAATTGAACAAGGGGTTCGACGTGTTCGACTAGGAACGGTCTACTGGCCCCCTCCTTTGGGGATGAGGGGCAATCAATGGTGCGACCATCCATACCTTCCTTTATTACATTTTCGGAATTTCTTCCTGATGGCGGTGAAGTCAGGTCGAGCCTCCGGTACTTCGGACCAGCACCGCTTCATCAGCTTACAGACCTCAGAATCAGACCCCTGCTCATCCACCACGGGCCGCACGGGGGGGTTCGTGCCCATTCGTACCCGCTCGACTATGTCTGAAAAGATGTATTTGTGCCCTTTAGAGATAAAACCAAGTGGTGGACTAACCCTTGATTATTGGTTTACGCAATGGAAAAACATAACATTTACATAAGATGTGCACAATAGCTGATAACAAGAGAAGACAGCCTTCTGGCAGACCTAGGTACTTGGCAGGCCTAACGATGGAAAATGAATTTTTCTGTTCTATCATGCAAGATAGATTATCACGAAAAGATTCAGTGAAATTATGCCAAATTTTCCAAACGTTTAACATGCATCCTTGAACTGGATCTGCCCTACCTCTGGGCGTAGCGTCATTGGCACAGTACGGATGGCCCCTGCTAAGGACCTCCTGAGTGATGATGGCGAAACTGTACACATCTCCCTTCTGTGTGCCCTTCAGCGGGGGACAAGGCATCCTCAACAGCTCCGGGGCGGTCCAGAGCAACTCTGTGTGTGGAATTAAGAACACAGCATGTAACTATCATGAAACAGAACAAAGGTACACATTTTTACGTTCTTCTTCACCTTCATAGAAAGACCAACGGAAAAATGGTGTCAATTTCATCTCTTAGTGATACGTCGTTACACAGATATGTGTCAAACACAGAGGGCAGAAAAAGAGCACTGTCCGGTGAAAAACATATACAACACGACAGATATGAACATTAACATTCTGTGGACATGATTTGATTTGAACAGAATCTAATGGGCAATGCAGAGATGTGCAGGATGCTCGAATCTCTGGATTTTTTTTAAGCATCAAGGGGCCTTCATCTCTTTTATACGCTGTGAAACAGATATTAGACAGTGGATGAAAATTCTCACTCATGTATTCCTCGTGCTCGCCAACTTCGGGATTCTCTGATTGGTTGGCCTTGAAGCGCGCCATCCCAAAGTCAGTGATCTTCACCATCCAGCGGTTGTCAATCAAACACTTGTTGGACCGCAGTGAACCATGGGAACCCACAGCACACCGATGGAGGTATTCCATACCCTGATGGGGGAGGGGGGTACGTAGGAAGCGGGGAGAGGTCACGTAAGAAAGCTAGAAATACACGATTTTTTTCATGCGAAACACGAATCATATAGAACCTGATATTCGTGTGGTACAAAGAATGTCTGCAAAAAACACATTACATTGGTAAAAAAATAAAATCTATCTAAACATATTAATTAGTGGACAACTGTTTTAGTATCTTTTGCATATATACGCATCAAACAGATGTAAAGTGACATCTAGAAAAACTCTTTCTTCTATCAGTCAGAAGACAAAGACAGTATGCTTACACATCACATCACATCGACTTGCAAATGGAACAACAACAAAATAGTCATATAGCAAATGGGTTAAGTATTTGCCACAGATTCTTTTATGTAGTTTAAAACCTAACCGTTTTTAACGAATTCAACTTACCTTCACAACGTCTGACAACAGGGAGAGTTTGAACATGTTGTCCAACTTGATATCGTCGTTTTCCAGAATATCCTAGAAATTGCAGTGGTTTTTTTTATCTTAGTGAACAGCTACTAGCAGCTATGGCATTTCCCCATACCCAACAAAAACAATAAAAGGCAAATGCTTGTATCAGAAATATGACTGTCAGTTACCATACATATTTGCATTCCAAACTGCACTAACGTTACAATAGATCGAAACAACCACTTCAAGAAATCCTACATGTAAGCATAGTACTACCTTAAAGCATGCGTAAAGGTTCGGCTATTTCAATCGACTAAAAACGGAACCTTTACATATTTTATGCAGTGAACATCATTAAGCTGACGGCATTATGCAGACCACATTTCCATATATACGTTATGCTAAGTAACTATGACGTCACCTGTAAGCTTCCTTTGGGGCAGAATTCGTACACCAGACAGATGTGGGGTGCTTCCACGCATGCGCCGATGAAACGGTTGAGGTTTTCGTGGTTGGCTTGAAGTGCCTTGACAGAGCGAGACAAGAGACAAGTAGCACGTTGTGATTATAGACCAAAATTCCTTTACTTCATTCCACGCTGGGTGGGAGTAGGTTGGCAGTACATGGAGGAATTTAGGACGTAGGGTGTAATACCCGATTAAATTACATCACACAATCCCCCAATACATTCATGAAAACCCAAAATACTTCCCGACGGTCTGTGAACTTGAAGGTCACGAAAACACAACACACTTCCCGGAAGTCTAAAATCTACGATTTCTTGTAATTGTAGAGGGATAACACTCTCTTAGCCGAGGTTTAGGCTTCGGCTTATTTTTGGCGTGTTTTTAGGCGTTTTTATCGGGCTTTTTTTGTACTGGTAACTTTTTTTATGCCAACCCAACTTCGGGTGACAAATGGTAACTGTCTGGCAAATGGATACTGCCTGGCCAATTTGATACTGTCTTTGCAGCCTCCAAAAGATCTGCTTGGAGATTATAGGGATAACATTACGCAACAAGCTAACCTCTTTAAACTCCAGCAGCTGTTCGCTGTCTATCTGAATGTGTAGTTTCCGCACGTTCTTCACGGCGATGAAGTTCCCCTCGTACCGCCCACACTGCGGCGGTGCACGCTGGGACTTCTTGCCACTGTACAGGCTGGGGGTCGTCTTCGATGGCGCTCCCGTCCCCTGGCTACGGGACCCGGATGTACCCTTGCTCTTCATGCTCATCTTGGGTGAAACATTGCAAAACACTTGAAAGGTAACATTTGCAAAGCAAATGCATAATGTTTACCTTTACATGGTCTAGCCTAACAAACTACTGCTCTGTTTATTCTTACTCAAACACATTCATTAACATAAAATAATGATATATATGGTGACCAGCCCCTCCAACTCTGTCCTGCTACATGAAAACGGTGTCTGCTACAGCACCAGTTACCATGGTGACAGAAGTCTGGTCCAGATCATTGACTTTATTTGTTTGTTTGGAGAAGAAGAAGAGGAAGAAGATCTACCATTTCTGCGTACTTCGCGGCTGTTTATACGTACCTGACTCATGAGTTGCTTTGTGGCGGCAGAGAAGTCAATGTCGTCATAGTTCATCCTCCACGACATGCTGCTCAGGTCAGCCTCGAAGTTCTTCTTCCTGTTTTGAAATGAATTTCAAATCACTTAAGCCTAGAGACAACCAGGTACTTACTGTAATGATAGAGGTTTAAGAAGAAGAAACATGTGTTTCGTATATGTGTATCACTGGACTAGGTTTCATTGATTCATTCATTTTTTGAATATGGAGCCAGGGCCCCCTTGGAAATCAGTTGTTTATCAACTGAAGGGGCGACCCTCAAGATTAATAAATAAATAAATTGAAAGACATGGCACTATGGCCAGTTGCAGTGAGGACTTGTATAATATATAAACGAACTTTTGAGTGGGCAACAGTATCATTAATGTGAGCAAGGGGGTATAAGCTAATCTCGAAGCAGATCTTACGGTGGCCAAAGACAGTATCCAATTGGCCAAACCGTATCCATCTGCCAATGGTAACTGTCTGGCCAATTGGATACTGTCTTTGGCCACCGTAAGATCTGCTTGGAGATTATTATAAGCAGGTCATCTCACCGTTGATAGTATGCTGCAATTCCTCCCACGACCAGCAGGACACCGGCTATTATAGACACGATGACGGCGATCCTACTCCGGCCTAAGAAACGGAGAGTTATTTCGTAAAGAGCGCTTTTAAAAATACCGAACCTCCCGCGCAGACCTCCTAGCGGCCTGCGCTTGTTTCGAGTGCGGCTAGAGTGCGGGGTATTCTTTTCGGGGGAAAGCTGTGTCAAGGGGAGAGCTGTATCGGGCCGCCTAGCCCCCCCCCCCCCCCCAAAAAAAAAAACAGAAACCGCCGCGCTCTAGCCGTGCACCTAGAAACAAACACTGGCCGCTAGAAAGTCTGCGCATACGCGGGAGATCGACTACTTAACCCTAAACAGTACACCTGGGGTCCGCGCGTCACTGGTGTTGCTAAGGGCAACATAAGCTTTAGCAGACCTTATCATTTTATCATAAACACTTTTTGTTAAAGTTGCGTTGTATACCATTAAGTTTTAAGAGAATAACCTATTTATAACGATTTTGGCCATTAAAATCATATGAATGACGTCATAATGACGCCATACTACGTCATAACGACATCAAAATTGTCGTATTGATTAATTTTTATTAGTACACCATCTTCTGAAAATTTGGTGGCCATACGATATACCGTTCCCGAGTTATGAGGGGAACAATAAGCCCCCTCCCACAGTCCCACGAACCTCCAAAGCTTTAAAAACTTTAAAAAACGGGTTTTTTTTTATTCCTTCTTTTCTTCACCAAAAAATTGTAAAAGGTAAAAAATGTATCATTTTTGTACGTAATGTGGACTCAGAGGTTCACACATCGATTCAGCAAAACAATTGAGCTGGTAGCATACTGATAATTTCTAAAAATTAGCAAAAAACTGTTTTGGGGTCCGTGCGGACCCCAGGTGGACAGATTAATCAGTCCGGGAAGGTGTACTGTTGAGGGTTAATACAATATTTCAGCCGCAGTCGGTACAGCCAGCTGTAGTCTTCAGTAGACTCTGTTAACTCCGTTGTCGGAATGTTTAAAACATAGTTAAAGTATATCATACGTTCTGTAAGTGGCATTAATATTGATCATATACGACATTGCACCAAAACTGTCACAAACCCTCTTCTGGCTTAGCAAAGAACTTCAATAGGCACGCGAGGTTATCCCTGCCACTCATGCTGTTGTAATGAATAGATGATTATTTTAATCAGTTAATGACAGGTTGACATGATATATTGCTGACTCACCTTGTGTGTTCGGTGTGCAGAGCTCGCCCTGGAACCCACATTTCGGTGCGTCAGCTGGCGGATCGGTCTTCCCACTGCCCCAATCTACTGCCCTCAGCTGGACCATCCTCTGTTGGGAACAAATACATTTACCTAGAGAAAACATTCCGGTGATATTTGAGGCCCATGCCGTAAAATTGACGGTGGAGGACTTTGACTTTATTTGGATCCACAATTAGCTTGACTTAAAAATATATTTTCGATGAGTTTTCGAGGGAATGGTGTAGGTCACAGATAATGGTATTGATAACAATCGGGACGAAGTTCCCCACTTCTCCCAGGTTTTTCACCAAAAGGACAAATTTGTTGAGGTCTATGGTGAGTCACTGTTCCGCTCGATGTACCATACATACCATTAATTGTCCAGATACCTGCTGCATGCTTTGTCCAGACTGAGTGGTGATATATAAAACACAGTGTTAGACCTAACACACATGCATCTCCCATTATACAAGGTCTCCCTGTTAGCCGGGCGCTCTGCCGACTGAGACACTGGACTCTCCATGATACTGAGCACGGAGAGGTACAAAACCTCTTCCGATGATTTCTATACGAGCGACCATGGCGTCACGACCAGCGAGTGGTAGGCAAAAGTGGGTGGTGGTTGGGCGACTTGCCTATCAATAATTTGCATATGCCTTCCAATAATTGATGTAAACAAAAACAATGATAGCTCATATACAAGCTACCAATGCCGGAAATACATAAAGGGGAGTTTGCAGGGTTCAATTGTAGTCTAGTTTCTACCAAGTCGCTAACCACTGGACTTAGTAGCTTGCGTAGTCCCGTGGTTAGCAACCCTGCCTCTGGACTAAGACGTTGGGAGTTCGAGTCCCGGCTGTTGTCACTCACCCGACATGCACGATACTGGAAAGGGCCACAGTCCTTAGGACGGGACGTTAAGCCGTGGTCCACTGTTCATTGCGCTTGTCGAAAAGAGCTAGGGGAATTTCCCCGGTACAATGAACCTGTAAACACTGTACATAGCGTCTGTCTTCTCTGTTACGACCAGTGGAAGAGTAGCTCTTCAGTGAGCTAAACTGGTTCGAGATCACTTTCCTTTTTACCAAGTACATGTACGGGGCATGGTCTGACACTTACTCTCTGTCCGTTGACCGCCACACCGTACTCGGCCACCACCTCGAACTTGCCGTTGGGCGCCATGTCCCACACCATGAACTCCGGCTCCCTGTCCGCCCGGCCGTCCATCGTCACGTACCCCGACACACCTAGGAAACAAGATGAGACGGCTTTGAATTCAAAATCATTCTACACTCCTGATGTTTTTATATCATATTATGTTAAACCTTGCTCTGCTGGCAGAAAGCTCCATGACTTAAGCGACAGGCAAATGTTGGTGTCCGCCAAAACACACGGCCTGTGTGAACAAAGGTCATGGGGTCGTGTGGCGCAGCGACAGAGCACTCGACTCGGAACCAAGAGGTCCCGGGTTCGAGTCCTGACATGCCACCGACCTTGTGCCCTTGGGAAAGGCACTTTGCACGACTTTCCTCACTTGACTCAGGTGTAAATGAGTATTGTCCTGTATTTGTCCTGTGTTGGTGGCGGCATAAAATAAGTTGAAAAAACTTGAGTGTCTCGAAATGTTTGAATAAAAAAAAAAAAAAGGTCTGACTGCCTTCGGCTTTTTCTTCGTCGACAGTAACGCATTTCGTCGAATTTTGCTGATACAATGTATATGATAGTTATAATTCCTACCTTTGAACATGGCGCCCCTCATGTGCTGTAAGATCTTCCCCCCGTCTCGTGGGTCCTCCCCTGCTGCCAGAGTCGCGTTCAGCGCCACGGCGTACAACAGTACAGCGTCATGGAGGTACAGCGCTGAAAAACCACCCTAAACAGACATCATATGTGAACTAATCAGTGACAATTCGTATACGATATGCAAGTAACTACTTCGTTGTTGCGGCTGGGTTGATGTAACGTTATAAATATAATGCAGGTTTGTTCTTAACATGTTCTTGTGTGAGGACGAACATAAACGTGCTCCCGATTGCCATTGATAATAACAAAGTACTGTTGACGATTGTAAACCTTAAAAAAAAACACGTCGATAAAGAATACCTTCTGCCCAAGAGACATGCCGACACGATAGTTCCAGGGCGCCTGTGCCATCCTCTTGGGGATGTCCTCTCGTACCCGCTGTGCAGCCGGGTCGTTAGGAAACTTTATCCCTAGCTGTGGATATATGTAAGGATGATCAATATGACATTGAACATGATTTGGAACAAGAACCTCCGTTAAATATTTTGTAATTTCATGAATATTCGTGAATGGCCAGCGACAAGAGAGAGCTAGCGGTAACTACGGAGGATGGTACCCAGGATACTTCCTGCTGTCAACTTCCTGCTGGTTCCCCGCCCAGCTTCTGGGACCTATCTTCTAGCGTCTGACCTTTTGTGGTCTGTTGTTAGGGAATCCCCCATCCAACGTACTGTCACTCAACTGTACGGATATACAAGCAAACACACCACACACACACACACACACACACACACACACACACACACACACATACACACATGTATACACACACACACAAACACAAAACTATACCACCGTGAAAACATTTCGTATGCATGTTGTATTTTTATTTTCAATGCACCTTTCAGTGCTGCATTTCTGAACTTTTCTTGATAATGTAAGCAAGTATGTAAGCAAGTTCAAGTTCAAGTTCAAGTTCAAGTTGTATTTATTGCACATTTGCAGTGAAAAACACTGAATTGCAGACAATTTACATCATTAAAACTAGCACAACTACATTAAAAATTACACATTAAAAACATTATAAATCAGTATATTATTGCACGACATTACTAGGAATTCTTAACCATTCTTAAATTGTTACCATATGCCCTATAAACTAAATGAACGCGTTAAAGTGATACAGTCAAGAGGCACGAGGAGGTATACATTTACATATGTACAGCATAAAGTAAAAGCTGAGGTGAATTATTAAGCATAGTGAATTGGCATTTGTTAGAGGAACGCACCTCCAGGACAGACTCGTACGCCTTGATGGCCTCCGCGTTCCGTCCGTCGTCGCTGCTCCAGGGTTGGTCAACTTTGACCTCAATGGACAACTTGGCATTGATGAGGACGTAATCACCTGACGTCATCTCCAGTTCATGGGCCTGCAGGAGGATGGACCGTTCCACTGGTATGGAGGGGTGGCACATGTAGATGACTGGAAGAGTTGCGATCAAAACACAAGGTTATCACAGAAGATATGCATCACAATGTCAATTCCTACAGGACATACGCAAAATTGTGCAGGACCTGTCCTTGGTGCTGAACACAATCCACAAACATTCAAACGCTTTTTTGGCACTGAATGCCATTCCCATACAGGCAAACACACCTGTCCTTGGTGCTAAACACCATCCCCACACAGACAAACGCATCTGTCCTTGGTGCTGAACACCATCCCCACACAGACAAACGCATCTGTCCTTGGTGCTGAACACCATCCACACACAGACAAACGCACCTGTCCTTGGTGCTGAACACCATCCACGCACAGGTAAAAAGACCTGTCCTTGGTGCTGAACACCATCCATCTGTAACAGCTAAATAGATTTAAATTCAAATCATCCAAAGACAGCTATCACCACCAAGATGGCTTGAAAGCCACTCTAGGATATGGCTTACATGAAATCGGATGAGAGATGATAAGGGATAAAGGTTATAGGGTATTTCCTGCCGGACATGTACCATGGTAAGGTGCTTATTGACCATTGGATTGTAGCTAGAGTTTGCAGTCGTCGATAAAAGCATTTCCGAAAGAGAGTTCTTTCATTAAAATATTGCATTAAACTGTTGACTCAGATGATGAAAATAATCCCGTCAAACACATCTGTATCGCCCTTTGAAGTAACACACCAGCTTCGCAGGCACGCAGCGCGGTGGCAGCTGGCTATATTACACCGAACGACTTGTTACACCTAACCTTTGTACATCTAACTGTCAGCGTTGTTTAAAACTATCCAGTGACGATGCCCCTACTTTACTTGGTGGCAGCGAGTTCTATGAACAAACGAGTTTTTGAACACCTCAATCCTTGGTTGTTAACTCTGGAACTACTTGAATGCATAACTATTTCTTGTTCTTTTCTGAGCTGGTTGGTACATCCACCAGTTTATTAGTCACTAACACTCACTTCTGGCGTTCTGCTTGAGGATCCTCAGCTTCTCTGAGATGAGCTGTGGGTCCAGGTACTTGATGTCGTAGGAGTATTCTCCCGCCAGGGTGACGTTGTCTGCCGCCAGGTACTGCTTCAGAGATTCGGTGGACGACTTACACAGGAAACCAGAGTCCGAGAAGATACCGATCCTTTTCCAAGACCTGAGCGGTAACGTAGAAATAGTGATACTGAACATCTTTTCAAATTGTCTGAAGGCACATTTCTCGACAAATTAAAAGCCAAGACGCCTACTGTCAAATATATTAGTAGTAGAGACTTGCGCCTTTTCTATAAGCCGAGTCACAGTTTCAACTGCACATGCGCAGTGTGATGCATTGTGGGTAATATTCTAGAGTTAAACGCCTCCGATTCATACACAAAACATGGTGTAGACAAGAACTCTACACAAGTTAGGAGCCTTCACCTCACGCATGTGCAGTTTTAAACGTGAACTAGCTTATTGTACATAGACAGTCTCTCACCACAGTTTCAACAGCTCCACCACAGCCACGCCGAACTTGTTGGCCGGTACGAATGTCCTGGCGAGAGTCTTCAGCAGCGCCTTGTTCTCCAGCTGCGGGTCCACCGGTAACCAGGAGATGGTGGGCATGTTCCAGTAGGCCGCCAACTGGCTGGACTGGATACAGGCTGACGAGGTGGGGGGAGGGGGGGGGGGGGTTACTGAAGATTCTTCGAGCCTGAACCCCTGTCACACATAGCCGAATATGGCCTACCGAACACTGCTGAAATTCCCCCAACCATGGTTAGGAGTAGGTCGGGAGCAAGGTCGGCCGTGGTTGGCTGGTGTTCAACGAGGTCGGCTACTGTTCGGCTGGTGGTTGGCAGGTGTTTGGATGTAGGTCAGCAGTGTTGGGGGCGTACACGGGGGTCAAATTTGACTCAGATTTAACTCAAATTCGATTTGATTCATATAGAAAGGTAAGCCTGGTCAGACTGCTCCCGAACTTCTGCCAACCTTGGTTGGTTGGTGGTCGAGGGAAGGTTCTGAATGAACTACGAAGACGTTTGTTAGATTCCTTGCAAGAAAGTAGATTTTCAAAACGTACGTCTACGTCTACATAAGATTCACATACCATGCTACATGTGCGCTTTATGTTGATGCGTTTGAACAAGGGTACACGTTTGCAGTTCTTACCTTCGGCGCACGGCGGCGCTAAAATGACATCGACGTCCTCCTGGACTTTCAGCTCGACTGCAGCTCCCGCCGCCACCTTAGAGTTACAGCTGGAGTCCCTCCACACAACGCTATAAGGAACGGAACCATCATGCAGAAAATACGGACCAAGTCTTTTACTATGTTCATCGAGTCTAGCTTGTAAATGCCAAGTGCTGTACATCAAGTAAAAAAAAAATAGTATACCTGCCCTGTCCCCCTATGATCGGAACCCAAACATACAAACCTAGTATAAATTGGCGCCACCCAAAAACAATACTTCCGTCCCTGAAGTAATAAAATGAAATGAAATGATTGAAAATGAAGTTAACTAGAATCAATTCAGATAGATTTGTACTTAGCGAATACTAGCTACGATTTGGGGGTTTTGTTTTGCAATGTTATGTGCCAATCTTCATGTCCATGTGACAAATGGTTGGAAGATCGAGAGTTAATGACCGTCAATTGCCCTTTAACGCTTTCTCTTCACATGACGGTACAAACAGAATCCATCTGCACAACCTGTTTATATAAAAGCTAACTACTTGTAAGAAAATAATAAGCAAAATGCCATCAACCGCTTTCGCAGCAAGAAAAGCAACAACAGAATCCACATCCGTTTTTGACTGCCCGGCGGAATATATGAATAAAAAACAATGATTTTTCTTTGTATCTGACTTGGGGACGGCAGATGTTTACAACATGTAACAAATGTAAAAGTGACGTGTTGCTTATGTTGTTCTTTGCCGCTTTACCGTACTGTTCTAATTACCCAATATGACGACCTGACTTATCCATGTTGACTGCTAGAAAATTGCAATTTTAGAGCTACGGAATGCGTAATATCTGAAGCAAAGAAATATTTATAATTGATATGAATTTTAACATTAATGTGTAATGAATAATGTTTTAATAATACCGTTTCTTATAGACATGTCGTTTGGTAGAAGTATTTTAATGACACCTCGTGTTTACCCCAGCACAATTCAGGTAACCAATAAGATTGCCTGCGAGACTGGGTCTGTGTGTACTGTATATGTAATGTGAGTTCTAAATAAACCAGTCATCAACATGGAGCAGAGGATGAGGACAACTCTAACAACGTCCTGACGCACGCACGCGTACGTGTAATCATAATGCAAGTCTTTAACAATTTCCCCATTCAAACACCTCAACAAGAGCTGTCAGCACAGCTGGCGGTCTAAGCTTGTATTGAACCTTGTAACGCAAGGCATTCATGTCAAGTACGGGTTCATGCAAGACATCTGTGATTGGCACGAATTTTCAGAGGCAATGGTGATGTCATGGGGGGATAAGCGTTCGAAGTCGTGTGATTATTACTGTTAAAGGGGCCATTTTGCATTCGCCGTTCGACACATTTATAACAGCAAGTTCAGAAGGGGTCCTAGTAACCCTTAACGGTGAATTTAGAAGGACCGGCAACTCTTAACGTAGAATTATGATTCGCGAATAGTTTGCTGACAACGCTTAACGTTGATTTGGAGCGGGACAGTACAGCTACAATTAACGCTGACTATAAGATACCTCGCTACGCCTCACGGAAGAAGACATTAAAGATGATTTGGGGGATAGTCATGAATGTGTGGCACAAAAATTCAGCCATCTTGTGACGGAAAAGGTTGTTGGAGATCCTTGCCTTGTCGACGGTTGGTTTTGCCATAGAAAATCCGAAGACAAAAGTCGTGCGACAAATGTGGTCGCGCTTAAGCAAAGTGTCCTCATGTGTTATTACTTGAACTGCCCCTACACAAAATGTGAATTGTATGTCACCATGAACAGCGTAAATATTTAAAGCCTGCTCACAATTGGACATAAGAGACACACAAAAAATAAGATATCTTTCTTGACGTTTGCAATAGGTTAGAGATACCATATTGTAAAAGGAAACATGCCCTTTCCAAATTTCGAACGATTATCTAGTACTAAGTTGAAATCTTGTGATTCGTAATATAAATCACAAATAAACATTTCATAAATCACAATCATTATAAAACGCCAGCTAGCTACAAACATTAGATAAGAAATACCAGGCGGTCACATTCGTCGTAAGCCGTCGTAGGATTTTCAAGCAGGCTCAGTGACAGAACAAAACGCCGACAAGGTTCTACGACAGCCTTTGTCGTAACAAGACGGCTGAATTTTGTAAGACACATGCACCAATATCCCAGTTAGCGATCGCACGACGATACAAGAAATCAAAGTGATCCGTGACCAACTAGGTACAAACACAAGATGAGCGTAAGGGCGTTAGAGGCTTGACTCTGATAGCCTCCGAGGCACCAGGCCTTCCTACGGGGGTACTGATCGTATAATTCAGCAAAAAAAGGAATAGTTGGCCAGGAGAGTCAGTCCGCTGCAGTCCCATCCGAAGCGGGCAAAAGAACTCTGCGGTGGCTAAACTCCCCTGGTCAATTATTCTCCCAATTTGGCTAAATTCTACCGTTTTTGAACCCGCATTGTTAGTCTGGTAGAGACTGTGACTCTGACCTGAGAGTGTGTCCGGGTAGCAGACTGGGGTCCCGCATCACGGTGTCGATGGCGATGGACGTGGCGCTGGCCGTGGTCTCCCAGCCGTACAGCCGGTGGGCCCGGCCCTGCGGGATCAGCAGACCGAGTTTGAAGTCTCGGCAGCTCACCAAGGACAGAAACGCCGTCAACAGCCATGGCAGCACGTACGTGCCATAAACAACCATCGTAGATGATTACTGCCGACTCGCCAAGATGTAACGGTAATGAGCAGACAGCGGGGGACTTTGGTGGGTGGCAATGAGTGGCACGTCGGCAGAACGTACTGCGCCTGCGCACAACCCTGATTTTTCACGTTTTTCGTTGGATGTTTGGTCAACGTTGCATCAAAATTTTGCCTGTTGCAGACGATATCTTTTCCTATATAACATCTGAAAACTACAGACAGGCTGTCAACCTTATATGCTCTAATACAACCTTATATGAGACGTTCTGCGAAAGTGCTATGCACAATACATGTACATTACGGGTTTCGCGCAGGTGCAGTACGTTCTGCCGACGTGCTGTGGCAATGAGTGCATTGCGGATCATAAGTGTTCCAAGCGCATGCGCGATGAGAAAATGCTTTGAATGTCGACATTCAGTCTGTGATGGACTAAGACTTTCAGCATCATGAGGGGGTGCTTTTTCTTCCGTGGGGCGCAGCGAGCTCGATCGATCTATTTTGATTCACCGTTAATGGTAGCAGGTCCGCTCTTATGCAACGTTAAACGTTGTTGGTGAATTATTCGTGAGGTGTAATTGGGCGATGTTGTTAGTGACAAATTATTTTCATCGCTTCATGAATACAAATGCACAATTCAATTGCAGTAACTCGCTCCAAAGTCTTTCGCAAGAACAACTTAATTTACCGCTAAGCGTTTCCGGCCTTCCTGGTCATGAATTGAGCGTTGCCCGCGCCTGGGTCCTCCTAAATTCAGCAATGATCAGCTTTGCCGTGATTCGCCCATGCAGGCCAGCTCGTATCAGATAGAAGAGACGCACAACTCTGCTTTCTGTGTCTACCAACAGATGGAATAGACGCATGATGTACTCAAGTACCCCTCGCAGTCACGTAATCGTGGAGCCTTGCCATGTGGTGAATGAAAGGGTTGTCGTGCTTTTGATACAATCGGACAATGACCCCTCCCCAACACACACACGCAATGCTTTTAACACGTCAGTACTTGAATAGAATTTGTCCGTATTCTCCCTCGAGGTAGTCCATATACTAATTATAATATCTTCGTGATATAGCTTTTAAAAGGCGATTGGATTGTTTGATTAGCCCGACTATCTGCTTAGTCCCGAGCTGGACGTGTGAGTGTAAAAGCCTTTATTCTAAATCCGCTATATATAGACACATCGCTTAGTACAACAGGAAATTAACCTGAGCCTTTTCAGGCTTTCACTTGAAGGTACTTCGGTTGCATTTTTCTGTTGAAAATCTGCCGCATGTGGTCAAACACATTTCGTCTTCCTCAGATATCACACATTTAGAGACGAAATTAAATGTCTATCTTCAATTGATGGACGCAAAAATGCTGTATCATTTCTAGATAGTAGATGCAGGTGTTACCGAAAATGACAAAACGATAATCATCTAGAGGAGGTCCGGCGCACATAGCCTGACTAAATCGCGCTCCTAGCGGCCGGCCCGCTCGACAGTTGCCGCCCCCCCCCCCCCCTCAGAAGAGGGTCATTTAAACCCAGCCAGGGAGAGATTGTATAAAACTGGGCAAAATTTTATAGGCCTGAGATCGGAATCAGACAAATGTTAAATATTTGTTCCATGGTAGATCAATATCTCAGTCTTATTCTCTGTCTATCTGTCCTTCTGTCTTTTTTGGATCCCTCTCTCACTCTATCCCCCTTCCTGTCTTCACATTTCTACACATACAATCTGGTCCAAACGCCTGTGTCACATTATGATAAGAAAACGCACCACCAAAGCTCTTCCTGCTACGTTTGAATATTTACGTATTGACGTCTGTTGTGGTGCACATATTATCCGGCATGCCAGGTAAAGAAATGCTTCGCTGATGTGATTTGTAATTAGCGTAACGTACCTTCATGATCTAGGTACAGCTACAACTGTATGAAGCTGCCATTCAACTATAATGAAAGGAGGAAATACGTTTGTAACACACTCTTATATTCTACAGTACATTATCCACGCATAGGTCTCATACATGTGTACGAAGGAAATAACTTACTTTAGATTAGAAAATTCCTGTTTGAAATACGGAAAGTGATTCGTGCTGGGGGTGTTACGTGAGAAATACAATGCCCAATCTCCAGACAATTAGTGTTGTTGACGTTATTTGTGTAGATCTAAGCCCAGAGTTCTGCTATCACTACAGATTGGATACTATAGTCCCAGGTAGAGATGGCAGATGCTCCTGTAGAAGAGTCAGCAAAGCGTCAGACGGCTCAGGAGGTGATTGCCTCGATAAGGTCTGCACGTCTGGCGGCAATACAAAACCGCCCTCTGCCGCCACTGCCTGCCGAGGCGGACCCAGATTATAAAAACCACACGTACAGCAACGGTGATGGAGAAGATCTCAGCTGGGAAACTATGGGGGTACCGTCTCATCCCTCCGGACAAAGTCTGGAGGCACCGCCTCTGCCTCCCAAACCAACTTTGGGGGCACCGCCTCTACCTCCCAAACCGGGGGCACCGCCTCTATCGCCCAAATCGCTGGCAACATCGCTTTCCTCCGGACAAACTCCGGGGGCACCGCCTCTGCCTCCCAAACCGGGGGCACTGCCGCTTCCCTCCGGACAGAGTCCGAGGGCACCACCTCTGCCTCCGAAACAGAGTCCGAGGGCAGCGCTGCCTCCCTCGGGACTGACTCCGGAGGCACCGCCGCCTCTCTCCGGACAGACTCCGGGGGCACCGCCGCCTCCCTCGGGACTGACTCCGGAGGCACCGCCGCCTCTCTCCGGACAGACTCCGGGGGCACCGCCGCCTCCCTCGGGACTGACTCCGGAGGCACCGCAGCCTCCCTCCGGACAGACTCTGAGGGCACCACCGCCTCCCTCGGGACTGACTCCGGGGGCACCGCCGCCTCTCTCCGGACAGACTCCGGAGGCACCGCCGCCTCCCTCGGGACTGACTCTCGAGGCACCGCCGCCTCCCTCGGGACTAACTCCGGGGGCACCGACGCCTCCCTCGGGACTGACTCCGGAGGCACCGCCGCCTCCCTCGGGACTGACTCCGGGGGCACCGCCGCCTCCCTCGGGACAGCTGGATGGAAGGACAGGAGGGTACCACAATCTTCAGCACCAGAAGTTCAACCACAAAAATGTCGTGAATCCGATGTACGGGGCAAATCTGCCACCAGGTTAGTTCCCATTATAACATTGTAAAACGACTTGTTTATAAGGTTAGTTAATCTTTAGTTCCAAAGGAATAAAAATAACGTAACTAGCCTGGGTGCCATCCTCCGTAGTTACCACCGGCTCTCTCTTTCTGCTCGCCAGTCTAGGAGCAAGCGAAAGGAGAGAGTCGGTGGTAACTACGGAGGGTGGTACCTAGGCTATAAAGTAACAACAACAATAGTATAACGACAAAAACACAAAACAATCAATATGGCGACTGCTAGAGCTATATTTTTGTAATGACGTAGTAACGCTACATCGTATTAGCCACTTTCACGAAGATAATTTTTGCTAAGAAATATTGAATAATTGTATTCTAAATTTGTCACTTAGGCAAAATTTACAACATGTGTTGTCTACGCTTTTGTGAATTCATTTTAGTGCTTTTCTATGCTGCCTTTTAGTAATTATTTAAGCTCTTCCGATGCTTTTCTGTGTCGTGACATACACGTGTGATACATACAATAGAAGAATCTAATCATGTATTTGGTTTGAGCTCTATTTAAAGTTAGAGAGAACCGTTTTTAGGTCCGTGTTTCAGTGAGCATTTTCCTCTGATCAAGATAGTCTACCCTTAGGCTAGTCGATGCGTATGCGCAGTCTCAGCTCCGTTCACCAGCTCCGATAGTCTACAGTAACTGCATACTTAAGATGATTAAGTTAACCTAAACCATATACTATTCAATATTCATACCAACAAGCTAGATTTCCTCCTGTTTACAAACGAATTTATGCAGGAACTGAGTCCTTATATCTGGATCATAGTATGCAGGCCTGTCTACGCTACATTGTTGCTCCGTGCTAATACTCGTATATGTGTGATCTGTGCATTATACGCACACTAGTACTATCTAGAAGCAGTTTAAGAAATATATTTTTCGGATAGTTTGTGGGGAACGTATCCCAACGACAATATCACTAGATTTGTAGAACTTTTTTTCAGATAAGCGGCACGTTTTCTAGTGAAAATGCAGCAGACTAAGTTATACAACAAAATCAGCCATACCGATTGTGTAAATGCCTTGGCAACGGCATGAACAATTTAATTTTTAGCTGCACTTTGCAACTCTGAATTGCAATTGTTGACATGTATATGGATATATATATATATTGGTTGTGGTTGGTTGGTTGGTTGGTTGGTTGGTTGGTTGGTTGGTTGGTTGGTTGGTTGGTTGGTTAGTTGGTTGGTTGGTTGGTTGGTTGGCTGGCTGGCTGGCTGGCTGGCTGGCTGGCTGGCTGGCTGGCTGGCTGGCTGGCTGGCTGGCTGGCTGGTTGGCTGGCTGGCTGGCTGGCTGGCTGGCTGGCTGGCTGGCTGGCTGGCTGGCTGGCTGGCTGGTTGGTTGGTTGGTTGGTTGGTTGGTTGGTTGGTTGGTTGGTTGGTTGGTTGGTTGGTTGGTTGGTTGGTTGGTTGGTTGGTGGACAATTTTCTAAACACGAATGACCCACAAGACAGTGTATTTTTTGCTTAGCTTGCTCTTTTCCATCTCCAACCGTTAACCCTAAGTATGGTGCTAGGCAGGGGCAGTCTGTCATAAGGACCCTCAGGAGTAAATGTCACGCTTGTATCGACTACCCTACATGTAAATGTGGCTATCATAGCGAAACAACCGAACATTATTTCCTACACTGTAATCTTTATGCTAGTCATAGAAGTACTCTGTTATCATCTCTTTCCAATATAGTAGAGCTACAGCATCTCAATGACAGTACCTAATATGTTCTTTACTGCTACGAGGGTCCACGTTACTCTCAAAACTGTAATATCTTCGACATACCTTTATTATCTGTACAGGTAGATTCTCGTAATTGATAGATCACCAACTTGTCTTGTTTGTACTCATTCTACTTGACCCACTTTGTAAATATGTATGTATTTTGTCATTATGTTTTACTCTTGTTTTATATTTGTGTTTTTCAGTAGAAGGCGTCATATAAGCAACTGTGCTTTCTGCCCAATACTCATTAAACATATGTGAATAAATACAATAAAAAATGTCACGCTTTGTTGTTCCAACAGGTGGAAGATCACGTCCCAATCTGACAGCCACGAACGGTCCGACAGACGGGCCAGTTCAAGCTCAAGCTCAAGGTCAAGGTCCCCCCGCCAGGGCCAGCCAGGGGAGCCAGGCGACGTCTGATCCGACGACACGCGTGTATGAGGATGTAGAAACGGTCAGGATGTCTCTCGGTCTCGGACAACATCTCAGCCGACAAGTCCTTGGCCCTCCGCCTGTTCCCACCACACCGAGGCCTGGGAGACTGGGCGATGCCGCCGGTGGACAGCAGCCGCAACACGTCTACTACCTTCCACAGCCGCAGGGCAACCCGCTGTACAGCCCATATCAGCCCCCAGGTTAGTAGTACAGGGGGATCGTGATGTCCATACTTTTAACGGAATACGGAAGTATTGTTTTAATATTATTTGGGTGGCGTAGCTGTTGCACATCTCCGATTTCTTGTCTTGTTTTTTCTGTGAGGAAGGTTGGTATATTGATATGAGGCCATTTCAATAAGAACCTTACAAATAAAACTGCTCCAGAAACTCTCTCTATACACTGCACGAAAAGTTGAATTTACCAATGGCAGTAAATGCCAGTAAAGTCGGGTAATGTTTACATTGTAAACAGAACCGGACTTGACAATGGAAGTAGATAAAAGTCAAGTCCGATAATTTCGGACTAATTTTTTAATTTCGGTAGTAAATGAAATTACCGGACTTGACTTTTATTTACTAACATTGTCAAGTCAGGTACTGTTTACAAAGTAAACATTACCCGACTTTACTGGCATTTACTACCATTGGTAAATCCATCTTTTCGTGCACTTAGACTGTTTAAACATCAGAAATTCATTGTAGAAGTTCACTCCTATACTAGCCATCCACTCATGTATTAGATAGGTTAGCATTTTGAAATGGTATACGTAGTTATGTAGTAGTAGGTGCCATACTTTGTACACTGTACAATTGTTGTGCAATAAAGGTATTATAATCTATTCTCTCTGTCCCGCAGACGAAGTCCGGGCAGGATGGTTCCGGACTGTTTGGGCCTTACTACGTCTTCTGTACTCACGCTGGCTGGGCTGCTCTGTTCCAACACAAGTTGCCATAGCAACGCTGGGCGTGTTATGTATCGTTCTGTTTTACTCCGGTCTCCTGCAGTAACCCCATAACATTGTAAGTTTATACTGCTTCTTTTTTACAAATTGTGTAACATTGGACGGTGTGATACATGTGTTTTTAAGATGAGTTACCTAGACGTCGTGTCTTTTTTGCGGCTTTTTTTTCACAAAAGAAAATCTCAATCAGACAGACTGTGGAAATAATTTTCTTGAACAATTGATAATTCAATTGCAAGTTATACAATGCTTTTTCTTGTGTTGCTTAAGTTACATCAGACTTCTAGTCTGATCATGATTTCTAGTAGTATTCTGTGACGTAGATGTGGATTTTAATAATAGATATTTTTTGTGGAATATTTTTGTCCATGATTCTCACAGTTTTACGGCTTTTAATGTGGGAAGATACTTTCTTGTTGAATGTCTTCCCCCAACATGGTCTGTACATGCACATTGGTTATTAATTCAGTTCACGGTTGAACTGCGACAAACCAATAAAGACATCTTGTATCTTGTATCTAGACATATTATGGTAATGTTTTATACTTTATAATTGTTACACAGGCCGGTCCGGACATTGGGAGCGCCACCCCAGCCGGAATCATGCAGGACGGAGAAGCAGCAGGACCTACACCAGTCACCGGGCCTTTTCCCACCAGCACTGGGTATTAATCATCTTTTAAAGAAACGTCTGCTGTAATAATTGAATATATTGTTCTCCGCACAATTGAGCACATGTAACACCAAACGAAACCTAAGATTTTAGAGCAGTCTTGGAAAAGTTCCTAGAGAAAAAGTGTTAGTGTATGGCAAAATATGTCAATTTTAAACTTTCTTTTAGTTCAAGAGAGTATATTTTGTGCCACAACTATGTGAGTTATATGTTAATTGCAATTATGGTGGAATGGTTGTGTGTACAGCTGCTGTATTTGACATAGAAACTGATTTATGAATATCTCAAACATATATTATAAATTTGGTGTAGGTATGGTGATTGCCAAACATAAACTAGAGAGAAAATGTACACAACAGTTGCACTCTACTGGTGCTGCTATAATACAGATGTTTTAGTCTTTGAAACCTTTATTGTTGATTTCTGAAACCTTTATTGTTAGTCTCTTTTGTGACTAAGTTTGTGCCATGTTAGTGCAGCTTGTACTAAGAAAAATCTTGGGAAACATACAAAGTGAAAAAGCAATGTGTACAGACATCTCATATTAGAACTGTGCGTCAAGAAGATTGTGTTTTGATGCCATTTGTTTGTGGGTTTGTTTATTTGTTTGTGAATGATGTTTTGTAATATTTGGTGCGTGTAAGCAGATGTTGGCATAACGAAGAACAATACTTCTGAACGTTATGATTTTGATGTAATAAATTGCTCTGCAAAAGTATGGGTTCCTATTGTGTTTTTTTAATTGTAGGAATGGTTTTGCTGGTACTGGTACTTAACTTGTTTGCATTCATCGCCACATACGTTAGTGAAAATCCTTCCCTGAAAATCCTTTGGGTACATGTATATGCGCATAGGGGGCCTAAGGTTTGCTCGTTCTCTCACAAACAGTGAGAAATACCTTTCTTGGCTGCCAGCGCAAAGGGGTGATGTCCACAAAAGAACACTTAGAAACAGCACGAAACTGACACAGTTTAAGTGCCGGACACAGCGTATGCTAAACAGCACACTACCTTACTGTGTCCGCCTGCTGAATGACAGTTAATGTTATAACAGAATTTTAAGTTGTGATTTTCCTTGAGGTGTTATTTGTTTTAAGTCGTATTTGTTATGTATGATGCGGTCAAGCTCTGCTAAGATTTGGACTATGTATTGTGTGAAGAAACCGCAACTCATCCCTGGTGCAGCAAAGGTTTTTATTAGTGAATAAACCATTCTCTCTCTCTCTTTCTCTCTCTCTCTCTCTTTCTCTCTCTCTCTCTCTCTCTCTCTCTCTCTCTCTCTCTCTCTCTCTCTCTCTCTCTCTCATCTCTGTTTCTAGAATTCTATAGCCTTAGCGCCTCACAAGCCACTACAGGAGGGGGCTGGTCCACTGGTAGTGGAGTGCGCTCAACTCCCACATACTCTACTTTGAATCTTTCTCTTGAATTGACAATTGCTGAGCGCTAAGCAGCCTGTACCATCAGGAAGACATAACCGCACTCCTCTAGAGCAAAGAATCTGCCAATTCTGTAACTTAGAGAAAGTAGAAGACGAGCTACATTTTATTGTAGATTGTCCTTTGTATGTTAGCGGTAGAAACATTCTTTTCGGATATGTGTTAAGTAAATTCCCCCACTTTAGATACTTGAATAGTAAAGAGAAATTTATTTTCCTTATAACCTTCGACAAACCAATTCTTATTAATCATAGCCTCCTATATTTCTACTATTTTTAAGAAGCGAGAGGAAGTCGAAAGTGTATATACATGTTTGTGTATATGATTGTTCACATGTGACCTGTATTTAGCCCAGTGGGGCAAAAATGTACAATAAAGGTCTTCATTCATTCATTCATATTTTCTTTGGTATGACCCAGCCGGGATTTGAACCCCCGACCTTCCGAATGCAAAGCGAACTACACTCACTCTACCCCTAGGCCATTGCACCGGTCTGATATCGTCACATGCTTTCAGCAAGACAGCTCAAAGTACGACGTCCACTTCCAGGGGGTAAAGGTCTGGAGCCATATCGCGCAGACTTACATTACATTACAGTGAGCGTGTATTGAAGCTGCGGCATCGGAAAGACAACATGTGGTGGATTGCTGTTCCTCTGCTCCTGGCCTGGTGCTCCCAGCAGGGTCTGTCACAGGAGGTGGAGTGTAGGCAGGTAAGAAGTAGGAGTGGCGGCGCCGCTGCACAATTCCGGATGACAATCTAGACGTAGAAAGCTTAAGGCTTGTATGGTAAAACTGCTAACACTTGACGTCAAAGTTCAAACCACCTAAGAGTTGTTTTATTTGATCCAGATCGAGCTGGCAAGTTCGCGGTATTTCTAGGCTATTCTAGAGTTTTTGTCCTCCAATACGACCTTGAAATATTAGATAACTCGTTCCTTACGTTGCTAGAGCATTCGGGATATGGAATATTGTAGACATCCTTATTTATTGTCCTAAGATAAATACCCGGTCTAAATTCGGTACATATCAAAGAAATATGATAATCTATGTGACGAGGGAAAATATATTCTACAAGCACATTCAAAATAAAGGAACGAACGGACGAACGAACAAACTCTTGTGCGTTTTTCAATCCCCAGTTGGACTCCTGCTCCTGTGAAATGAGTGACGGTTCTGGGAAGATAGAAATCCACTCTCTGGCTCGCCCCGACAACCCGTACAAGATCGACCATAATAACTTCACCTACCTGTACAGCCCGTGTGAAGGTAAACAAACAAACAAACATACATACATACAAAATAACAAGTAAATGTGCAATGATGCTAAAAACATTTGTGCGGTTCTTGGAGGGAAATGTGCATATCTTGGCCACACCAAATCCGCCTGTATCCTCATCAGTGTTTGGACACAGTATCAACAATTTGCCGAAAGGCCCGGTGGGCGTCATTCCACCGTACAGGGAGCAAAGTGGTATAAAGTGCCGACAATTACGGCAGGCGATGCCACATGCTACACAATTGAAATTTTACTTAACTGTCGAACGTTTTTTCTCGGGGATTAGTTGTACTAAAAGTCTGTTTATCCCCCAGCTATGCGCAACGCCACCGGTGAGTGTAAGGACGCGGCGTCGGTGTGTCAGCAGTTCGACGAGGGAGGCATTGGGTACAACTACGGAACAGCTAACTCAGCAAGCTTCTATTACGACCCGAACAACAAAGTAGTTAAGATCAGCTACAGCTACTTCGAGAGCAACATGACGAGGTACGAAGAAGTCTATTAGAAGCGTAGTATAAAAGACTCCATCCCAGAGGCGTAGCCAAAAAAAGCTTTATTTGAGGGTTTTCGATGAGAATGTCTGATAGCAGAGTCAATAGAACGTTCATACGGGAACCGGTGACTGCAGCCGGCACATCACTTTAGCGTACAATGTATTTTCTCCTTAGCACGCTAGAGTGTTCAGGTATATGGCTGTGTGATTGCGATGTTGTCTTTGCCCACTTTAACAGAGAAACTGGAACCGGCAACACTCAGGGCTCTTAGCCTTATTGTCTACACAACTAAATAAAAGTTCAAACACTAGTTGGCAAACTTTATATGTGTTTTAGGAACTCCAACGTTGATCTGATTTGTGACCCTGGTCAGAGGGAGAGACCGCTGTTCGGATACCAGGGTTCCGACCCATTCTTAATGGTCAGTGTCCTCATATAGAGTGAGCTGCTTGCTGTATACACATCTGCATAAGGGCCTGGTCACATTCGTCGTACGATCGCCGTACGATTGCAAACTGAGGACATTCTTGGAACGCTGCAATGCTGGAATAAATACAAAATAAATACAAAGCAATCTAGTTTTGTATTTAGGACCACAATAATCATTTTTCTTTCCGTCCTGCAGAACTTTAAGCTGACCAGCGTGTGCGCATGCCCAGGTGCATGCCTGGCCCCTGCGGTCACCTGCACCATGAAAGACTCCTGCAGCTGTGAGATGAGTGACGGGACAGGTGAGATCAACCTGCACCCGCTGGACAACCCCTGGGCGCCTCTCAGGTCCAGCCACCTGGAGCCGGAGGGCGGCCGGAATTTCACCTACTACTACAACCCCTGCTCTGGAATCTACTTCGGTAAGGACAGTTCATTACTTCGGTGTCAAGCCAGATTTTTGCCCCTGTCAAATATTTCCCCAAACAAATTTAACAATGCTTGGGGGTTTCAAGTATACCTCAAAGGAGGGTTGCTTGGGAGGGTGGTTGGGGGTGTTCGCGCTGTGAAGACTAGCCGTTACCCTAACTCTAACGAGCACGTCGGCAGAACGTACTGTGCCTGCGCGAAACCCGGATTTTTCAATTGATTTCGTTGGATGTTACATCAGAATTTTGCCAGTTGCAGATGTCATCTTTTCCGACACAACATTTGAAAACTATAGACGGAATGTCATCCTTAAATACACGAATACGACTTTGAGACGTTCTGCCGAAGTCCTATACACAATACATAACGGGTTTCCCGCAAACGCACTACTTAACGTTCTGTCGACGTGCTGGTATAGGGTCGTGGAACTCGAAGTAATTTCTATCTTCTTGAAGTTTCCTTTTTTTGTTTTTATCCAGCCAACACGCCTTGCGTGAATGCATCCAGCTGCCAAGTGGACACAGAGGCCTCCCCCCAGCTCTTCCAACCACTGGGTCACGTGGCCCCGGCCTCTCAGGTTGTGACGGACGAGCAAGGGAACATGGTCCTCAAGTACACAGGTCAGTAGAGACTGCAGGTTATATTGCCCAGTCTTGGTATTATGAAGTCTTGCTGCCAGCAAACAACCATAACAGCCTGTAGGCTTGTCGTAAAGATTGTATCATTGCATAATCCAAACAAATATTGCAGCTTTATTAACCCTATTCAGAGGGGGGGGGGCCTTTTCAGGCCCGCACCAACTTTCATATCGTATGACGTCTGAACGGCTTAAGCTAGAACCGCCAAACTTTTCCTAGAATGTAAATGACAACAATGTCATCATTCTTCGTGTTGGCATGGCAACAGGTTTCAGGCATATTTTACAAAATTCCGTAATTTCAATGTAGTTTCCATGATATGTTGTTAAATCACTCTTGTTTTCTTACTTCAATAGCACCTTCTGTAATTTGAAGCAATTCTTATGATTTAAAAGTAATAGATTTTGCTAATTTAATGACGTCATTGGTCAAAATACAAGATAGCCGGAAAGAAATGAAAAAAATAGATTTATCAAATCCTGACAGAAACGCTTTTCTGTCCATACCTCAGGTGGCGCTGATGGCCGCCAGTTTGACGTTACCCTGATCTGCGACGCCGACCAGCATGTCCCAGAATTCACCGCGCTGGGGGAAGTGACGATGCACTACTACAAGATGACCCTGAAGACCCGTTGCGCATGCCCGGGACTGTGCAAAGATGACCCAATAGCGCGCAAACTTCGCTACCTGAAATGGAAGTCGTTCCACCCCGACTAACATGTGGATTTTTGTACAATGTTGAAAAAACGAACTAGAGGTTCACAAACTGATTGACATACGTCAAAAACGTATGAAGTATTCGCTGCTATAAGAGAGGGTCGAGCAAAGCATTTCAATAATTTGTTACTGGTACCAATGTGGCTACATTTTTTACTGCAAAGCTTGTGCATTTGTGCTAATTAATAAAAGCTAAGATACCCATGTTTGATATTGTCTACCCACATAAGGTACCAAGATGTGTGGTGATATATGATTGGACTATATTGAGAAGCCACATGATTTTGCAGTATAGAGAGAGACATTAGGTTACTTGGACTCTGCCACTTTTTTGCCATGAAATTGGTATATATTGTCAAATAGGCCAGGTATTGTGCAATAAATAACGATCGCCGGTGATTGCCAATGACTTTTGACTGAAGACCATGTATAAGTCAGTATCAAGAATATCAAAGTAGAACCATTTGACCATTTTAAGCTTGTAAGCTGATAGGTGATAGTATCATGTGCAATATGGTATGTCGTTGTACATCTTATTAACCATTGTGAATTGAATGCAACCCACTGTCGCGTACAGTGCGAAGTTCAATAAATACATATTGAATGTTGAAAAAGACCCAGTGGCTTTATCACTTGACTTTCAACCTTTATATTTGAAGTAAATCGTCATCCTACAGGGAGGGTTGTGTTTTTTTCATTCTTGGGACAGACTGTCATGCCATCAAGTTCAACACCAGACATTTGTATCAGATCCATCGGAGAACACGAACCTAGACATATGTAAAATGTGAACATCTGTATCTGTATCTGTACAGCCGGTATAACCGCCCTTTGGCGTAACACACCAGCTTCGCAGGCACGCGGCGCGGCGGCAGCTGGCTACAATACACGTACACCGAACTAACCTTTGAACGTCTAACTCTAAACAATGTTTAAAACTATCTAGTGACGATACCCCTACTGTCCAAAAACAAGGATCACGACACAGTAAACAACCGTTTGTTTGTTTGTTTGTTTGTTTGTTTGTTTGTTTGTTTGTTTGTTTGCTGCGATAAACAACTGCGGCGGAGAGTCAATCTGACCTTTAGGTTACTAACGGAAATGACATGTTTGCCATGTTTGTATGAGTTGTCACATGCCTTAATGATGACGGCTCATGTGACAGCTCAAAGTTCGATTCCCTCTATAGGGCATGTGTCCCCTCACACAAACATGTGATTACCACGACATACAAACTGTGATATCCTGGTGAGTGTATATCGACACGAAGACTTTGTTTTGCTGTCGGGAACTGACAAATTGGGATAACATGTGGCGGGTGACGGTCTCTCTACTTCTGGCCTGGAGCGCCCAGACGGCTCTGTCGCAGCTAGAATGTGGACAGGTAGGAAGCAGACATAGGTGTTGTACCGTAACATCCACTGTTCAAAAATCTTCTCCATTTTGTGGCCAGGGGTACATGCAGCCCGTGTGTTGACATATCAACAAGTAAACAAACGCTGAATTCTGGATACAATATTCAAAATCTTCAGCGCTGCAGATTACGTGTAGTTTAAAAAAAAGAAATAAGCAGACATCAGAGATCTTCTCTCATCCTTTCTGTGGTTGGGTCTTGATTCAAAGTGGTAGAATTTTTGTCACAGATAGATAATGTGATCTTGCACCATCAGGTGGACGGCTGCTCCTGCGAAATGACTGACGGTTCTGGGAGAATCGAGCTGAGCTCTCTGGCTCATCCCAACAACGTGTACAGGATCGACCATTCCATTTTCACCTTCCTGTACTCTCCATGCACAGGTAATAAAAATCAAACAAAATGAAGCTTACAGAGAGATCATGTTTTGTCAAAGATTCAAACTGAACAGACGAGTACAGCCCGTATGTTGATAAATCAACAAGTAAACAGGTGGCAAATTTTGGATACAATATTCCAAATTTTCAGGTCTACAGATTACGCTGCAGAAGAAGAAAACAAAGTAAAGAAACGTATGGATAAGCAACAAACAATAAAACATCTACAAGTTCTGGCCAGATAAAGCACGTACTAAAACCGTGCACAGCTGACGCACATAGCTAATAGCAAACAAGCAAGCAAACTAATACATGTAAGTATACTACTGTAAACTGTAAGCTATTTTGTAAGTTGGTGGTGTAAGAAGAGTTTTTTTTTTATCCCCCAGCTATGCAGAACGGTACCGGTGAGTGTAGCGACGCCACCTCGGTCTGCCAACAGTGGAGGGAGGGCGGCCATGAACAGGGGTACAGCTACGGGAACACTGACTCGGCAAAGTTTTCAGTTGACCCAGACACAAACCAGGTCACAATCAGCTACAGCCACTTTGCAGACAACATTACAAGGTAAGGAATGAAACGTCATGATCATGAACACTATGTTTCCCTTTCCATCCACATCCCATCGAATATATTTCTTGGTTCAAACAAACAAAAATGATAATAATGCGAAACAAAATCCATGCTTTCAAGAGCCAACTAGTCAAGAAGCAAAAACTGCAAATGATGATAGTTAAGGCTTAAGTCGCTTGTCGAAGCCAGCTAGATTAAGACGATAAACTACAAAAACGTTTGCCATTACATCCAAACGTAAAGAAGATTTTAAAATTACTAAATGTATAAGGAGCAATAGATGTGATCCTTATTTTGTTGAAAATCTTGCCACTTTTAACCTTAAAAGGAATTTGTGTGAAATGTACAGTATGCTTAACTTGATTTCTATGTGTGAAGTCGACTTGTCTTACCGATGTTGATCTGATGCCAATCACTATTTGGGCAATAACATGAGTCACGAAACGAAGTCGTTTCCCTGAAGAGTTAAACATAACAAAAAACGTCCATTCACAGAGTCTCGAACGTGAAACTCGTCTGTGACCCTGGTCAGAGGGAGAAGGCCTTGTTCGAGTTCGAGTGGGCCGATCCTCTCCTGCTTGTAAGCTATTTTGATTATTATATTATGCCAAGATATTGCAACAAATTGGCTGTTTTCAGACAAATCTTATTTGTTTGTTTGTTTGTTTGTTTTATTTATTTATCCAGGAAATACATGTCGCCTATTGGCGTTTTTCAAAGATTCCTGGGGGGATAACCCCAACATAACATTACATGACATAAATAATTACAATAAAAGAAATTAAAGATGAACTAACAAAGGTCAAATTAAAAATAGGTAAACTCATCGTGAACAAGAAGGAATCGTAGCTAACTCATCATACAACCAAAATTAAACAAGGCAGTGTAGAAGCAATCATAATCATTCAGATATCAAATCATAATGATAGGTAATCAAAAGGTATGTCAACCAAAAGTAAATAACCAAGAGTGGAGTTAGCTCATCAATGGAAAGAAATACAAATAATCAAATCAAATCAAATAATACAGAAGTAGCGTAACAAGTTGACCTTTGTATATCAGTGTCCAGTAGCCATATATTCTTGATTGCAGATCTTTTTGAACAGTGTAAGTGTCCCTGCCGATTTTAGGCGAGAGGAGAGCGAGTTCCATAACGCCGCCCCAGAGCACGACAAGGCTTTCTTTCTGTGCTCAGATTTATCTGTTTCTGTTATATGTTACTATATATCTATATCTATCTATCTAATATTCTCTGTGCCTGTCTACCTCTCTTTCTCTTGCTGTGTCTCTCAAAAGAAACATCGTCTTGCCTCGAAGTCTGCTCTTAGATCCCACCCTCATTGTTCCGGGACGGAAGTATTGTTTTCGGTCGCATTAATTGAGTTTGTGTATTTGTGTCGATTCCTCACTGGGACCTGGGGAATTGAATCATTTAAGGTTGAGTGGAGTAATGGGGTTGTGAACTCTGTGTGCCCTATGGGCTATAATGTGATTTGCATTGAGTGGCCAGGGATGTGTGACGTCGAAAATTTGACTGATGGTGCGATCGAGTGGCCGGGAGGAAGTTACGTCATAAAGTCATATGAGTAGTAATCCATTGTGTGATGTAATTCAATCGGGTATTTCCCTCTTATCATACATACAGTAAATCTCCGATTTCTTGTTCTCGCGTGTTTCAGAACTTTAAGCTGACTAGCGTGTGCGCATGTCCAGGTGCATGCCTGATCCCTGCGGTCACCTGCTCCATGAAAGACTCCTGCAGCTGTGAGATGAGTGACGGGACAGGTGAGATCAACCTGCACCCGCTGGACAACCCCTGGGCGCCTCTCAGGTCCACTCACTTTCAACCAGACCTGGACCGGAACTTCACCTACTACTACAATCCCTGTTCCGGATTCTCCTTTAGTAAGGGGTTTAAGGTTATGATTCCACAGGGACAAACATCTACGTAACGTTACCTTACTACGTTCCCTATGCTATTCGAAATTTCTGAACACCATCGAGACACAGTACTTTGATTCTGTTTTCTCCTACGTAAGATCATTGTGCTCTTCTGGACGCTTTCGTCTCTCTTTTTATTTTGAGACACCCAAATACTGATAACCATGATAACTAGTTACAGTTACAGGAAACTATATCAGGTGGCACAAGATTAACGTTTCCTGTCACGAAGTGCTACCGATTTATCATCAGGATCTAACATGGGTGAAACTTGAAACCCTATACTAACGAAAGAAGGTGCTTTCTTAACCTTATTGCCTTGTTTGAATTCATGGTTGTGGTTTTAAAAGGTATCTCTTTATTACTCCGTGAAGGAGGTATACCTCCTGCAGGAGTATTCGGGTCAGCCGGTTTTTCGTGTTCGCAGCTAAAACTCACGGTTCCCTGTGTTCAATCGGCATTTAATTTTATACGTCGTCTGCAGGCATGCCAGTGGTGATGCACGTATATCAATATTTACCGTAGGTGTTTTCGCGGTCAAGATAATATTCGAAAAGCACCCCTACATTTAGGGGCACATGGGACCGGCCGCGAAAAACCCGTTGTTTTGAATAGCGAGGGGGTCGAGTATCCTTAATGCAGATGTGCGGGGCGGTTTTTAATGCAGACCAGATGCGGACCGTAATGGTTTATGGATGGCCGGAATTGTGAAATGTGTTCGCACGTAAAAGTCATGTTTGTGTACGTTGTATTTCTCTGAATTTGGGCATGTGGTGTGCCGTTATGTCCGTGTTGATGCACGTGTCTTTGTTTTTACCGTAGCGGTTTTTATATTGTGGTGATTGCCATATTTGTGACTCCCCCCTATTTTTCCTATTCCCTATGAAATGTTGTCGCCCGGCCGGTACGGGCGCGACTGCCGTTGACATGGCAAGTCTGCAGGGATCTGGTTTTAGACTGACCGCCAGTTGCGCAGTTGACTTTTGTGCACGTGTCTTTGCTTTTACCGTAGCGGTTATGTGGGCCGGTGCAACTGTGTGCAACTGGCCGTGTGCAACTGTGCTAACCGTTGCTGTTGTGATCATGTTGACTTGAGCGGTACCCGTTTTTCCGTGTTCGCAGCTAAAATCCTAAAACCCACGGTCCCCTTTGTTCAATTGGCATGTGATTTTATACATCGTCTGTAGGCATGCCAGTGATGATGCACGTATATCAATATTTACCGTAGGTGTTTTCGCCGTCAATATAATATTTCGAAGTACCCTACATTTAGTGGCATATGAGACTGGCCGCGAAAACCCCGTTGTTTTGAATAGCGGGGGGGACTACTTCAATACCACCTCCCAGTCTGCAAATTATAAAATTTCACGGAGAATTGTCGCCTATGGCTTCTTGTTCATACTTCGTGGCATGCAATTTCTTTCCTAGCCAACACGGTATGCACCAACGTATCCACCTGCCAGGTAGACGCGGCGGCCGAACTCTACTACGCCCTCGGTGACGTGGCTCCCAAGCCAATCGCTGATATCAATCAAGAGGATGGAAGCATCACCTTGCACTACGTATACTCGGGTCAGTACATGGTACTCTCCAAGCAGAGGTTGGTGGGGAAAGATCGTTACCTTTTTATATGTCCCGTTTTTTTTCTGTCGCTATCCCCACCATGGGGATAGCGACAGAAAAAAATGGGAACTATAAAAGGTAACGATCTTTCCCCACCAACCTCTGCTTGAAGAGTAAGTACATAGTCATAGTACAAACACTCAGGGGGTACATGAATATGGCATGCTCGGTGATTTGGACCTTATCCTTGCTGTCTACTCAAGGAGGTGCTCTACTTTAAAAAAAGGACAGGCTTTGCTTTCGCTGTTTTTACAATAAAAAGTCTTTGTTAATCAGCCACAATTAGAGAAAAGATGTCGTAATTAATTGCCACAAAATTAGTTCAAAATACATACAAATGTCACAATATGTCCTGCAAAAATGACGCTTTTCTGTTTTTTCACTGCAGAAAGTGACACTGGCCGCCATTTTGACCTTCATCTGATATGTGACCCCGAACAGCATGTCCCAGAATTCACCGCGCTGGGGGAACCGTCCGAAAACTTCTACGTCATGAGCCTGAAGACCAGATGCGCATGCCCGGGACTGTGCAAAAATGACCCAATAGCTCGCAAAGCTCGTTACCTGAAATGGAAAGCCTCTCACCCTGACTAACTTCTAATTCCCTATCAGAATACCACAGCAAGTGTTATACACATTACTGGCCATCGTGTCGTTGCCATGACAAAGTAACACATACATGTGTTATAGTCAAGTCTGCTCATTCAACCACCTGTATCAGACAACAAGCTCCCAACTAAGTAACCACATTTCATTGACATCATAGCACCCTCAGCACCCACTTGCCAAACGCAAACAATATGCTGTTTTCAGAACAGCCACATTTGGTTTATCCGACAGCGTTACAATTAGTGTTGAAAGTAACATTTTGAAACGATAGCTAATTTGGGTTAATTTTGTTAACGTTTTTCTAGACAGCTTCTTTCTGCATTCTATTTTCTGTCTTTTAAGAATTATTAAAATAAATGTATTCAATTGATAGATAAGCTCACGATTGTTTCGTCTTGTTTGTTTGTTTGTTTATTTATTCAACTTTGCATCGGACGGCGACTCCGTTGACTGCGCGACGCTATTTCAGACCGTTGACCGCGCACTCGTTCGCGCATGCGCATCTCGTTGTCAACATGAAGTCGTAGCTGTTCTGCAGACGGGTTCCGGTGAAGGCGAACTTCGGCTCGGTAGCTGTGACGTCACACACCAGGGTCAAGTTGTAGGACATGCCGCTCTGTTTATCTACAGATGTGAAGAGAAGGTGTCATGAAAAACGTTACTTTTGTGTATTGAATATATTCAATATATTGCAGTTACAGGCCTTAATTAATTGTTGTTCCTTATCGCTTTAACACTCGAATTCATCAGTTTGCCGGCATCAACAAGTTGATAAACGTCAACGTACTATAAACAAGCCGCCAGGGGGCCCAAAATCTATCACCACTTTTGAGGTCTCATCAACACACACACGCACACAAAAACACACACGTACACACAAACACACACACGCACACAAAAACACACACGCACACAAAAACACACACGTACACACAAACACACACACACACACACACACACGCACACACACAAGCACGCACGCACGCGCACGCACGCACGCACGCACACACACACACACACAAACACACAAACACACACATCACACACACATAAACACAAACGCTCCCTATATTGAGCCTCTAAGGACCAAGTCACACTCGTCGTACATGTTCGTACTACAGTGGTCGGCCAAGATATCCTACCTGAGTAGGCGATGATCAGCCTCTCCTGGTCCGGAGTGAAGCTGTCAGGCTGGACGGCGCCCAGGGCCGTGTAGCGCTGCGCCACGTGGTTATACGCACAGCCAGACACGTTCATGCACGCCTCCAAACCTGGCAAAGAAAGTCAAGTCAAGTCAAAATTTTCGCTATTGTATCCAGAACTATGTGGACACGGTTCTGGCCGAATATCCAGAACCCTGCCTGGGACAGAACTGCGTTCTTGGATACGCAGAGACTACCCAGAACCTGTCTGATCTTGACTTCTTCTTCCATACTCTCTGACCACCCCTAAATAGGGTATATCTGAGAGGGGGATCTCATTACCAATGACGAAAATGTGCCAATAAATGGCAGTAAATGTCAATATCAGACAGATTCCCTCATCCAGAATATTTTTTATTGCATTGGGTGCCTTTAACTTCACTCCTGACTCTGCTCGCCCGTACATACCGACAGTTAGGCCGCTGCAGGGGTTGTAGTAGAACGTGTACTCCACCCCTGACGATGTGGCCACGTCCTTGAAGGCGGCTGCCGGGTTGTCCAGGGCGTGCAGGCTGACCGTGCCGGAACCGTCACTCATCTTACAGCTGCAGGTGTCCTCAGCTGCGCAGGTGCGGGCTGGGAACATGCAGGACCCAGCGCATGCGCACACGCTCTTCATGGTAACAGACTGAAGGGGAAATAAATGTTGGTCATTGGTAGCGATTTTGTGGACGCCAGTTGTACACTTACTACACCGCCCTTTGAAAAACTATTACTGTTGCCTTATATATTCAAAAGTAGCAATCTTTCGCTGTTAGTTTGAAAACGTTGGAACGGTTAATGGAGCGTCGGTGAAGGTTAGACATCCAGGTAGTGAGATACACAAGAAACAGTTACCCGGACAACTGGATAGAATTTGGAAACTGTCAAACGTTTCCAGTAGCATCCACTACTTTTCGTCTGTGACGTCTGGCAGTTTTCAAATTCTATCCAGTTGCTTAAGTAACTGTTTTCTTGGATAATAGAATGGTTGCTGGTTTATGTCCAGAACTGTACAAATGTACTTAGGGAAACATTCATAGAAGAGATATGGTGCAGGAAACATCCTGAAATAGGCTGGTAAGTGTTGGCGCTATGATTCGCACTTTTTGCAATACCATCAGTCTTACCAGGTGGTTCTCGCTCAAGGACAGATTTTTAAACACCGGTTCCACACGGGCAGAGGGGTCACAGGTCAAGGTCACTTTCGTCGTCCTGTTGAGAGAAAAGAAACGGAGTTGATGTACAATGAGCTACTACTCACTGACCTTTCAATTTTCGATGCTCCTTTTGTACAGGGGGGTCATTGATAAGGAGTGAAATATCGCGTATTTTCTACTAATTCATTCAGAAGTGAGTACAAAGTTATTAAAATCAATCGTGGGCAACCTGAATAATATCTTTCAGATGGCCCCTCGTACACTACTCATGTCCGAATAATTTGGCAAGCAGTGAGGACTGTCCATTTTCCATTAACAATGTATTACATATACTTAAAACTATCCATAAGAGTTGTTAGTCACCACACAAAATCACCTACTTTGTCTCGTCCTGAAGATTGTGGTACTCCAAGATGACGTCACCCTCTTCATCTGTCACAAAGACCCCGGATCTAGCCGACCCCAAGTTGACAAACGTGTCGCCCTGTTTCAGGCAGACCGCGGCGTCCTTACAAGTGTCCGAAATGTTGGCGCCAACTCCTGTGGGATAGAGTTTGCTATTGTATTTTTCCCTACTTTCTTTTAATACTAGATTGCTCACCTACACATGGGTTATACTACACGGTACCACCGGGTACCATGGCTCACCTACACACGGGTTGTACAACATGGTACCAACGGGTAGCATGGTTGTACTACAAAAACATGGTACCACACAGTACCACCAAGTGCCCTGGCTCACTTAGCTACACGTTAGTTGTACTGTACTACACAGTACCATCGCTACCATCTGGCACGGGTTGTAGTACACGGTACCATCTGGTACCATGGCTCACCTACACACGGGTTGTAGTACACGGAACCATCTGGTACCATGGCTTACCTACACACGGGTTGTAGTACACGGTACCACCGGGTACCATGGCTCACCTACACACGGGTTGTAGTAGACGGTACCATTTTGTACCATGGCTTACCTACACACGGGTTGTAGTACACGGTACCACCCGGTACCATGATCTCCAAGGGTTTTTCGGGGCGGTTGAAGGCATGTAGGTTGAGATTTCCCGAGCCATCGTCCATCTTACAGGTGCACCGATCAACCTAGCAGGTTGAAAAAAAACTGTGTTACAGTATGATCTTTCTGTCCATTTTTTCTGAAATGATAGCGTATTCTATTTCATTGCTATGTGTTCGTTGTATTCTGGTTTGAAGCAAGTTAATGATTATTCTTTTAGAATATCAACATAAACCTAGTTGACCCCAGACCAGCTTGCCCCTAGCCGGTTCTAACCTGTTTGTTCGCGGTGATAGGGGCGGGTTCAAGGGGGGTCAGGTGGCGGATGTTTGTCCTCGTGGCAAGGTACCGGTGTTGTTCGGAGAAGGTTCCCGCGGATATTCACCAGTACTCACACGTAACCCTCCTTCAGACACACATACACACACACATACACATACACATATACACGCATAAACACACGCACACGCGCACACACACACACACACACACACACACACACACAAACACACACATACACGCATAAACACACGCACACGCGCGCACACACACACACACACACACACACATACACGCATATACTCACGCACACGCGCACACACACGCACACACACGCACACACACAAATATATATGAAAACCATAATAAGCTAATGCAGCTTGGAGAAAGTGATGACCTCACCTGTTTACACTGCGCATGCCTGGCACAGACGTCTGCAGAAGTCAGAGAAAAGATATACCTGTATGGAAGAGGAGGGATAAAAAAATCTTAAAGATGGGGCGTCGGTAATTTTTTGCCCTGAAGCAACCCTACATGCATGGCGATTTCATCGGAAGTGTCAATCAGTTCGGCCGATGAAAAAATACTTTCCTTCGAGCCGGATTCGAACCAGCGACCTAAGGATGACAACATGCGTCCACTACAGTCCTCCGCTCTACCAACTGAGCTATCGAAGGATCGATGATAACGTGCATCTCAGTCAAGGTCATACAAAAGCAGTATTCGTATTGCCATGCCAGTCGAACAAAAATAGTCATTTTTGAAAAAGTCCCGAGATCATGATAGACGGGTCTCAGCATGGAAATGCGGGTGAAACAAAACCAGACAGAAGAGGAAGACAGAGATGAATGTTTGCTTCTGTTTGTTTCTTTACTTTACTAGAAACCTGGTTTTCACATAACACATAACAAACGGTGTATGAGTTACCTAAATGTCGAAATAGGGTCGTAGCCGTGGGACGAAAATATTGGCTGTGTGGCCTGCTCGTCACAGGTGACGTAAACCTTGCTCGAAAGGGAGGAGCCCGACTTGTACTGCACGGTAGGGGGAGAAAGTGCAAGAAAATTAAGACATAAGATGGATGAAGAATGCTATCGGATAAAGTGATCCTTGACACTGGAACGTAGCTTATCTCGATGATGTATAAGCCGTTGTGATAACTGTAATACCTAACGGTTAGACCCTGATAACTCACCCTGAAGGCCACAGTACGTAGTGCTGTTGATAACTGTAATACCGGTAATAACGGTTAGACTCTGATAATTCACCCTGAAGGCCACAGTACGTAGTGCTGTTGATAGCTGTAATACCGGTAATAACGGTTAGACTCTGATAACTCACCCTGAAGGCCACAGTACGTAGTGCTGTTGATAACTGTAATACCGGTAATAACGGTTAGACTCTGATAACTCACCCTGAAGGCCACAGTACGTAGTGTTGTTGATAACTGTAATACCGGTAATAACGGTTAGACTCTGATAACTCACCCTGAAGGCCACAGTACGTAGTGTTGTTGATAACTGTAATACCGGTAATAACGGTTAGACTCTGATAACTCACCCTGAAGGCCACAGTACGTAGTGTTGTTGATAACTGTAATACCGGTAATAACGGTTAGACTCTTATAACTCACATTGAAGGCCACGGTACGTAGTGCTGTTGATAACTGTAATACCGGTAATAACGGTTAGACTCTTATAACTCACATTGAAGGCCACGGTACTGCTGTTGATGAACGTCATAGCGTCCGGCTGCACGATGCCCAGGGGTTCTGTGTCAGGTTTGCCCTGCTCGTTCACACACAGGCTGACGTCATGGCAACCGCTGCCCTAATGAGGACATAGACCGTATGCTTATACTACGTACATATAGATCGGCTCCGCGTCTGAGGCGTAGCCAAAAAATCACACACAGGTAAAACCATAACTTCTCGCCAAGCCGCCATGGTGGACTTAACGTTCGATGTAATAGTTATAAATTGCTGTCAATATGGTTAAGACTTAGCCTGGTCCCGTTGGCTGCGACGTGGGCAATAGTAGTAGTTGACCAAAAGTTATCAAAATCAGGTGGATTTATCTACGTAACAATAGTGTCTTTTCATGTTTGGTATTGTTTGAGAAAATGCGCTTAGTTTTTTCAAGGACAACTATATAGATCCTTGGCTTTTCGCAGATACTGGCGACATAACTTGTTGAGTGATACGCCATGGTAGCTGGCTCCGTGTATGAAAAAAGAAACAACACAGCTTTTTTGACCGCTGTATCTAAAACACTCACCTGGTCAAACCCAAAGCAGGGGTTGTACCAGAACGTGTCTCCCTCCCAAGCAGTCTTGAAGGCAAAGCCACCGTCCGTGTTAGCCAGGCCGTGCAGGCTCACTAACGTCCCATTATCCAGTTTACAGGAGCAGGCGTCCACCATCTGGCACAACTGTGCGCCCGCGGGGGAGCCCGTTAGCCAGGCTAACAGGACACAGGCTAGAAGAGACTCTAGAGAGGTCGCCATGTCGTAAATGTGAGACTGTACTCTGTTGTAACGTACGTGTAGGTAATCTTGTGACACGTGAAGGAGGGCAATGGCCTCTTGTACGGGCAAACACGGGTCACCTTGGACCATGCCATTTCGTAAATACTAAGAGGGGGAAATTTAGAAAGGCCTGTGCGTGTGCAAACTTGGCGACGAGTTGAGGAAGATTGCAATTTGAAGGAGAAAAAAAGTTCCCGTTATACTTTTAAAAACTCGTCCTTGAAATGAGATATTTACAAAACGGTCAAGACACCGGTATGTTGATTCTTTTCTTTTTTTCAAATTACTTTCCCGGATCTCTACTTTTCCAAAATTTTCCAAAAACAGAAAACAAAAAATCGGAGATTTCAAATTTCCTGGTAGTATGCAATTTTCGGCTTCCTGAATTCCCCATGTTGACCACTAATTCCTGTTGGTCAGAGTCACTGTCTGACCTTTTGGCCTCCTGTCATTCTGCCTGTCAATCTTCCCCCACCCACGTGCTGTCAACCTTCTCTATCTGGACAAACAGATACACGAGCTCAGCCATCCCAAACAATTCTTCGGTACCCGGAAGTAAAATGGACCCCAGAACTTTATGTCAAGACAAGTTGAAAATTCCCGCCTCTGTAACGTCACTTTAAAATTAATGGATTGTGAGTGTCTGTAATGTATATCTGTATAGCCGGTATAACCGCCCTTCTGCGTAACATACCTGCTTCGCAGGCACGCGGCGCGGCGGCAGCTGGCTACATTACACCGAACGACCTGTTACACCTAATCTTTGAACGTCTATTACTCTAGACATTGTTTAAAACTATCTAGTGACGATGCCCCTACTGTACTCGGTGGCAGCGAGCTCCACTCTACGATACGGAGCGGTCGATCTAGTGCCGGTTGGTTCCCTCCTGGCCGGAAAATGACTGGGCGGTTCCCTGCAGAAGTAAATAAACAAGTGGCACCAGGCAAGGTCATATGTGTACACAGTGGGGGCGGGGTCGAGGTTACCCATTTCGGCAGTGGTGCTTTCACATCGCTCACATATTAGTGGTTCACTTTCTTGGAAATCTCGCTTATGGTTCAGAAATCCAGGTATAGCTAGCCTGGTAACCAGACCGCCGTGAGCTCAGCGCTATCCCTTCCGCGCCGAGAGCGTTTGGGGCCGCCAACCAGGCCTCAATTACCGCGCTGCGGGTTTTTTTAAAGAAGACTGAGCGTAATACAGGAAGTCAGCGGATACAGGGAAGCCAGCTGGAGATAGGTCCGTGGCAAGGTATAGCCGTTTGGGCTCTATAAACCGGCGATATGCGCTACTAATTATCAGGCCAGTCATTAGCAGTTACAGTCTTTAGGAGGGGGCGTACCGCACCTGTCTACCTCCGTATTTACCTCCCACCTGTACACGAGACTTCTCACATACGTCATTCATCTAGTAAAGTGAGCAAGGTGTGGTGATGCGTTCACATATAGTGGTCACTTTCACGGTTGGAAATCTCGCTTATGGTTCAAAAATCGGGGTTTGAAATCCAGGTACAGCCGTTTGGGCTCTATAAACCACATTATATCATACCCGGGCGGCGATACAGTGCTCCCGGCCGTGTTGTATTCTCCTGTACGACCGGGTGTATAAACCGGGCTTCCATAGAACGATTCGAACGCGTTTCGCCCCAACCGTGTGCCCCGCTTTCGAAAATTCGAATACAGGATTCGGACGTTGGAATTGATGTTGTTGCAGTTTTTTTGTTTAGGGACACCAAATTTTCGCTCATTTCGCATTGAAATACGTGTTTTCTAGGGTGGGTATGATATAAACAGCATACAACACGGTGTATTCCGCATCACCCTCGGTCTCGGGCCGATACCTCGGGCAATACGGAATACACCGTGTTGTATGCTCTACATATGCGCTACTATCAGGCTAGTGACTAGGGGTTACAGTTTTTAGGAGGGGGCGTACCGCACCTGTCTACCTCAGTATCTACCTCCCACCTGTACCGGAGATTCCTCACATACGTCATTGTTCTCGTGACATCAGCAGAGCCAGGCAAGGTGTGGTGTGGTGTGGTGTAAACAAAACGACCTCCCCGCAGGACAAGTTCACATAAAGTTAATCGACAACATGTTGTTAGACGTGGTGACAGCACCTGATGCGAGCGTGCGAAACAAATACATGTAAATTTGGCTCGTTTGGCGGTTGTAATCGCACGATATTTGTGTTTTTTTATCAACAAAGTGTGTGTGTGTGTGTGTGTGTGTGTGTGTGTGTGTGTGTGTGTGTGTGTGTGTGTGTCTGTGTGTGTGTGTGTGTGTGTGCGTGCGTGCGTGTCTGTTGTGTGTGCTAGTTCCACGAAGTGCACACTGTCTAATTGAGATGGGGATCACGGGGATTTGGGGGGATCATTTCTCCTTCTGTCGAAAGGTATATTTTTCAAGGGAGACGGGAACAAGCAAGCTCCTAGGAACATGGACTGTAGATGCCTGAAAATATCTTAGCACACGCGCGCACATTGAATGACTTATTCAAACCAAAAAGTGAGAATAGTACTGTTGTGAAACATAAATGAATGATACATACGGTCAGAACATTCTTACTGTTATACTGAGATCGCAATTTTAAATTCTTGTTTGTTTGTTTGATTGGTTGGTTGGTTGGTTGGTTGATTGGTTGGTTGGTTGGTTGGTTGGTTGGTTGGTTGGTTGGTTGGTTGGTTGGTTGGCTGGCTGGCTGGCTGGCTGGCTGGCTGGCTGGCTGGCTGGCTGGCTGGCTGGCTGGCTGGCTGGCTGACTGGTTGGTTGGTGGCTGGCTGGTTTGGTTGATTGGTTTGTTAGTTGGTTGGTTGGTTGGTTGGTTGGTTGGTTGGTTGGTTGGTTGGTTGGTTGGATGGTAGGTTGTTTTTGTGTTTATTTGGCTTGTCGGTTGGTCATGGCTGTTGCTGAATTTTTAACTAGATGACATTTAATCATAATTTAATCGTTTGTTTTCCATATATGGAGCGCGCCAAGCCCTAGCCTGAAGTCGCGGCTCGCCCACGCGCATGCCTTGCCACTCGTTACAAGCCGCTGGACCCGCGGTTTACTCTATTTACTATGTCGACGTCGCTGCTTCTACCACTATCGACATGGAAGCGAAACCAGTCTAACTTACTCATACAAGGCACCTGGCTATGGTATAAGATGCTGTCACCTGGAGGGCCACGCAGATTAAACTTTTCGGACACTCTGGAGTCGGTCACCGCGGAACCAGGCCTGTCGCACGGGGAAAGGGTGCGCCTCCTCGCCGACAGGCTAGCCGGCGTGTCCGACATGGACCCGAACGGGCCCGACAGGGAAGTGGAAGATCTCTTGAAGGAAGCACCGCCACGTGTACTGTCCAAACGGGGTGATAGCACGCGCACGTCTGTAGACAGCTCGCGTCTTCCAAGCCGACAAAGCTATCCTGAAATGACAACACAAACAGAGCAAGACGTCGTACCAATTTCCAAAATGATTAATAGACTTGAACTCGTTGAGATCGACGGCAGGTCAAAGCAACGCGCGGCGTCCAGGAATGTTTCAGCCACGACCAAAAACGAGAAAGACTGACTAGCACAGGAATCAGAGACATTTGGATAATTTTTGTCAGCCACGTTTGCGTATATGTGAGGTCAGATTGTACTGTGCTTTTTGTCGAGGCCTGTAGTGCATGCAGGTGTGTGAATAGTATGTATTGGTGTACAGATAGTGTGACGTTACCTTTCGTTGCAAGATTTCACAATGCACGTAAGGATACTCATGCGAAGTTTGTTGGTGCTTGATATTGTTCCTGAAAAATAACCGGATTTGGCTGCAGATTTGTGCTTCTAATAGACAACCAGGTAACCCCCAGGACAGTCTGGGCCGGCGAAAACAAGAAGAGCCACCTCCCCCACCTACACAGACTCATCACACACGGAACTGGATAGTACTTTTCCACCAGACCTGCCCGCCATTAAGCTTGGCTTCCAGGACACGTTTTACAGTATATCTACAATTCTAAGTCGCCGGTCATGGACAACAATCTCTTACACTGTTCTTCTCAGGACAAGCCGGAACACATTCCAGGCTTTTCAGACAGAGACTCAAAAGCAGGAACACCGTCGTTGTGACAACCCAGTCGAACAGAGGAGTGATTTTACATTACTATTTTTCATGTTTTCAGACATTTATCCGTTTTCCAATCTGGGGAACTTGAAATCAACTAAGGAGTAACGTAATGTAACGAAATAAGAGTAAATGTCTTACGAGTAAATGTCTTTTGAAATGTTTACCTTCGTTTCGTGACGCACTTGGCTTTGTTTCTGTCGAAAATATAATTTCTTTGGAGGTCACCAGCGTTTGTTTGCTTGTTTGTTTGTTTGTTTGTTTGTTTGTTTGTTTGTTTGTTCGTTCATTGACTGACTTGCAAACCAGATAAGTCAAGAGGTTATAAATGTCTTTGTATTACATGTTTATGATATGAGTAGACCTTGACCTGCTTGGAACTTGTTCAATCTAGCTTGTGGAACGTCTCAAGTATGGGATTGTGTAATTTGCAAATGTACCCCCTTAGAGTTCGAATATGGTCTATCCGAATGTACGGAAATCAACATTTGATCAACTTCGATTTGATAAAATCTTCCTAAAGGTTTTTGCCGTGTTTGGGCCTCGGAATATACGTCGTGCGATCGTCTCACGATCGCAAACGGATGGTATTATTGTGACAGTCGTGCACGTGCCGTGCAGAATTCAGCTGTCTTCTGTATCTGTATCTGTATAGCCCATATAACCGGCTTCGGCGTAATACAAGATACAAGATCACTTTATTGGAAATCGCAGTGTTGCCACTGAATTAAAACCAATGTACAATTCAAAATAAGGAATCCATTAAAAACTGTTACAAATATGGACAAGTTATTTACAGACATTACAAAGAGAGACAAGTTACTGTACATGTCCGTGCTGGTTTACAAGTCTAGTCATGTACGGCACACAAGTACCGATTCGTTCTGGCTTTCGGACAGTTCAGCTTGTGGTTGTTGCGTGTCACTCTGCCTGTGATCTGAGCTCTAGTAGGTGGAAGCCAGTCCCTGAACTCAGAGCCTAACAAGGACCAAGCAAACTTCAGAGTCAACTGTTCACGCCTAGAGGCAAGTGTTGTCAGTCCGAGGTACGGTGTTGTAGAGCATGTGAATACCCGCAGTAGTCTTTGCCAATGATTGTATATATAATGATTGTAATACACCAGTCTTGTTAGGGAAAAGGCTGCCTTAGACCTTTGTCGGCGGTTGCTTCTGTCACAGCCTGCTTGCAAATTTTACGCCCTCAAAATCGTGCGGCATCATACGACGAATGTGGTCGCGCCTTAAAGGCATCCAATGCAATTTCAGAGCGGCAAAACAAAAAATATTCTGGATGAGGAAATCTGTCTGATGTTGACATTTACTGCCATTTCTGAGCACATTTTCGTCATCATTTTGTACTTGAGGTGTTTGAAATAGCCCGAAAACAAGCTACGTGTGGAGTCGACGTCCCTTTATTTTTTGGTACCAACAATTAATAGCTAATGGCACAAAACAAGCAACCTTTTTCCGTCAGTGACATCGCATTTTTCGCTCACAGATATTTGTATACTATGGGATAGGGTTGATTCAGCTTAATACATTTTAAAAAATGACCAGAAAATTGACTTTGAAAATCCAGTTTTGCTGCCCTGAAATCGCTTTGTGTGGCTTTAAATGCGCTAAATTGATACTCTCGGGAACAATGTCGGGTCAGAGGTCTTGGCGTAGCAAAAAACTGTAAACCACATGTTTGAAATTTACAACATGTGAAGCACCTAGAATACAGGGAACAATGATAAAATACTAAGAAGTCATGTCAAAGTTAACACACATGAAACAGAAACATTCTGTGGGATAGTATGAAGGAGGAAGTTGTCTTCAAAAATCAAATTATTTATCACTGTGTAGGTGGATACGTTCTCTGAAGTTCGGTGAACACCTACTCTCCAAGTGGGGGTTATACCTATTAGGTTTGTTTTGGACGCAAATAATCACAATCTCCCAGTGTTTCGGCCGATAAAAAAATAGTACTTTCCTTCGAGCCGGATTCGAACCAGCGACCTAAGGATGACAACATGCGTCCACTACAGTCCTCCGCTCTACCAACTGAGCTATCGAAGGATCCTTGGAATAGCGCATATTATTCAAGGTCATACAAGACAACTTGAAAAAAATGCTGCAAATGGTTAGGTTGCGCACTATTCCATTTTTGAAAAAAGTCCCAACGAAAATGGGAAACAAAAGTTAGACCGACGTCGACCTGATCTCATACACATGTACCTTCGTTCAAGTGAACTGTTAACTTGGGTAGGGAGTAAGAATCAGTCTTTTGAGAAAGGTATAATATAGTAACGTTAAATGTTTTCACTTTCGTTCGCGGTGGTTTTATATTTCGCAGTATGATACGGGGAAAAGGTTTTCGCGGTGTCTTAAGTTCACAGTTGAAGCAATTCTGTAGTTCAGTGGAAATACAAAACACATATTCGCGGTGCCATGATTTCGCGTTAAGAGGACAGATCACACCGCGAAAATAAAACCACCGCGGACATTTCGCGATTTACAGTTCTAACGTTTATAGAGTTGTGGAACTCTAGTTCTAACCCTTTTCTGAGGTACACTAAATTAAATCGGCGAGACTACCTAAGGTTTATTCAGAAATTGTAACATGACAATACACTAGGTGTGCACTAGGCAGCATGTATGCTGATAGCGTGCACACCTAACACATGATACTCATTTACACCAGAGTCAAGTGAGGAAAGTCGTGTAAAGTGCATTTCCCAAGGCACAAGGTCGGTGGCGTGTCAGGACTCGAACCCGGGAACTCTTGGTTCCGAGTCGAGAATTCTGTCGTTGTGCCACACGACCCCACCATACCTAAGGTATCGACTCATGTTGCAAACATTGCATACTTAGACGTTTGGAAGGAATTTCGACAACAGCATCAGTGAAAATAACATTTAATGAATTTTGAGAAGATATCGCTCTCCCACCAATTTACAAACTTTTGGCAACACCCCAGGGTGAAGTCTTCCCCCTCTCCACGTGCAACATCAGCACCGTACACTCATCATGTCATCCAGACTGTTTCTATGGCAACAGGCAAGTTTCTACATCCGTTTCCATGGCAACAGCAACCCGTTCACGTTTCCATGGAAACAATGGTGTATCCGTGATACCAGTCCTAACCAAACAGCACTGTTCCCATGGCAACAGCAGCACGTCGGCAGAACGTACTGCGCCTGCGCACAACCCTGATTTTTCACGTTTTTCGTTGGATGTTTGGTCAACGTTGCATCAAAATTTTGCCTGTTGCAGACGGTATCTTTTCCTATACAACATCTGAAAACTACAGACAGGCTGTCAATCTTATATGCTCTAATACAACCTTATATGAGACGTTCTGCCAAAGTGCTATACACAATGCATTACGGGTTTCGCGCAGGTGCAGTACGTTCTGCCGACGTGCTGGCAACAGCATATCTACCTCCTCCACCACCAATACCACTGTGCTCGTTTCTACCCATGTTTGTATCGGGTGTTGGGCCACACAATTTTGATTATTTGGATGACGTCACATTTTTTCTACCCTCTTGCATCGTATTTGGGGTCTCCAAACGACGTCATCTGTGAGATCAAATTCCTGTGGCCCTATGATTCACCCCCAGCTAGGACACTTGTGATGATACTTTGATCTACTCTTTCAACTTCTCACTTATAAGAACACTTAACATTACACTACAGCTTGTAGCAGTTGTACTTGTACAATACCACCACGTCGGCAGAACGTACTGCGCCTGCGCAAAACCTGGATTTTCGCTGGATTTTTGGTCAACGTTGCATCAGAATTTTGCCACTTGCAGACCATATCTTTTTCTACACAACATTTGAAAACTACAGACGGGATGTCACCCTTACATACGCGAATTCGACCTTATATGAGACGTTCTGCCAAAGTGCTATGCATAATACATTACGGGTCTCGCGCAGGCGCAGTACGTTCTGCTGACGTGCTCACAATACCGATCACCAATGTTCTTACCACAACGTCTGATCTGACTGACTACACAAACAATTTTCTACCAACCACAAATGTGCGTTCTACTCCAGTAGTACTGCCACAGGAATATACTTTCATTTCGATCAATTATTTTTCCTTTCAGGAATCATAGAAATCATGTAATATCAACAATGTAGAGCAGGGTTTTTAGGAAATAATCACATCGGATCTAGTAAATGCATGCAATATACTTTTGTTGTCCCCAAATTTGTCACTTTCTCTGCACGAACAAAATATAATATCATATGAACGGCAAAATCACTAACTCCTCTTGATTCAATTATAAGTAAGTTACTAATAATCTGTTAATGATATGAAATCTCATATATAGAAAAAAAACTGTACCTTTGCCTGATGTTAACTTATTATTAGTACTGTACATCCTATTGTAGTCTTTCCATGAATGGTAAACCATCTTAGGTTAGTAGTACAGGTCAGTAGGACAGTAGCATCATACATTACACATACCTGAACATCACAATACACTATCAACAGTTAGGCATTCCTGGCCAACTTTTGGTCTATAGTACTACCAAGGACATGTGTAATGTCCTTGGTACTACTAGTACTAGTAGTCCTACATACATACTACACACTGTGAACATATCCATACAGCTTGATATAATGTCCTTGGGTATATTAACCTCTACAGTACATTTCTGGGTTACTGGATCTCAGTTTCTGGCAAATACTTCCATCTTGGTTAAATTCTAACATTTAAGTCAATGTTTCTTTCCCTTAAGCTATAATAGAATAACCGTAACCCAAAAGTATAGAACATTAGCCTTTCTGTAAACCTACATCGTTGTATACTGCTATTTCTCTACATCTACAAGTAGATTTTTATCACTGAATCCTTGCAGTTTGCTACTATCACCATACAACATACAACATCCACAGTATTTCAATGCTGCAGCAACAGTGTATACACAATACAACAAAGTCTGACAACGCATGAATGTACAGTAATCCATTATACTTGAAGGGACAGGATAGATGTTTAATTTGCTATCTCAACTCTTGGAAACTTCACTATTGTACCAAAGTAAGACCAAACATAATATAGAGGAAACATGGAAATTTTCACCATAACATATCTATCACTTCTTTTGATTATCATCAAGGTGTTTGAAAAAAATATAGATTTTTCATGACTCAATGATTCTTTATGAAAAACAAATTAGTATCATATCATATCATATCACATCATATTTTCTTCATCCTCCTCTCATTGTCCTCTGTTCATACTTTTGTTGTGAAATATTGTAAGTAGTTTAACATCTTAATAATGTGGACTTTTTCTAAGTACAAAATGAAATCATCAATGTATAGAAAAATATTCTACATTTTAATGCTAAATTTCATCATCAGAATACAGTTTTATCATTGGATGAATCATGTGGTTTACAGTTTTCTTAAACCCTTTGTTGGATTTAAATGGACAAAATTTTATTGCAATATAGGGAACTTTTATCAACACATGCAGGGTTTTTTCGTGGTCTTTCCATCCAACACGAAAATGGCAAAATAATCTATTTTGCGCAAATAAATTAACATGTAAAAAAAATTAGAATACCTTGAGAAGAAGCTGTTAGAAAAAGCAATAACAAACTGAACCGAAAAGAAACATGTTCAGAAATCGAAAGCAGAGTTCTGCCAGTGTACGTCATTTAGTGCTGTGTACCAGTTTGCTGGACTCAGTTCCGGACTTGTAAAAACGTTTAGGTTCAAGTCCCAAAAAACCTGAATTGCGGGAACCAGTTCTGGACTTGGTTGGAAAAAAAACCATGTCACATACCCCTTTTCTTTCCGAACCACATAAAACCTTCCATAGATTGCAAAATCTGTGCTGCAAAATTAAGAAAACATTGCTATTGGGCATCGTCAAGTGTCGGCCTCCATGTTATGTGGCCACAGTTTCACCCAGACAACATTGCATGGTTGCCAACATGCAATTTTGTATATACCGTGGGTTTAGGTCCTGACTTACAAGTCCGGAACTGAACCTAAACCTCTGGACTTGAATCCGGACCTGAACCTAAACATGGGTTTAGGTACACAGCACGAACGTCATTCAGTCATTTGACAGGATGTTTCTCCTTACTGCAACAAAAAATACCTTCAGCAATAGACCAATTCTATAGCCCCGCCCACCTCCGTCAAAACAGAAAGATACAAAATAAACATAAAAGTGCAAATATTGGACGGACATGCAGCCACTGCTCTCTCATTGGTCGAACTGCTAATTGCCGTGCTCTCATTGGTTGAATTGCTAATTGTGATGGACAGTCAGGGTCGTTCTATTCCTTCAACTTACAGACAAAACTGTCATGATATGACATGAAAAAGATCAAAATTAGAATGACATAAGCACGAGCTTGGGCTGACAGAAGGAACCTGACTGAAAGTACAAGATCCTGTGACTTTGCAGTGTACGAAATACTTTTTTGAGCCAGGTTGCCCAGTGGCAACCTAGGATGAAAGCTAGGTTGCCCATCAAAATTCCAGGTTGCCCCAAATTTAAACTCTTCTACATTATGATTAAATTTGTTAGAATGCAATGTGCATTTATACATTTCTGACATAGAGTTGTTCCCCCTTACCTGAAGTGATGAGCTCTTCCATGGGAACTTCTCAATAAACAGTTCCCAATGGAAGAAAGGGGCATCCTTACCACAAAATTTAAGTAGTGCACTGGGCTACCTGGGTGTAGAAATAGGTTGCACCAAGCAAAATATGGTTGCACGGTGCAACTGGGCAACCTAGTATTTCGCACGCTGCTTTGTAGACATGACTAGCTTGCCTACTCTGAGTCTGAATCTTCAGCACCTTCCACCAAAGGTAGGTACTCGTGTATGTAGCTGTTGGGCCCTCCTTCCGCGAAGTCGCCCACCGAGTTTCCACTCCCGCGGAGAACCCACTTGGTCGTGAGCAGACCCTCCACGCCGACCGGCCCGCGGGAGTGAATCCGGGCCGTGCTGATCCCCACCTCGGCGCCCAGGCCGAAACGGTAGCCGTCGGCAAACCGCGAGCTGGAGTTATGGAAAACACAGGCGCTGTCCACACTCTGAAGGAACTTCTCTGCTGTGTCACCTGAAAGACACAGAAAATACAAACGTACCGTAAGCTCATTACATTACACGTAGTGTAAGCATTGTTTGAGATAGTTAAGCTGTGGGTTTCTGTATCTGAGTGTCCAGACAGAGTACTTGTAGTAGGTTGATAGCATGTGGGTGGGGGGAAGATTGGATTACAGATTAGACACAAGAAATGGGGTGAAAGGGAAGGTCTCAGAATCTGACCCTGAGCCAGCAGGAATTAATGGTTGACATGGGGGAATTCAGGAAGCTGAGGATTGCATACTTCCCAGAAGTCTGAAATCTCTGATTTCTGGTTCATTTTTTGCCGGGACTTATCTGTGATGGAAGGTGAAAGGAGGTTTTTGTGGGTGTTTTAAGTATGTGATTGAAACAATCCCGTATACATGTAGTACAGTAGTAATACATTCGAAACACATATTCGCGGTGTCATGAATTGTCAGTGCAGAAAACCACCACAAACATTTCAAGATTTACAGTAAGTCACACATCGTATAACATGTATTACTAACTGTTAGTTAGTTAACATAACACACACCAAAACTTCACATTGCTACTATACTGACTCACTGACATCCCTAAGGACACCAAAATGCATCAGTTGGACATTTAGTAGATTTAGTACAGAAACTATCTCTATAACGCCTGGTCATTTACCGTTGTTAGTGACGATGACGTCAGTGTGTGAACTGCCGAAGTTGTGGATGTGTTTGATGGCGTCATCCACGCCGTCCACGGCTTCTACGCAGCACTCCAGTCCGCCGTACTCCACCCGCATCGACTTGGCCTCCCGAGGTCCGAAGCGAAGCGCCTTGGCCAGGTGAGGACCGGCATTGATTGATACCTGTCAGGTAGAAATCACAAGTGTCTCGACTTACTGCATATGCTACAGCCATTAGACAGAACAACAATATTACAACAAGGCTCAAAATACCAGCTACGTATGCAGGTTGGTGCAGATAAAACTGGAGCTGTGCAGGTATTTCTGATGTCTACCGGCACCTAACCTGCACTGGTCCATGTACTACTGGGTTATATATACATATACATGTGAAGGTGTACAAATGTATGTGGTTTTTGATTTGCTGCATTGACTGCTGTCAGCTATGAAGTATAAAAGAAAAAGTTTCTGAACAGTTTTTAGTATCATCCATACTTCCTGAATTCTAAGTGGCACAGGTAAAATTTGTCTGGTGCAGGTACCAGTACTACTAGCCAACTGCTGCCGACCCCTGTGGCAGGGACAACAGCAGCAGTATAATCAAATCCTGGATAGTGAGTGTGTGTGTGAGTGAGGTAATTTTTGACGTTACCTGCACCAGTGCAGGTATGCAGAAAAAAGTATTTTGAGCCCTGTTTCTTTTGGAGCCTTTTGGTAATTTTAAAACCATTAAAAAATCTTCTTTTGTTATTGTTGTTGTTATTGTTATTGGTGGGCCGGCTTACTCTCTCCTTGCAGCCAGGGGCTGAATTGTGAGGAGCTTACAATGGTGGTGGGGCTTAATCGCAAGGGTCTGGAGCGGCTGCCATTCGGCGCTAACTCAGGTGACCTCAATACGACCCCAGGTGCGGCCATAAGACTGTAAGGTTTGAACCACTCACACCGGGAAGGACCCCTACTCTTTTCGATAAGTATGGTGGGTTCTTTAACGTGCGTGGGGTGTGGCTCTCCCCAAACACGGGACCTCCATTTAACGTCCTATCCGAGGGACGTCCCTAACCGAAGCTACGTACTCATTTACACCTGAGTGAAGTGAGGAAAGTCGTGTAAAGTGCCTTTCCCAAGGGCACAAGATCGGTGACATGGGGATCGCCGAACGCGCTACCGCTGCGCCACCGACCCCACACTTTTCCCAATGCATACATCTCTTTTTGTCTTCTTGTTTGCTTGTTAGCTGTTAAAAAGCCTCTTTGCAACAGGTTAGTTAGCCTTGAACTTGTTGCAATCTGTCCAAGACTTGCTAGGGGGCAGCGCTAACCTTTTCCTGCTTGAGTGTGTCAATGATGTGGTCGAACACAGGCGTCTTCAGCAGACTTCGGTGGACCAGTAGTGTCTCCATGGCGTTACAGGCAGCTGGGTAGTCGCACTTTGAGTCCAGAACTGTGGAATTATAAATGAAATGGTTTAATAAAAAGTAGCACTTATTGTAAAGAACAGTGCAATGGCCAAAAGTGTTCACCTTGCATTCTGTAGGTTGTTCGATCCCCGGCTGAGTCATAAAAAAGACTTTAAAAATGGTACATACTGGTTTCTCTGCTTAGCACTCAGCATTTGGGAAAGAGTAAAACACACACACCACTACCAGTGGACTAGCCCCCTGCTGTAGTGATTGCACTACTGTGTGGCCCAAGGGCTACAGAAACAGAGATGGGTGCCACCCTACGCACCACAAGTGCGGGAAGGAAGTTTAACTTTAAATTTAAACTTAAATTGTAAAATTACTAAAACTTCAATTTCTAAGTATGTTTAACTGGAAGAATCTGACATCTGTTCACATGTCACAGTTCAAACTCACCAATTTTGGCAGCCATCTCCGGATCGCAGTCCTTGTCAACGTACACATGGCAGATCCCCTCGCTGTGACCCAGGACTGGGATCCCCTTACTGGCCTGCTGGATCATGCGGACCAGATCGCTGGATCCCCGCGGGATCACCAGGTCGATCAGATGCTCCAGCTTCAGCAGGTCATAGATGGCTTCTCTTGTGCTCACCTGTATGGGGGTGACATAGGAGTCAGGTAATCAGTGTTCGAAATACCCACTAGCACACTAGCAATTGCAACCTGATTTTCTTGAGCGCTAGTTGCTCCCTGACTCAGGTAGCGCACCGCACAACCTGAAAATATGTACCGCTGAACTCAAAGGTGCACACTGTGCTACCTGGTTCAAAAAAGTATTTCGAACATTGCATAGGAGTCAGGTACTGTACATGTACTTTTCAACAGTCAAATCGGCAGTGTGAGAGTTCTAGCCAGTGTCCGTCTTTCTGTCATTTGACGGAATTTTGCTGCTCATGACAGACAAAAATTTTGCCCAATCCGTCATCTTTGATGGACAAAAATTGGCGTGTTAAGATATGGAAAGAGACGTCATTAAATTAGGCTTAGTCTACCAGCAAAAATTTGCACCTCAAAACCCAACCCAACATCCAATCATGAAACAGATTCCCAGCACAAAGCTGGGGGCCAAAAATTCCCTCCTAGCAGGGAGATGGCGCCCTTAACATTTTTGGCCACCCGCACAACGTACACTCACGACAAATACTCTGAAATCGGGGTAAAAATTCATTCCTACAAGCGAGATGGCGTCCTTAGCGTTGTACAGGTCCAGCGACTCCTGTACCAGCCCGTGCAGATACTCGTTGGAGTAGGTTGCCTCCTTCCCGCCCTTCAGAAGTAAGCCGTTCCCACTGGCAATGGCGAGGGCTGCCACCTGTGAAGGAACGGGAGTTGCATTTTTACATATTTTTGGCGACGTCTCAGGGAGGAGCCTAATGGTGCAATTCGCAAGAATTCTAGGAATCGTACAGGCATTTTGTCCACAGGAATGGAATGTCCACAGGCATGTGACCCACATCTATGCCCACATTCCTGGAAACCTTTGGGACCCTGCTTTGGGAATACCTCTAGCTCTCTATCTGCCCCGGATGCCCTACTTTCTGTGACCCCGGGGCTCGTTCACTATACACTCAGGGGAGGAGTGCACTGTATCTGTATAGGTAACAAGTCTTCCTCAAAATCATGAAATGATGGCAGGGCCGGAGTGCCATGCAAACAATAACCCTAACAGCAACCACCGTCGCCATGGCAATGTATGTTTTCATTGCCAGTCTTGTTGTGTCTGTAGTTGAAAATAAATTAATTAATATCCATTCAAACCTCAAATAAAAGATCAGACAGCAAAAGCAAACATCTGACCTTACACAGATTGCGATAAACAAATTTAACAAACAAACATGTAAACAAACAGCCCACCTGAGGCAGACAGTCGGGCCGCGACTCGAAGATCACCATCAGCACGCCGATCGGCACGGTGATCTGCCGCAGTTCCATCCCATCAGCCACCTGGATTCGCTTCAGCACGCGGTCCAGGTTCCGGTGCGAGCTGGCCGCGATCTGGCGCAGGCCGTCCGCCAGGTTGGTCAGTTTCCCGGCGCTGAGCGCCAGGCGGGACAGCATCGGCCCCGACAGGTTGCCCTGTTGCCTAGCAACGTCCATGTCCTTCTGATTGGCTGCGAGGATGGAGGACTTGCGCTCCTCCAGCAGGTTGGCCAGGTGGGAGATGATGTTTGCTCGCTGCAGAACAAATAAACAAATAAACAAATCTGAGATTCCATACCTCCGGGAAGTATATAATGAGTTTGAGTTTATTGGCATACATAGTTGCTATTCATTCTGTGGTCCTACCAGTTTGTGAATACAATACTACAGGAACATAACATATACAAATTATAAATAAATACACTGACAATTAACAATACACAAGTAATATAAGAGATAACTTAACATGAGGTCCATACGCACCAAACATAACATGATTATGTTGTGCTTTTACAACTTCAGATCATTCCAGGTGTTAGACATTCTGTACAGAAAGCATTTTTCATTTTGGTCTCCTAGTGAGTACCTCGTACCTTATCAGCTGTGAGCGAAGACAGCACCCTCCCTCCGTTCCTCGCATTCTCCGCCTGGGTTTCCACGGTGACGGACGACACCTTGGCCTCCGTGAAGAACGTTCCCGTCTTGCGGCCCTTGACGATGTCCAGGATGGCCTGGCCGTCACCCTGGCGACAGCCGTTGGCGATGACAACCGCAGTGCCTCGTTCTAAAGCCCACTGTGCAGCTCGTACCTACATGTACGGGGGACATAGAACAGATTTAAATCAATTGATTTTTGATCAATCACAAAACACATAACTTATAACTGTTTGGCCAATTATAACACCTACTCTGTATACATCTATTTGACCAATCACAAGACATACATGTACATTGTACTCATTTGACCAATAACAGCACATGTGCAACACAACAAAACATGTACCATAGATCCATTTGACCAATTACAAGGCACATACCAAACATCCATTTGACCAATCACAAAGCACATACCAAACATCCATTTGACCAATCACAAAGCACATACCAAACATCCATTTGACCAATCACAAGGCACATACCATACATCCATTTGACCAATCACAAGACATGTACCAAATATCCAATAACCAATCACAGCACCCGTACCCCTGACCTACCTTGGACTCCATGCCCCCCATGCCAACCCTGGACTTCTGTCCAAACTTGATGGTGCTCTGGATCCCGGGGTAGTACGTGTCGATCAGCTTGGAGGAATCCTCGCCGGGCGGGGCGGTGTAGATCCCGTCGACATCGGACAGGAGACACAGCAGGTCGGCCTGGACCTCCGCAGCCAGCCGCGCCGCCAGGGAGTCGTTATCCTTCACACTGATGACCTGGATGCACGGGGAAGGAAAACTGTTTTAGACCTATCACTTCTACATAACATTGAGCAGAGTATTACCATTGTTCTTTGTATACAACACAACATCAAGAATGAATAATCAGTCTTCTAAGTGCTGTACTTTTAGGTCCCATTAAAGGTGCTGAGGTAGAACTATACAACATACCTCATGCACCTTCTAAGTAAAAAATACAGACATGGGGTAGTGAACAAAATAGCATAAGAATGATACAGGCAGATGAACATGACTTGGCAATCCAAAACAGCAGCAAGAAAAAACAACTTTGCCAACCATCAAACAAACATAGACAGAAGGTGTGACATCAGCAGAAACAACTTCACAGCCAATCAAAACACTCAACTAAAAACAGAGGCAATTTCATTGGCTGTACTTTCTATGAGGGTTCAGTATCCAGTGTTAAATAAGTAACATCAAGCTTTTGATTAATACTTTGCCTGAGTTGTCTATATGAAAATGGGAAGCTAAGACTAAAAGTTAGCAAAATAATCATGCAAATAAATCAATGATCAGCCTGGATTAATTCATATTAGGGGGAACTGAGGCAAAACAATGAGTGAAATGTATTTGCCCTCAGTCAAAACTGTCTTCATCGGAGCAGTGCACTCTGGGAAAAGTGCTGGCTCCATAGGAATCGATCGTCAAAACATCACTGAGGCTGATTAGTGTGATGACGTCAGCTCAACGGATGGAGGGGGGTTTTCAAACTATGGAAATTAAGATACATTACATCATAGCCATAGCAACTACGGCTCAAGGAATGTTAAAATATGGCAATGGAAGCACGTCGGCAGAATGTACTGCGCCTGCGCAAAACCCTGATTTTTCACGTTTTTTGTTGGATGTTTGGTCAACGTTGCATCAAAATTTTGCCTGTTGCAGACGATATCTTTTCCTATACAACATCTGAAAACTACAGACAGGCTGTCAACCTTATATGCTCTAATACAACCTTATATGAGACGTTCTGCCAAAGTGCTATGCACAATGCATTACGGGTTTCGCCAAGGTGCAGTACGTTCTGCCGACATGCTGGCAACGGAGACATAAACGATCATAAACACTAGATCAAATGAAATGTGCAAAAAAATGGAATGCAAACTACAGGTACATATCAAAACACTAAAAGTGAGATACATTTTGCAAGTTGCACTGATAAAATAAATGTTGCACGTTGCATGTTTGCAAGTTGCACCAATAAAATAGATAAATGTCACTTTAATGTTTTGACATGGACTTTAGTAGGTTGGAGAAGACAGTGAACAGTCTTGGTCAGTAACCTTTCTAATCCTGTAGGATGTAAAAAACAAATAATACAAAATAAAGACTATTCCATGTAAACTAGTAAAACGGGACTTTTTCTCCCCTTCATTTCGTTTGAGTTTGAGTTCAATGTTTATAATGCTACTAGTGCTGTGTACCTAAACCCATGTTTAGGTTCAGGTCCGGATTCAAGTCCTGAGGTTTAGGTTCAGTTCCGGACTTGTAAGTCCGGACCTAAACCCACCGTTAGCCCACGGTATATACAAAATTGCATGTTGTCAACCTTGCAATGTTGTCTGGGCGAAACTGCAGCCACATAACATGGAAGCAGACACTTGACAATGCCCGATGGCAACGTTTTCTTCATTTTGCAGCACAGATTTTGCGATCTATGGAAAGTTTTATGTGGTTTAGGCCACACCAATTTAATTTGTTGCTTCTCGGATTTTTTCAGAAAAAAATTGGAGCGACAGGGCGAAAAAAAAATAAAAATAAAATTTCCAAAAAGTTTGGGGTGGAGACATAGGGCTTACATAAAATACAGAAAAGCAGGATTACACTGTATGCAAGTTGTCAGCTTTTCATGACGAAGTATTGTGCATTGATCCCTTTCAGGCTTCTCACCAGGATTTTTTTCACAGCATAGGGAGACCTACAAATGTAGTGCAGTGAAATTTTTACCCTGTGAAACATCATTTCCTGCATTTTGAGGGCCAATTTCCTCATTTTTTTAAAGTAGAGGTAAAGTTTTTCATCTTTGTTACAGCTTTGTTTTTAAGTAAATTTATTTTAAAATTGACATGAAGGGTCATGATAAATGGTGTGACTCATGCTTGCTACAGGTCCTGGACAAATGAATACTCAGACTCAGAGGCACATTCCATTTTAGTCACTGCAGTGTTGGGTTGCTTTTTTGGGGGGTAGTATTTTGGAATTATTTTCAAATGATTATAAATCTAAATTGACATGGATATTTATAAATATTTAAAAAATGAAATTCAGGAATACATTGTGTATCATGTTTTAGAAAATGTTATGATAATTTGCAACATCAAAATCAGCACAAGATTTGGCACAGTTCATGATCAAAGGTTTTTTTTCATCTGTCAATGGTGTAACATAAGTTCATCAGCAGCCAACACAGGTTTGGTTTGTAAACACGCTGTGCTTTCGCCCATGCCGATGGTATTGGTAAATTGTAAAATGAACGGTAGAATTATATCATAAGGAGCTATAGTGCCTATATTACCGGTAAAATCATAGACATTCTGAGGAAAAACCCGGTAAAAATTGCCTTCTGTGGCAATTCCAGTAACACGCGTACGGGCGAGTCTATTCTGTGTGTAGGGGAAAAGTTTATTTGAAATACTTCAAACCCACATCAAATGATTAGAGATATGACTTTGTACAGTATTAATATGACAAGGCTAACTTATAATACTTACATCTTCCACTTCAAACCGTATCAACATACACTGAATGGTTGGATATATAATGATATTTCAGAAGTTGTCCCTTGAAATGAACTCTTCCGGTCAATGACCTAGGCCTGCTTTGATGTCTGTGGCGGACTCCGTAAAGGTCTACAACAGGATTCTCCACAGCGGATTAGATTTTACAGGGACAAGTTTGGAGAACAATAAAGCATGTATACTTCACCAAGTCGGCTGATTGGCGTGTAAAATTGGCAGTTGGCCTGGGATTGCAGGTTTGTTTACACCCGTCTATCAAACGTGCCGACACGCAGGGTGGGAGGGAGGGCGGTGTTTCCTGACCTTGTTTAGCTCGCTAAATTTGGGTGTTTCTGCTAAATTCCAGGCTTTTTTTATAGGGAATCTCATACACTAGGTGCTGATATATGTGTAGCAAAATGGTCCAGAAAAATAGGGAAGAAACCCCCTAAATTCGGAAAGCCGTGTAGCGTGAAGCTAGTGCTGTGCCATTGCTTTGCTCCATCGTCTGGGGAGGTCTGCGACTTTTCTAATCCAGATTTTTTTTTTTTTCAAAATGCAAAAAAATTGGAGCGGCGATTCCGAGAAGCAACAAAATAAATTGGTGTGGCCTTAGAACAAAAAGGGTATGTGACATGGTTTCTTTTCCAACCAAGTCCGGAATTGGTTCCTGCCATTCAGGTTTTTTGGACTTGAACCTAAACGTTTTTACAAGTCCGGAATTAAGTCCAGCGAACCGGTACACAGCACTAAATGCTACCAATCAGATTCAGAGTGTTTTTTGTAGGTACCTCCTCATTTTCATATAAAGAATTTTCCTGACTCCCCCTCACCAAAATAGAATAGTCCCTGCTAACAGACCATTTTGCCTTTCCTGATATCCTACTACAAGAAAGACGTTTCGTACCCCAAGTAGGTCTTTGTCAGGTTCGGGGGGAGGGGCAACGGCGTCGTTGGCGTTCAGTATGGGCACGATATTCATCCGCAGTAGCTCGCTGATCGTGCTCTGCAGATTGCGCCGGTTGTCGTCATTGTAGAAATCCGGCTTGGTCACCAGCACCTAAGTGGGGAACAGGCAAAGTTTTGGTACAAAAGCTGAGGTCATTTATGTTGTTGTTTGTAACATGGACCTCCGTGTTTTAGTGATCGTGTTTGAAGGAATACACCATACAGTCCATACTCCTTTACAAGTTAAAAATGAAAAACAAGAACATAGAGTAACGTTAGAGGATCATACCATTTATTTTGTAGGTTTAAGTTAAAAACATAACATGCAACCAATTACCTTACAAACCAAACCACTGGAACAAAGAAGTGTACATTTTTGAAGGCCATGCATCAAAGTAAAATATATTCCTGCTTTACTTTTCAAAAAGCTAGAAAGAAATCTAACCTTACATCTGTCATGCAAAGTATGGATCAAAATATGTGTGTGTACTGAATCAGAAATGCTAAAGAAACAACTGTTAAAAGAGAAATAGAGAGGTAAAAAACTCAGTATGCAGGAAGAGAGAAAAAATAGAACAATTAATTTGAATGTACCATTAAAGTCTAGTATATTAGACTATTGCTGTTCATACTCTTGTACTTGTGGTACGAGTACAATGTCAATGTTGAAGAAAGTTTTCAGCAGTGAACAGTGGCATAGAAATGTAGACAGCTCATAGAGATAATGTTACAATACAAACCTCCCAGTTTAAAATCTATAAATCTTGATTAAATCTGTACGACTGGATTGGTACAAAATCTTATTAGACGTTTGGAACACTGAGGAAGATCACTGGATGGTGATCGAAACGTCTAATAAAGCCTTTTTTATCATACCCGGGCGGCGATACAGTGCTCCCGGCCGTGTTGTATCCACCCGTACAACACGGGTGTATAAACCGGGCTTCCATAGAACGATTCGAACGCGTTTGGTATGTGCTGGAATGGATGTTGTAGCAGTTTTTATGTTTAGGGACACCAAATTTTCGCTCATTTCGCCTTGAAAGACGTGTTTTCTAAGGTGGGTATGATATAAATAGCATACAACACAGTGTATTCCGCATCACCCTCGGTCTCGGCCCTCCCGCGAGTCGGATCACGGTCGGGCCGATACCTCGGGCAATATGGAATACACCGTGTTATATGCTCTATGTATCAATCCAGTCGTACAGACTTAATCAAGATTAATAAATTCCTGTATGAGTAAACTTCACCTCCCAGGTTAAAGGCAGACTCAAGGGCAGACGATATGTTTCACCTTGGCTGTAATTGATCTAGAGGGTACTTGGGGGGTTACAAAAATGTTGATGCAGTATAATATAACTGCTCAATAATGTCCAAGCTCAAAGTTGCCAATACAATTATTTTTGGGGATCCAGAAAAATAGTATCTACAAAATGGATGTTACCTGAAACGTCTGACCGTTTCCAAAATCATTATCCAGTTGCTTGAGTAACTGTTTTTTTGGCGTATCTTATCACCAGGATGTCTAACCTTCACCGAAGTATCTACAAAATCTGAAAAATTGCTTCTGCTCTTGAGTATGCCTTTAAGATTAGGCCTGATCAACCTGTCAACTCTCACCTGTGCCGTGTTAATCCCACGCAAGCCAAACAGTAAATCATACAGGGCCATGAGGCCCCCCTGTCCCGCCGCCGCACACGCTTCCTTAACCATCTCGTCCTTTTCCCCGCTCTACGGAACGAAAAACCATGGGTTACGTCAGGAAAGGAAGGAAAGAGGGGCCCCCGGGTTAAGGTAACCTCACCTGGGCGGAGGTGATGCCGTACTGTGAGAACATGGAATCGTACAGCGCCATAAGGCCGCTCTGCCCGGCCGCTGCACAAGCACGCGGTTCCAGAAACTACACAGGACACAGAACAGATGGAACAAACAGCATTAATGTAGAGGGGAGGGGGGGCAGCAAAGGGGGCAGGTTACAGCAGGATTTTATCATGTTAACCCTTGTCCTGCTGGCCATTCTGTGCATTACATGCTCCCTGTGCTGGGGATTTCAGTCCCTCTTGGAATAGGGGGTGCTGCTTTTGTTTTACGAGTCTACAATGTTACTAAGAAGTCCTGAAAACATCAGCATTACATACATGAGAAAAAAGTCGAACCTTCCCAACATACACTGGCACAACACTGGGGACATGAATCTGCTTTCCAACACATGTTGAGAGCAGCAAAACAAGACAAGGGTTTTGACATCGACCAGTCATTTTGCACAAGGATTTGCATGTTTCCATTCTGCAGTTACGGGAGCAAGGGTAGGTGTAAGGTGTTCTGCAGATTAAAGGGAAGCTGCTAGAGGGTTATCCTGTCCCATATTGGGCATGAATCATTTTGTTTTAATTTCCAGGTCTTGATGTAGCCTGTGATCCAGTGATGCACAAGGATGGATTAATATTAGGCTTATACTTACTAGTACTCAGAGAAAAACAATGACAGTCCATTATACATGTAGATGTAATACCATATGAAGAAATTATTGTCAATTATGTAAATTGTATAACTTGAGCACTTGAACAATTTTTTTCTTTTGTCATCTTGATATGGCATAAATTTAAAAAAAACATTGTCATACATGTATATAGTATGTTAGTAACAGCAAAGAACAATCCAATGCATAATGATTATTTGATTATTTGTTATCATAATACAGTGTACAAAATACTTTTTTAGGCCAGGTTGCCCAGTGGCAACCTAGGATGAAAGCTAGGTTGCCCATCAAAATTTCAGGTTGCCCGAATTTAAACTCTTCTGCAAATATGATTGACTTTGTTAGAATGCAATGTGAATTTACACATTTCTGACACAGAATTGTTTCCCCTTACCTCAAGTGATGAGCTCTTCCATGGGAACTTCTCAATAAACAGTTACCAATGGAAGAAAGGGGCATCCTTACCACAAAATTTAGGTAGTGCACTGGGCTATAGCTACTTGGGTGTAGAAATAGGTTGCACCAAGCAAAATTATATGGTTGCACCGTGCACGGTGCAACTGGGCAACCTAGTATTTCGAACGCTGTAATAATATATTTCCCTCACTGTACAATTTTGTAGTTTGATTTATTGTATTCTATGTTGGACTCCTGGAAGAATAGTTCTCACTCTATGTAAAACACTAATGGATATCTTGATAAAACAAACAAACAAACCTCAGACAGTAGAGTTCCTTCCCTACCTTCATGGTGTTCCCGTTCCTGGCGCGTGCATCTCGCATGCTCTGCCGCATGCTCTGAGACATGGCGATCTCGTGCCGTAACCGTTGTTTTCCGAACGCCACGGCGCCGCTGGTGACGATCAACATCTCGTGACCCTCGGCATGAAGCTCGGAAACCTGACAGAGACAAGTTTTTCGTCAGATTCATACGCTTGAAATATCAGTATGTATGTACTAGCTGTACATGTACATACCGCATACATTGTGTATTTAATTATGTAGTGTTTCATGCTATTACTAGTATTAGAACAGGCCTAGGTTGTAACATTTAGCACTTTTCTTCTCACTCAGTCACAGTGTTTAACTTTCCATACTCAATCAAAACCTTGTTACAACAAATTACACATAATACTGGCACACTTGTACATGTGTGTTAGAGTTCAAATTGTTTGTCTGTTTGCTTGTGTTTCCATAGTTATTTCCACATGCTAGACATTTCAGACACACTGACAGAAAGTTGGGCCAAAGGTCCCAGAAAGGTCCGAGGAAAGGTTATCTCATTTCCTGTCACAGGGATATGAGATCTTTGATTTCCTGTAGGTGTATTATAAGCCAAAAATCTGTGCTGTGTTCTTTTAATGATTAAAATGCTCACTAAAAAAAAAAAAGATTTTGGGAACAAGATTAATAAAAGAAATGCATGATTATTGAAAGTAGAACAGAATGGGAATAAATACAGTACCATGATGAGCAATTGAGCATGTCATGCTTGATATTACATTTACATACACAGCTGTACTGGTGACCGTGTAAAAGGTACTTTATCTCTCATATTATAGTCATAACTTATGACTATAATACTAGTATGAGACCAGAAGAGCTGTGTATGTAATATTAACAGATGCAAAATTAAAGAAAATTAATTGGTTGCAGAATTGAAACAGTACAGCATGCTGCATAGGCACAAACCCCTGACATTCCAATTCCACTCAGAGCTTGCTTCCTTGTCGCGTATTATTGAATAGACAGTTGTGACGTGTTTGGTACAGAGCTATGACGTCAAGAGACACAATCAACACAGGTAGTGGAAGGGCCATATTTCAGCCACCCTGGTGTGTGGATGGGGGATGGGGTTTTGTGCGCGTGAAAAATTTGCGCGTGAAAATTTGCGCGTGAAAAATTTGCGCGTGAAAAAATTAATTTCCCAAAATATGTCAGAAAATGTGCAGTACAATATTGTTAGACAGAAAAATGCGATCCCCTGATATAATATTCCATCTGTCACCTGAAATCTTTGTTTCAAAAACTACTGATTTTGTAGGTCCCCTGGGAATAAGTTACATGTACTTTGCAAATCATTTGAAAATCACTTTTTGTTAGAAATACAAGAAAATATTAGAATCATATGGTTTTGTAGTGCAAAATATAAGAACTTGAGGCTTTTCTACAATCTATAAGCTAAATTTGGTATCTTCTCAAGCAGATTCTTTCTCACGCGCAAATTTCAACCTTTTTTGCGCGTGAAAACTGAACATTTGAAAATCGCTACAAAATCACAGAAAAAGGTTAAATATGGTACTCATTTCTATTTCATATCATCTCTTTTAAACTCTCAAACTGCAAAAAGTTTATAGGAGAGTTAAGTCCCTTGGGAGTAAAATCCCTTGGGAATCCTAATTTGCATACATGTATTTTCACTGGCAGATTCTGAGATTGTGATAACTTTTGGCATTTTGAAATGACATATACTACATTTTCCACTTCATCCTTGTACAATACTGGCACAGCTCCTTACAGCAAACCTTTTGTATCTCTAGTGGGTCACTGTGTCTTGACACTAATTCTTGCCTTACTTACAAACATTGGACTGCTTGTCAAAGTCATTATGGCGTAATCAATTTTCCCTGTGTGCTTGCATTTCCACAACTGGTAAAGAAATGTTTGAGATATTTTTACATGATCTACAGACTGAGGTGATATTGCATTGAGTCATTGACCTAATTTTGGAATTTGGAGTAAATGTTTCCAGATACCATTGGTAGAATATAATAATATAATCATATATCATAGACCTAGCTGCTTACTAGTAATAAAATAACCTTGTCTCAGTCACATTCTGCATGATCTCAGCTTTCCAAAAATATATAGTTTTACCTAGTAGTACCTAGAAAAGTGTTGTTACAAAGACTGTATGTCTCCACCCCAGTGTTTCAGCAGATTAAGATTTCACGGTAGATTACAAAAACTATCAGTTTACTCCAGTGACCTCAACACAGGGGCAAGTCAAAATATTCATGCTAGTTTTTGACAATGCCATTGGTAGCCAATTTCAAATATGACCACAATAATTTCAGTTTTCCTTCCAACACAGGTTTATATTTGCACAAACACACTTGTCTGTATTTGTGCAGAAAGAAGCACATAGCAGAATACACTTTTAGTTTTCAAAGCTGGCATTCTGGAACAAATTTCGCGGTGGATAACTGACCTGTAGCTCACCCTTTGCCTGTCCAGTTCGTCCACACTGTAGGTTGGCTTGACTTCGGAAGTTCTTATGTACAGTAGACAAAAAATTTCCCAGCACTTTCAGCTTCATGACAAATAGTGTGTAGTATTCAAGATGAAAATACAGAGAGAAACACGCTCATAAAGAGTCATATAGGCCTGGTATGTTGAGAGTAAATCTGAATCCATTTTACACAGTGAGGGAAATTGAGTTGTTTGAAACCTGATCAGGTCAACCACCATAGCAAAGACCTGCACATCTCTGACATGACCACCTCAGTCCTGTCTATAGTACCAGATCGGAGTTTCTAACCCTTACATATATAATATATACATTATATGATATCATATTATTTTGTTATATTTTTTATCAGCAAAATCTCTTTGGGTACTGACCCTGACACAAGTTGAGTTTTTCAGGGCAGAATTTTTTTCAGCCCCTCAGTCTGACTGTGGTGTGGGGGTTACTTGGGGGCCAATGTAAATTGAGCCTCTTGGGTTAGCTACCATGAAATTGTTGTGTTGCTGTCTTAATCAATCCCATCTACAAGCATCCTGGTGACAACACATCTTTTAAACTACATGAGTAAAGTAGAGTTGAGTCTTGGGTTGGATAGAATGTGTAATGGAATTTGTAAGAAATTCCTTAATAATATGAAAATATCTTTTTCATCCTGTAGGGTCACATCAATGTATCAAGTTTGTCTTGGTTAAAATACCATCATGACAGTTTATTTGTGGATGGTTTAGAATAGTCATAACAAAAAAATCAGTGTTTAGTTCGGACAAATAATCTAATAATAATCCTATCTTGAAAGTTCATCTGTGTTGGTAGAAGTCATTGTCCCGTCCATGTAGTCAAATTACAAGTTCAATAATTAGGGGGAAACAAATTTTCAAGGAAGGCATTAGCCATGATATTCCCCCCTCCCTCTTCATACCTTCTCCTAATCCTTTTCAGACTCACACCAATGAAACTTTTTGATACTTGTAAAAGAATGTTTTCACCGCAAAAACCCATCCACATATTATATATGTAGTCAAGTTACCATTGAAGTTCAAGGAAGGGGTCTCGGAGCAAATTTACAATTAAAGCAATATTTCAAATCCCCCCTTTGAAATTTTGAAAGGGACCGCCCCTTCTTAGAGTAGAGTAGAGTTTGGATTATCTCTATGTTATGCATGTAATGTATAAAATGTTAGGAAACAGAGCCATTCAGATGCTGTGGCATGTTGTCTAAATGTTGAGGTCCACTCGTGTTAGCCTGGATGCCAGATCCATAGCACACTACTAGGCCCAAAGTTATCCTGCACAGGATAACTTTGGGCCTAGTGTGCTATGGATCTGGCATCCAGGCTATTCATGTGCCCAAAGAAATGGCTGTGATATTCAGGGGGGAGGGCATGAGACTCCATGGTTTATTTCGCACCTTTTTGGTGTTACATTGAAGAATATGTTCTTGCACAAATTTGTTCATACATATGTATGTAATAGCCATTCCAAGCTCCACATGCTGGGGACGGCGGCAAAAAAAAAATAGGGCTGAACCACCAAAGCCAGCTATCCTGTAGAGAAAAGTCCCCAGGTTAGTCTGAAATTATGAGAAGGTGTGATCCCTTAGCCTAGGTGACATCCATTTTTGTACTGTACAGGACCAGGGTACTGGGTAGTGAGTTCAAGGAGCCCTGTAACAAGGCTCGAAATTAAAGGTGGTCCACTGGGCACTGACCACTAAAATTTAGGCTGGGACAACTAAAAAGACACTTTGGGACATTTTTGGGACAATAGAAAAATAATCAACATCAGAATGTCAGCCCTTCTTTTGTTTATCAGACACACATCCCGGCTTTTGGATCCGGAAAGTTCCCCCGAATTCCCTGTCTACTCTGCAGTTATATTGCGCCTGGGAGTGAACATCGGATAAGCAAAATAAAGTCATAGAATACTTCCCAAAAAACAAGTTGGGAGCAAGTAGCGCACAAGAAAATCAGGTTGCGCAGCGCTACCACGCTACCGGGTATTTCGAACACTGCAGTCAAACTTGTGTAAGATTATTCTCTAAGAAGAAGTTTCAGTTTGGGCTTGGAGAATAAGGTGACCACTCAGAAGATGGAACAAAAGCTATAAAACATAGATACTAGGCAGGTGGTCATGATAGACAGGTATATTTTGCCCTCAGGCCTGGTGAAATTTCAAAGGACCAGGAAAAGGTAGTCACCTTGAGGATGAGGTGGTCTCCTGACCCTCACTCTGTTGCCTAAACAGATTTACTCCAGAGCTGTGAACCAGGCCCTGTGTGTATGAAGGACACTTGTAACAGTGATACAGCGTGAAATCACCTACAGACACAAGCACACTGAAAAAGATTTTCCCTAGATTTCCCACAAATTTGAATTGCATTTTTCGACTTAATTTCCTTTGTACCAACATTCTAGTTTAACCTAAGTAGCTTGGTAGTTCTAAAGTTGAGGAAGGTGCTGAATTATTTAAAGTCAGGAGCAGCTTGACTTGTCCTGTGTTTGGGGTCATTGGGGTAAGCTGATACTGATCTTCCGTGAAATTTATCTGCTGAAACACAGGGTGGGATGGATACACAGTCTTTGTAAAAACACTAGAAGTCTTGAAACATTTCCTAGGAATTAGGAATGTAAAATTTAAACAACAATGTATATTTTGGGGGAAATCTTAGATCGTGCAGAATATGACTGACACAAAGACAAGACTATAGCAGTCTATAAACTGTAGGATAAGATCTTCCACCAAAGGTACCTGGAATATTTACATGGAAGGTATCAGGAAATTAGGTCAAGTAATGTCAATCATCTGTCAGTGTGCAGATCATGTACTAAAATTGTCTGAAACATTTCTTGACCATGCAGTTGTCAAATACACAATGGAAAGTTACACCATAATGACTTTGACAAGCAGTACATCAGTGTTTGTAATTCAGAGACAAGAATTTAGTGCACTGTGATTGTGACCAACTACTAGGCACTAGAGATACAAAAGGTTATAAAAAGCTACCGGTTCAGTATGAATGAATACTGATGAAGTATTTGATTAATATGAAGAATCTCTTGGCTTGACTTCACCATCATTGATCTCAAAAGAAACAGGCTTTTTGAAACAGCTACCACAATCTGCATGTGAAAATATGCAAATCATGATTCCCGAGGGACTTTAAAACTTTTTGCAGTATGAAACATTAGAGGTTAAAAGAGATACATGTATCATGAAATAGAATTAAGTATCATATGTATCCATTCTAGAGTATATACTAGGAGATTTTTCTGTCAGTTTTTCAGTGATTTTCAAATGTTCAGTTTTCACGCGCAAAAAAGGTTGAAATTTGCGCGTGAAAGAATCTGCTTGAAAATATCTGAAATTTAGCTTATAAAATTGGAAAAAAGCCTCAAGTTGTTAAATCTTACAATACAAAACCTTATGCTAGGAATATTATCTTGCATTTGACAAATTTAAGAGATTTTCAAATGATTTGCAAAGTAATCTATTCCCAAGGGAGCTAAAAGATCAGTAGCTTTTACAACAAAGACTTCAGGTAAGAGATGGAAAATTAAGTCACTGGGTCACATTTTTCTGTCTAAGAATTTTGTCCTTGACATTTTCTGACATATTTTAGGAAATAAATTTTTTCACGCGCAAATTTTTCACGCGCAAATTTTCACGCGCAAATTTTTCACGCGCAGAAAACCCGTTCCCGTGGATGGAATACTGATCAGGAGGAGGAGGGGGGGGGGGGGTTATAGGGTGGGTGAAACCATCACCAATGTCTGTCGGGGGGGGGGTCTTCTGCATGTTTTCTATTCATAATCGATAGAAAATGTATTCTCACAGCGTTACACAAGGTCCTTGTCTTATCGTACACTGCATATTAGACCCGGTTGTAGTCGGTTGTGGTATTTAGGCATACCGAAAAGTTAATACAGCTGACTTCAACTGTGGCTGAAACTACAAGATACATGTAGAAGGTCCTCTCCCATTGGCCGGGGGACCAGTGTGGGTTTTTTAAACTCATCTGACAACAGTGTTTGCAGATCACCACGATGTCAGGAGAGGGGGTGTGTGGTAAGAGTGGAGTGGAAATTTCCATCATGAGGTGAGAATGAATAGGTGTGACAGGGAAGACAATAGAACTGTGAGTCACCAGATTGAACAAGTTCAGCACATTAAAGACCCTACCAACAGGACAAAAAAGGGCTTAAGAGCCTGCATTAATGGAATGTTTGTCTTGCAAGCAGTGGCCAGGTTTATTTCAGCTCTTTCAAATACATTTGGTACATATAAAAAAAATTAAGATCTTACATACTAAATGTCTGTGTATTATCAGATAGCTAGACGACATGTACCAATCAGAAGGCTCCATTTCCCCCATAAGGCATAACCCAGGTCATTGATATCTGATCCACTACCAGCTTTTCAAATGGAACACACGTTCTGTTCCAACGACCCAAATGGAACACGCGTTCTGTTCCATTGGCCCAAATGGAACACGTGTTCTGTTCCAATGACCCAAATGGAACATGCAGACAAGAAAAAGTGGCAAACATTGGTGTCAAGTGTGTCAATCTCCATTAGAACTGTAGAAAAACAACAAACCACTAGCCAATAGCCAATATGGTTACCCAGTAACAACATGGGTTGCTGATTGGTTGATTGTCTCACCTGTTCCACGATAGATGCGAGTCTCCCGAGCGCCAGCCCGCACTCGTCGTCTCGGGTGATCACCGCGCTCCCCAACTTTACCACGATTCTCTTGGCATGTTTCAGCTCCGAGCGATACGGGATCGCTTTGCCGTTGAGTCTGGAGTAGGGCGCATGCGCGTACGCCCCCTTAAGCTCGTTGAAATCCCGTGCGCTGACGTATCGCCATCGTGGCGCGGTTGAAGCACCACCTAACACTCGTTCTGCAACGTTCGTTCTGTTCGTGAAAGAACGGGATAGCGTAGAGTTCGATCTAACGGAATATTTAGAGTTCAGCAGCTTGCCCTGCTTGAGAACTGACTTCACACAGTTGACTTTGCACAAACTTCTGGCCGCCATGTTGTTTGACCAACCACTATTGCATCACCTTTACTTCTGGCAGTAATCAGGTCCAGACAGCCGGACTTTGGGGGCTGTTTGCTTGGGCAGCCTTTCTGTGGTCTGTTGAATCCCTGTAAAATTGAAGACTTTGTAAGCATACCTGTAACGTCACGTGCGCAGAGCAATAATTCTAGTGAGTGGTGTAAAAAAAAAGCAGGTAGATTTGTCCACGGTTAAATCTAAGAGACCCCCCCCACACACACGCACATACATTACACCACCTCCAAGGACCAAGTGGAATCTTTCTCAGGCTACACCGACAGCTACGTATACAGTTCTAAGAAACCATCATGGTCCCCGGTATTTGTTTGATGATACTGGAACGGGAGGTATGATCACCAGTGGAGACGTTACGTACATACAGATATGTGCCAAGATCGCCCACTTTCACTCTCAGCTAACGTCAGATACGTGCACACCAACTCACCTGCCGGCCTGAAGACAGCTCCCGGCACACGTGACGGGACTTCGGACGATCAAATATTTGAACTGCCGGGACAATAGATAGTAATTTTGCGGCGCTCGATCGAGCCGGTGAAATTCCACATCCAGAGCACGCGCCACGTTGCTAATCGTACGGGGTCAGGGGTGACAGCACACAGGGGACACAGACCGTACATTGGTGACATCTAGCGATTCATGTTCAAACTGCAGACTCAAAATCAACTTGTACTGTTGCAGTCGAGATCTTGAACGCTGCAGTTTATTTTAGGACAGTGTGTTTTTGAGCTCCTGTATTGGTCTGTAAGCTAATAGGATAACCGGAGGAATTATCAATGGATTTTCATAATTCTTTGCATGTGGGTAGGTGCTGGTCCAAGGAAGAAGGGGTTCAATGTTGGGGCAATTGCACAAATGTGGATGAATTTGCGGTATTTTCTTGAGGATATAGTATGTGTAGAATAGAAGCCTTCGCTATTGTAAGCTACAGAAATAATTGGCGAATGTGCACGGCCAACTCTGGAGACAACCAATATCCAACCAGAACGCCTTTAATACGCATCTATGGTCTTCGTGAGAATTTACTCTGGCCTCGACGCTGCCAAATAAAGGGTTATGCTGCGCCTTATTAGGCCTGACATGGCAGGGCAGCGGAGTAAAGATAGCAACAGCACACTGGCCTGTCAGACAAGGCCCCATAGCGCTGACAACCAGTACACAGAAAACAAGCAACGGACAGACGAGGGAAGATGTTATTATCCGGTAGAATGCCTTGTTCCATGAGTTTCATGAGTTAGAGCTCTGTGACGGTTTCAGTACGGACCCTTCTTCAAATAGAGGTGAGTTAGAATCACGTTATAAACAACAGCACACAGTATCTACGTCAAACGATATTTCTACTGTAAATTTGACAATGTCAATGACGGTATTCCGCCACAACTCTAAGCAACCCTCCTCTCGGTATACCATCGCCTTTTTTCGTGATTGTATTGAGGAAGCCTGTTCTTCTTTTCAAAAATAAATAAACTTCGGAGAGGAACCAGTGCAGTATGTAGCCTAGGCAAGAAAATTGTTTCCAAATTGATGGGAGGGGGTTCTTAATCAATGGGAATATCATCACACATTCCTGGTGAATAGCAAATTCCCGGCGTTTCTTTTCCTTTGAAAATTGAAAGACGATACTCAATCAATCTACCGAAGGAATTGGTCTTGACACTAAGAAATACCATGGTCATTTTGCATCGGAACTAATATTTCGAGGGTCGATTGCGTTAGAGAAAGAACAGGGAGAAACTGTGAACGATTCTTGACTGATGGTTTGATTCGGAGGTCAACACTAGTATGTCAATAAATTGGTTCACATTACCATAACAAAATTCGTGCCCTTAATTATGTATAAAGCAACACACCGAAGACGTTTTCCTTCATATCATGGTGCTTGACGTAAATCGTGAAAGTATGTGATCTCTGGTGCTTACAGAAACTGTCAAAATACTTATCATTTACCTTGGAAGATTGTTTTTGCTCTGTTTCTTCTTCTTCGGCCAATGACCTGGACCAGACGTCTGTCACCATTGTAACTGGTGCTGTAGCAGACACCCTGTGGTGCTGGGTTACATTATGTAGCAGGATAGAGCTAGAGGGGCTGGTCACCTGGTAAACATTGTGCATTTAATTTGCTTTGCAAGTGTTACATTTCTAGTTTTAGGGGCTTTTTACAGTTACGTTGGTCATCAAGACGTGTGATTTCGATGTTATATGTGACGTATTTTTTTCTCCCCACCCACCCTGCAGCCATGAGACCGAACCCTGACGTTGACGCCGCGGAAAGAAGCCGGGTGTACTCCACCGCTGACGTCACATGCCTGCTGCAGGACATCCGCCGCAGGTTCCTCACCTTCTGCAGCCACCACCGTTCGAAAGCGCCACCTAGCGACTCTCCGCTGGTGGAGAACGAGCAACTAGCCGTGGTGCTGGACCCCTGTCACGGCGAGAGCCTGACCCACGTGCTGGAGAGCGTCGTACCAACTTTACGCGTCTGCTCGCGTGAGCTAGAACGAACTTGGAGCACCATGCCTAACATCATACTCCTTCCCTTCTACACACCAGAGCGGTGGCGCCTCGTCGCTGCGCAAATGGATTACGACAAGCGGTCGGCCACGATCTTCTGGATCGATCCCCGCGGTAGGGGCGCATTTCCCAGACGTCTGATGGATTCCCTGCGACTTCCCTTGGCAAATTACATATCGGAGTTCACGAAAATTCAATGCGGGCTCTCGACGCAGACGACGCAGTCAGAGCGGCCCTTCGTGATGATAAACGCTCGAGAGTTGGAAGAGGACATCCAGGGGTACGGCGTGAACGAGATCGACAGCGGACCAATCATCGTGCAGATCGTGAGGGACTTCATCCTGGGGACGAGCGTTCCGTCGATCCTACCTGCATGCGACACCCAGCACGAGGACCAAGTGTGGGAAATACGCGAAGGAGACTTGAAGGTTCTTAAAGAAGTTAGACTCCACAACGCTGATTATATTGAAAGAGAGAATGGGGAAGAACTCTTCATAAGATGATTTCAATAATAATAAAGAATAATAATTTTCACATCGTCATGAGTGGTTTTCTTTCTCGCGAATCATTGAAAATGCATAAGTGGTCTAGCCTATCAAACTACTGATCTGTTTATTCTTACTCAAGCACATTCATATAACGTTACTGGTATATGGTGAGATGAGCCCAACTCTGTCCTGCTTCTTGCTAACGTTACATGATGTAATCCAACACCACAGGGTACGTGTCTGCTACAGCACCAGTTGCCATGGTGACAGCCGCCTGGTCCAGGTCATTGACCTTTTCTTTGGAGAAGAAGAAGAAGAAACCAAGGACAGAGCAAAGAACGTCCTTGGACAGAGCAAAAACAATGCTTTCTTATTGCGAAGATAACGTTAAACATACTGAAGCAGATCTATAATGCCTTCGTGTGTTTGTCATTCTGAACACTAGAACAAAGGTACATAAACTATACTATTTGGCCATGGAATTATGATTTAGCTCGTTTTGATACATCATAACATTGTTTCGATGTTTCGAAATTCGCGCCATTATTGTGACGTCACCCAGGTGTGCTCGACCATTTAACCAACCAGCTCTCGCGAGATATGATGATTCACCCGATACTTGACGAGACTTGACGCGTTGACGACAAACAAAACATGGCGTAAATTCCGGTTGGAATGTTGCACATTGTCCCGGTTTGAGCGCATTTTTGACCCCTTAGATGGAAGCAGCGATGGCCGGAGAGCTAGACGAACAGTCCCTACAGGAGCTGTACTCCTGGATAGACGAGATTCCTTTGTCTAGACCCAAGAGAAACATCACCAGAGACTTCAGCGATGGCGGTAAGGTGTCAGATTCCACCTTTCAGGATGTTGTGTTTCTTACGTTGTTTTTTCGTCACCCAAACCCTTTTCAAGATGTGTTGTTTGTCGTGTGGATGCCCACATTCGTGTTAACCTTATGGAGGAAGAGTCACACATAGTCTATTTTGCTGCTTTTGTCAAATATTGTAGGTGCTTACACGGAGTCTTAGATACGCAGGGACGGCAGGGTCAAGCCCGGGAGTTTATCAAAAGACGATTAAAAGCTTTAGAATCACTGTAATATATCTGTAAATTATTAACTTGCTGGGATTTGCTTGCATAATAGACAGGGATTCAACATTGGTCTTTAAGTATAAAGCAACGTCTATACTCAGACTCTAATTCACATGTACACGTCGGCACAGTTTTCAACAGTTGAACGCAAAATCCTTTTGTTGGAACTTCGGAAGAACACGTATGGATGCATGTACTCAGTATGTAGGTTTGTTTTGTACCACTCAACTGCATCTGAAACTGAGGGAGCTGGTTAGAATAAAACTCTATTTCGCATGTCATGTCATACTCATAAAAACATCTAGAGAAATTTTAAGGTGGAAAATACACAAGCAACTGACTGTACATGCAAATATTTTTGTCATCTTTTACACATGTACACTCAATTTAAAATCTCATATTCATAATCTTCCGCATAAGTACAAATTGCATTACCTCATAATGACATAACATCAAGTACAATGTACTGCCAAGTACCGTAAAGTTCCAAGAGGCAGATTACGAATTCGATTACAGGACTTACAACGTCTAGTACCACATTGAATTATGCTGATTCAGATGGTTAACTCTTCCTCCTTTATAGATTGACAGTAGTTGTATTATGACCACATAATACCCTATAAAATAAGAATAATACCACTGTGAAAGTATCTTTGTAACTGCATTTACACAGTAATCATGCAATTTGCATATCTTGTACTTTCCCCTCCTTCTGAAATACTGATATCCCCTGGCCCTCTATTCTTCTTGGGCACTGCTCCCTAAGCCAGATTAGAAATCCTCTTGTGGATTGTCCAGAGTTGATAGTAACTTGATAGTGTAGCAGCAGTTATATAGTTAATGAGGACGTGACATCAGACAATTGTTTACCCAAACCTCTGACATTCACACGTCACGGCCTTGATCTTTTCTTCGTGTAATGAAACTGTCACACCGTCACTCAAACCACGAAACTAAATATTTTCACGTTCCCATGGTTGGCTGTGGCGTGGCGTGTGTACAACTTGCATGCCTGTCTGTATTGGCTCTTAATATTTCATGAGACATTGTCTTTATGTATAAATCACTGATGATGACATGTAATTGCATCTTGGTACATCTCTCCACATCCGGTTCTGATACACCACTAGCCTCTACCAGCACGTCGGCAGAACGTACTGCGCCTGCGCGAAACCCGTAATGTATTGTACACAGCACTTCGGCAGAACGTCTCATATAAGGTCGAATTCGCGTATATAATCTGTAGTTTTCAAATGATGTGTAGAAAAAGATATGGTCTGCAACAGGCAAAATTCGGATGCAACGTTGACCAAAAATCCAGCAAAAATCCAGGTTTTGTGCAGGCGCAGTACGTTCTGCCGACGTGCTGCCTCTACCAGGCTTCGGGAAGCGGCTGGAAAGAGTAGAAATTGGCCAGATAGACAGATGATATGCCAGGGGAGTTAGTGGACCAACTCACCTGGCATATCATCTGTCTATTAGGCCAATTTTTTCCAGCCGATTCCCGAAGCCTGTTAGAGGCTAATACAAAACATGACATTCATAATTGCCAGTTACTAGTACATGTACTACAATGGCCATGGTTCACACACATATATATTGTCAAGACTTACGACTTAAATACATGACATTTGTGTGTCTTTAACCACGGACAAATGAATGGAGATTTCAGGTGTCATTTTGCCTTTTTTATCATCACTTCCCAGGTATGGAAGTACAAAATGTATTGTTTTGGGTGGCTGAGCTCTGGATTTGTGTGTGTATCTGTCCGGACAGAGTAGGTTGACAGCACATGGGTGGGAGAAAGATTGACAGGCAGAATAACAGGAGATCAAAAGGTCAGGCACGGGAAATAGGATGACCTTGAAAGCAGGTTGACAACATGTGGGTGGGGGAAAGATTGACAGGCAGAATGACAGGAGCTGACAAAAGGTCAGACACAGGGAATGGGGTGAAGTTGAGGGCCACGAAAACCCAAAATACTTGCCAGAAGTCTCTGATTTGTTGTTTATGTTTGCAGTGATGGCGGCGGAGATCATCAGACATTTCCTGCCCCGGATGGTGGACCTGCACAACTACAGCCCCGCCAACTCCACACAACAGAAGCTCAGCAACTGGGGAACTCTCAACAGGTGGGAACTCATAACAAAGTCCAATCTAACACCGAGCTTCAGTGTACAGTGAACCAGTAACACCTTGCTCCGGTGCATAGTAAACCAGTCATATTATCCCTGATGAAGATGACAGACGGTCATCAAAATGCCAGCTCTTGTTAAACAAGTGTTTGTGAATAAAGAACTTTGCTATTCAAAGTCTACTCTAGTCTAAACAAACCTGGAGCAATGTGGCTTCAGTTGACTACAGAACGTATTAGTCTGGTATAGCGATACAACAGTAGCACTAAATTTGACCCTGATGACGTATACTGACCTGTATGGCACTTATAATATGTACACTTGTGTATGCCATTCATAAAATCAAGTCTGTCTGTCCTTATATTATTTTCCCTTCTTTAACAAATTAATAATAGCTACTAGTACTGAGCAAATGCTCACATTCATCCAGTAGCCCCTAGGATCCATTTTTGTTCATACATGCCTTAAGAATTATGGCATTTCAAAGGACGCTATGACTGTGCTTGAAAAAAATCATTGATGCTGTAACCATTGCATGTCTTCTATAGGAAAGTCTTCAATAAGTTGAACTTCCAAGTCCCAGACGATGTGATGCGAGCGGTGTGTAACTGTAAGCCTGGGGTGGTGGAGGTGGTGCTGAACCAGCTACGACTCAAGATAGCGGCTTACATGGAGAGGAGGAAAAAATCAGCAGATGTAAGACAGGGCTTGTTTGTTTGGTTGGTTGGTTGCTTGCTTGCTTGCTTTTGTTTTTTGGTTTATCTGGATGAAGTATAGAACTAAGACTGATGGTTCCAAACAGACATTCCTATTGTTCCAATATACATGCACACCACTTGTTTTAACATACATGTATACATCTAGTATTATCATATAGCCGGGTAGCGTTGACCAATCAGAGGTCCCTGTTTGCCATTGTTTATGACACCATAACACACCCACGCAGAGGTTATTAAAATCCAACGAACACCCGAACCAATCAGCGTCGACCTATATTACCGGCGGTAATAAGGTTGACGCTGATTGGTAGCCGACCGGTTCACGTCAGGGAGGCTTCTCGTCGGTAGCTCGAGGCCGTATTTGTGGACAAATTTCGGTGTTTGTAGAGGTTTCGTGACTTCAAAAAATACTCTAGAGGAAAATAAAGCCTCGTACGTTGTTTTCATGGGTAATATCACTGTATAGTCATTTTTCTCCCGCTTCGCCGAATTTGACAGAATGTCTCGCGGCCGCCACGTGCTTGGTAAGGGGATTTTTCCACAGTTCGTCCGTAAACATACTAGTGGTAGCCAATAAACTTAATTTCTGAGCCGTGGGCTTTGATTCACAAGGAAATCAGGCAATTAGCGTTGTTTACATGATTTTAAAACGCCAGCGGGGCGTCCGATGTTCCACTAATGACAGCGATTCCCTTGTAGCGATGTGCGAAATGGTCATTGTTGACGCGATTATCGCCCATTCACAAGTTTTCACAGACAATGCCGACGGGAAAATAGACGCCACTCAGCCCTGAAATGAGCGAATTTTCACGAATTTTGGCAAAATTATCCGGAAAAACAGGGATGAAACACCCTAAATTTGGAAAGCAGTATACCGGCGCCGAGCTAGGAGTATACGGCGCAGCGCCGTTGTTCCGTCGTCTGGGGAGAACCCTGATAGGCTATATGATAATAACGTTAATGCCCAGCCTTATCCTCGGTGTATATGGTGAGATAATCCCTGGTCAGGTGCGATAACCACCGAATAAACCACCTCGTTCGCTACGCTCACTTGGTGGTTTATTCGGTGGTTATCGCACCTGACCAGGGATTATCTCACCATATACACCTCGGGGCGGTGCATTAACCCTTTATTATTACAGACAAACACAGCTATTATACATATTGTTCCAGCACACATGCACACCATTATTACCAACATGAAGGTGATATTTTTTAACAACACACATGCACACTTTATTGTTCTGACACACACCTATTGTTGAACAATTCTAACACACAATACACACCAATTGATTAAACAGTCAGCTAAACCACTTGTACTAACTCATCATTCCAACACACATACACATATTATTTTAACAGACTTGCATATCTATTGTTTCAAACATTGTTCTAAATAGCTATTGTTTTAACACACAATCACACTTAATATTCCAGACCGAGATGAAATCTCCGGAAGGTTACAATGATTATTACCACATGAACGGCCACGACATGTATGGGGGAGGCAGGAGCTACATACAGGACCCTTATCCACTACCAGGAGGTACGTTGGTAGCAGTTTTCTCTGGACTTCATTCTATCAGCTACTTTGAACAAGTTAGCTGAAAAATGGGTTTATGTAGAAAGCTAGGTTAGGATGCTATTGGTTACTGTATTTGCTAGTTTGAAGTCAGTTGTAGACTTGTATAGTTGTAAAAGGAAATCAAGACAAAACAGGTTTCCCTGTTTATGGTCTGTAAGAATAGATACAGGCAAGTTAAGGTGGAACCAAGGAAATATGCATCATAATTGAACAAATCACCAGGATAAGTTCGCATTTTTATCAGCAGAGTGTCGATGAATCTAATTTGGTTTTGTCTTATGCTAAAGTTCAAATTTCGAGACTAGAAACTACAAAGGTGGCACGTTAAGTTTGGACATGTTTGCACATCTATGGATTGTTTGATTTCATCTTTGTTCTGAGTTTATTTCTTAACTTCCCTGAACGCAAGTGCAAGTATTACCAGAAGGACAAGCTGGACAAAATACCTCACGACCGTCCAGCCTCGATGGTAGATTCATGTACTATACTGTAAATGTACTTACTTTCGCTGAGCACACCGGCAGAACGTACTGTGCCTGCGCAAAGCCTGGATTTTCGCTGGATTTTTGGTCAACGTTGCATCAGAATTTTGCCTGTTGCAGACCATATCTTTTTCTACACAACATTTGAAAACTACAGACGGGATGTCACCCTTATATACGCGAATTCGACCTTATATGAGACGTTCTGCCGAAGTGCTTTGCACAATACATTACAGGTTTCGCGCAGGCACTGTACGTTCTGCCGACGTGCCCTTTCGCTGTGGTTTTATTTTGTGGTATGAGGGAAAAGGAGTTTGAACTTCACGGTTGAAATGATACTGTAGTGCAGTAGAAATACAAAACACCTGGCGACAACCCTTCTGAGCAAAGCAACCCATGAAAGGCAGCAGAATTTTCGATAAGATGAAGGCGGCTGCCTTAAATAAAAGAAGACACACATATGTTTGTGGTGTTATGATTTCGCTGTAAGAGGTCACTACAGAAATAAAATCACAGCGAACATCTCACGATTTACAGTAGATTTTATATTTGAGCACCGTTCTCTATTCGTCTGTGAAAGTGTGTCTTTGCACAGTGATTCTATTTCAACTTCAAGTGCACTCCAAACTAAACCTTAAACCTTGTAGAGCACTGTATTTGCTTTTTGTGCAACAAAGATGTCGCAGTGTGTTCTCGGTGCTTTTCAAGTGTTTTCATTTCCCACACAAATATAAACTGCACTCTAGTACACATGTGCGCAGAAAATCTAATTACCGGTAGAGTGCCCACAGTGTTTCAACATTCACCATGACTCGTTTTGTTTATCTATATTTGATCAGCTATGCCATTTCGATATGGGGAAGTCAACCATTTGAGTGAAAGGACAGACATGTTAAAAATGAAACAAAATTACCCACCCCCATTGACTCCAAAAATGGAATAGTCGGAGTTTAATCAAGTTATGTGTATCCAGAGTAACAGGCTGTGTTTACAAAAACAAAGGATCGTAGTTTCAAAAAGTGTAAAAGTTTAACACTTGATGAATGTTGAACAAAAGTTATGCTTGAAGTTCACAATTCAGCAAATTATTTTCATTAGGTTGGTGAATGATTGAATAGCAAAGATTCAAAACCACTTGTTTTACAATCGCCGACGTCATATTAGCCCTGATGAAGATGACAGACGATCATCAAAACGTCGGCTCTTGTAAAACAAGTGGTTGTGATTAAAGAACTTTGCTATGAATAGAGCTCATATTGGAATATATGATATGCCTCTTTACTTTTTGGAATAGTGATAATTTTGTTGGTTTATTTGTTTATTTCCAGTTGACCCCTACCCCCAGTTCCGTGACCCCAGGATGCAGAGACCCCACGGCCAGATGACTAAAATGTCTCCTCGGAACGGTTCCATGGAGGGGCAGGATCGGTGGGGTCGTGAGGGCAAAAATGGCATCGGGAGGTAAGAGGGGCTTGTCATGATGTCATTTATGATGTCATTAGGTAGCCCACCAATGAGGAACAGGGAAACATATAGAAGTTGTAATGTAATGTGATTTGTTACATATATGAGGTAGGTTAGAGGAGGGTTTGGGCTACTAAAGGTTTAGAAAGGTATATTTAGAACCATTTGTTGCATGTTCTTGCTTTTATATGTTGAACAGAGACTTAGGTATATTGCTGTATTTCTGATTGATTCTGCCTTCACTTGCTCACCCCCAAAACCTGAGTGGTACAGCCCTATACATGTAGTTCCATAATCATTTGGGTGATACCATTGCAAGCATGGAGGTGGGGTAGTGAACAGAAAGGAACGGCCCAAAGAAAATGGTGCTTTGGAAAGAAGAAGGTTGCGGCAAGTTTCAGTACTATTTTGTAGAGAGTCACACTCGTAGCCAGTACTTTAGTTCAGTTTGGTTCAATGCATGTTGACTAGAACTAGACACTAGGACTAGATGGTAAGTGGGCAAGGAAGAATTGTGTATCATAAATTGTGAAACTTCCACGGTAGTTTTATTTCGCAGTAGGAAGGAAAGGGAGGTTTGCATGGTATTTTAAATACGTATGTAGTTGAGGCAATTCTGTAGTACAGTACTAGTAGTCATACATGGAAGACACATTTGCAAAGCTGTGAAAATAAAACCACCACAGAAGTTTCACAATCTACAGTATGTTGGCATTGTTCAAAATCACAAAAAATGTGACTGTGTCATCAATTAAAAGATTGAATCGTTAACCCAAAGATGCCCTTTTCTTATGGTCTCATTCCGGTATTCTTCCGCGTGGGTACTCTAAAGTAGATCGTACTAAAAATTAAATGCGTGTATGGATGTGTGTTTATATCCGCCAGAAATTGCATTTTAGCTAAGTCAGTTGGCGTCAACCGCTTGTGATATGAGAGGTTGTTTGTATGTGCTAAAATTAGTGGGTAAGTGTTGACATCCGCGCGACAGGTCGGATGTTTACACGCTGTTGTGATGGGTAATGCGGTCAGGAGGTAGCAGCGCTGGCGGACCTCTGGCGGAGAGTGGCCAAGTGCAGTTTATAAATAAATAAAAAGGGATTGTTGGGTTAGATCTGGTTGGGAATTTTTTGACGTAATGTAGGGCCATTGTGCTCAAAATTGATTGGATAGACTAGATGGCTGTCATTCAAATTATTGGGTTTTGGCCTATGTAAAGTTACGTATTTTGCCATAGGCGGCTATAGTTAAAAAAAACTCACGAATGAGACCTTAATAGAAATGAAAAATATTCACCAAAAATCAACGATCAGTGCCAAGGTCGCGATTTTTGAACGATGTTAGCCCAGGATTTAATCTCCGATTTTTCAGCGCAAGTTGCATTGCGTAACCATGCCCGTTGCCATGGTAACGGACGAGGCCATTTCTACGGGGGTTGACTGACGTCTCCCTTTCATACTACCCCGTTTTACAAAGATTTACAGCCATTTTACGTTTCGGAAAACTGACATAGTCAATGATACATACACAACAGATAATCGTCTGACTATAAGCATCGTGTAAAACGTCTATAAAGCAAGGAATGACAAGCACACGCGCCCCAATTATATAGAAATCGTATAAACCCAAATTCACGGACAACACATGTAAACGCTAGAAGCGTCAATTACGGAAATGAGATGTTCATATGAAATTGTGGCTACAGCTAAGGAGCCACAGAACAGGAAAGTAATCAAATACTAAAGATGTGTGCGTTCTACTGTCAGGAAAAGTGTCAAATGTAAGGCAGTACGACGCGATATGAATCGATTAAACCACCTTGCCCGCAGCAGACTGTGCCTCTGCCTAAAATCGCATGCCTGACAAGTAGGGTTACCTGATTGCATCACAAAACAATAGCCATTACGTTGCTTGCTTACTATTGCCGAAATTTGTGTCATTGCTACCCCCCCCCCCCCCCAACACACGAACGGATACACGCACTGAGTCCCCGTCAACACAGTCAGGGCGTTGAATCTTACCGCTACCCCCCCCCCCCATTGCAAACGGAAAACCGCCCGACACGCTACAGGTGACGTGAATTTGTATCCCCAGACTTCCAGGTTGTAAAATCATAATGAATTTAGCGAATTTCTAGTGAGGTGTGATGAAAGATATCAGGGAAAAGCATTACTGTAACTTTCAGTGGAAAAGTTTCTGTTTTACTCTGTGCGAAGAACGCTGTCTTCATGTCCCCTTCCTTTCTGAGTGATAGTTTTTGGGTCAATTTGGCTTCTTTTGCCTTTATCCTACTCAACTAGGAGGAAAAGTGACTTTTGACCGAAGTTGCCTCGAATTGTGTAAGCAGGATCTTGCGTTATCTCCATAAATCACTCCTCATCCCTCCCTAGGCTGACTTCTAGAGTGCGCTAGATGCAGTATCAGCAGCATGTCGCTTATTTATTCTTACCTCGGGTTCAAATTTTAGCAAGTTTACATGCATGTCTTAACTTTTGTCTGTGAAATATGGATGCCTTTGCTTTTTGGGGGCTTGTCCAGATGCGACTTGCATCTGAATGTTGTCACTTATGGTACAGCATACACGAAATGATCAGTATCGTTCAGATCTATCTGTTGCTTTCTATTCAGGTTTACATGCAAACAATCATGCAGAGAGCACATTAATCTAACCAAATGTACGAAGAAAGCAATTAATTATCGTTTCCGACACGTCATAAGGGTAATTAAAGATATCTGTTGTAGTTTTACTCAAATCTGGCAGGTGGCGCTGCTCATACCCAAAATTAGACGCAAGTTCATTGACCCGTTGTGGGGTGACGGAGTCACGTGAGACAAAATCTCTTTTAGAGGTTGTTGGAGGATGCACATTCTTTCGATTAAGAAAGAATCTTAATAATCAATGGTAATTAAGGTCTCATTCCGGTATTCTTCCGCGTGGGTACTCTAAAGTAGATCGTACTAAAAATTAAATGCGTGTATGGATGTGTGTTTATATCCGCCAGAAATTGCATTTTAGCTAAGTCAGTTGGCGTCAACCGCTTGTGATATGAGAGGTTGTTTGTATGTGCTAAAATTAGTGGGTAAGTGTTGACATCCGCGCGACAGGTCGGATGTTTACACGCTGTTGTGATGGGTAATGCGGTCAGGAGGTAGCAGCGCTGGCGGACCTCTGGCGGAGAGTGGCCAAGTGCAGTTTATAAATAAATAAAAAGGGATTGTTGGGTTAGATCTGGTTGGGAATTTTTTGACGTAATGTAGGGCCATTGTGCTCAAAATTGATTGGATAGACTAGATGGCTGTCATTCAAATTATTGGGTTTTGGCCTATGTAAAGTTACGTATTTTGCCATAGGCGGCTATAGTTAAAAAAAACTCACGAATGAGACCTTATATCTAAAAGTCCTTTAGTAGTTGTTTCCTTGAAGAAACCAAAGCTACAGAATAGATTCTCTGCACTTTGAGAGTTGAGGTTTTTAGTCCTGCTTGTCTGTTTACAACACCCTCGTCCAGTCACATGACCCTTGTTGACCTTTTAACCTTCTGGTCACGTGACTACCCTTTTAGTAGGTGAAGAGAGATGGCGGCTGCCATCTGAAAGTTTCTTTGCTTGACTCTTTAGTCGTGTGTATCAGTTTAAATCCTTTTTTTTGCTATGCCTTTTTACTGTCCTCATTGTCGCTTCTGTCTCTTACAGCGGAGGTCAGGTCCCCAGGACGAGGTCAATGACCCGGGTCAATGTCGATGGCCTTGACCCTGAGGTCCGGCTACTGCTGGAGGAGAAGGAACAGGCCTTCCTGGCCTCACAGGAAACTGTACATGTACGTGTAAACAAACAAACAGGCCTTCCTGGCCTCACAGGAAACTGTACATGTACGTGTAAACAAACAAACAAACAAACAGGCCTTCCTGGTCTCGCAGGAAACTGTACATGTACGTGTAAACAAACAAACAAACAAACAAACCTTTTGTCTGTTGTACTGTAGATTTTTCTTTCGGACATCCCAATTTTGCTTCACAGATGAAATTTGATAGTAAAGACTTTTCTCATACAAAATTGCACAGATTATGGCTGGTTTGGTCTATGCAGTGCTGAAATATACATTGAATGTTACTTGTGTTGTGGTCAAGAAACTAGTTTAAAACATTTTTTAATGCAAGCCAATCGGGAAGTTCTGGCATTATTTTTCGGTTGTTCACCTTTTATCTTTTCCACATCAAGATTCATCAAATTTCTCTTGTCGGGGATATCAGAATGATCACTTTGGTTTGTGTGTTGCACAAGCGGTAAAACTCAAATGTCGGAAGTTTGGATACTTTCAAAAGCATTGATTGGTTGATGCCATAATTATGGTCTAGTTTGCTTAAAACAAGTCCGTGTTGATACATTGAATGTTTGATCTAACTTCTGCTGACATAAGCTGTTGCTAACTTGGTGCATGAATGCACCCGTTGTAGGCAGAGTGTTAAACCAGCTGACTTTCCCAGCCTAACACAAACTTCCTCCTACTTTCCCCAGATCTTGAATGCCAAGATCCGGCGGCTGGAGCACCTGCTGCACCTGAAGGACATCAGAATAGAGGACCTGAACAGGAAGCTGGGACAGTACTCACAGAACGGGCACTCCTGAAATCCTGCGGAGGACAGCCCTGCACCTGGGCAGCAAAGTTTGACCTCAGATGTAGAAAAGACAAAAATGAAAAATAGACTTGTGCAAGGACAGGTGTTTCCTTCTCACACTTGTACTAGCCTAGGCTGCGTAAAGCTATTTCCTTGGCTTACAAGTTTTTCTGTCAAAACAAAGCAAGAGAACTACATGTATATGAAAACAGGTCCCTAGAACTAGGAGTCCAACATCTTCTGGGATAGGATGTCAGCATTATCACTCCCTCTCTTTGTTGAAAATCTGTCTTGTTTTTCTCAATGTCTCAATCAAATGTACCTTTTAGAAAAGCCATTCTGTCCACCAATACAGCTTGTGTATTTAAAGCGTAGCTTGAAGTTCAGAGTTCTGAGGTCTTCCTTTATTACTGGTTGCCAAGGTGATGTGAGGCATAATAGGATATAAAGTCGAGTGCGGGCGAAAGACTGTGGACTTGTAAATATTCACCTGAGTCAAAATCTGTCATATTTATAGTGAGGTGGCACTTCCTAACTTATTAGACATTTCATATTGAAGTCCAAGTGTTCTTCAACCAAAAGAAAATAGGGATTGGGTGAATGCAACAGTAGCAGATTGTAAATACATGTATGTTATAGTATGGCAGTCAGCTGCATGGAAGCTGGAAGAATCAGATTTGGGGTGACTAGTACTGTTGTTAAACTGAGACTTCTTGTGGCCATGTTTAAGAACTTTAAACATTCCTTCTCTACCTTACATGGCTTCCATGTCTTGTGTCACTGGAATCGCTGTCCAAAAGGTTAATAGTGTTAGTACATGTAATTGTGGTTGAAAAGTCCCACAAACGTTGTACAACAACAGCCATACTGGAATTTAGAAACAATGCATATTTTGTAAAAAAATTACAGCTACTGTAGTTTTGTAAAAGTTGTTGACTAGAGTTAAAATGGCAACATAGGCACAAAGTCATATGTTTAATGTTTGCAGTGTATCACAAGTGTATCACTTAGGTACATGTACAATGTAAAATGGCATTATCCAGAATTAGATGTATGCATTTTGTTTACTGGTTTACCATTTGGAAAGTACTGTACATAAATATGGAACAGCCCACTTTCATCCCAAGGTGGGCCAGCAGGTATGTTACCTTTCTGGTAAAAAAAGCTGTGATGTCTGGCTGGACTGTTCCACTGTATTTTGGATAGTATGTGGCGGTGGGCAATAGTATATGACTCAGTCTATGTTGTTGAATTCTATTGTTACTGCAGAAGGCAGTAAAGACAATGTACAAGCACTTTAAACAGAATCATATGTCTGCATGTACAAGTATTTCACTGACAGTTTCTTTACAAATGTGATGGGGCCAAAAAAGCGCCCTCTGCCTGCATAAAGTAAACTGCATTGAGAAGAATCCATAGTCCTCAGGACTTTCTCATGAAGTGTGTAAGTTGAGAAATTCAATGTACATTCAAGTTGTATGTTTTAGTGTTGTATGTATGTCCAAATTGCTAGGTAAAAGCCATAGTTGTAATTATTGTGAACAGAAGTTGGTGTTATTTTATTGGTGATAGGTGTTAATATTGGTGGTGAAGAAGATATTATTGACGATCACATTCGATGTAAGTAATTTTGTATGTGATCACAGATGATCTAGTTTTTATACGAGGTATTATGAACAGTGTGGTTCACAGTTTGCCACTGTTTTTTAGTTCATTTCCCCCACAGCATTCTTTGTCGTAATTCTATTTTTACATGTGCTGTGTGTAAATAAAACTTTTCTGTTCAATCCCAAAACCATACGAAGGTTGATCATTTGTCTGCATTTCACTTTATTCCGCATTGGATTTCAGGCAAAGGCCTACGTAATTAGATTAACTAGTCTCCTTAGCTCTACGACTGGGATTTTTGGGGAGCCTTGCCTGGGCCAGCAAAAGAGCCCTGACACGAATAGAAGTGATATGCCAGACAGAAAAAAAAACACATTATAAAGCCTCCCCAAAAAAAACCTTTGGCTGAAATGTTAAGTGCAATACTGCATATGTACACTAGGCGGCGGTTTTGTATAACTAGCAGGCCAGGGAGATCTAAAAGTCAAGAAATGGATGACACTAGTACACACTACTACTGTAGGAGTTGAAATGCTTAAAAGGGGCACCATAGCTGTCAGTTCTGTGTTTATGTAGAGTGACATCTTGGACACTTCTCAGTGTGCGATGGCTCAAAGGAAACCATCCAGTTCCATGCAAAGTTTCCGACCAACACCCCTTTAGTTGGGGTCAAGCCCCAGGAAGTGGCACTGCGCAGTTATTGCCGGTTCCTCAGATGTGGAGAGACCTCCTCCCTGAACTTTGCCAGATCTAGTATTTGGGAATTGCCACATACATGATTGTACATAACTGATGCGTTCCATCATGAGGCAGTTACAACAGAACACAAAACAAATTCACCAATATCACCTCAACCATCATTTCTTTATTGTCGAGCATCCACAACACAAATTCTACATGTACATCGTACATGTAACACTATCCACACCGTGTTGTAACACCGTTTTGCCTACAGAACAAAACAAAAAATCAACACAGACAAACCTTAAAAGTACAATATTTTCTTATGATGTACAGATAATGACAGCCACAGTATTCAGACTGTTTTTAATAGCCTCTTGTTTTAACCTTTACACACTGAAGTAGCCATTTGGCTACCAGTTCTCTATCAATTCCGAGGTTAGGCAGCATGGAGAATGTTAATTGCCTTTAGTTAAGTTTGTTTCAATCTGAAAATTTCAAAGCAATACTTGAATGGCAGGAGATCAAATTTAACTTTCTCCTTTTGAAATTCAAGAGTTGCTGTGAATCTGCAGTGCTCCTTGCTCCTCACAATTATATATATAACATATATATATATATATATATATCTTTGTACTTCCATAGGCCACAAAATATTATTCCACCATTTGAAATATACCAAAATCCGGTATTAATTGGTACCTCAATTATTATCAGACATACAAAGTTACATACCATAGGGTTACTTTTTAAATTTTGGGTTTTAGTCTTGTATTGCTTTGGCTCAAGACTAGAGGTCAACTTCCTCAGCCCATACAGGTAAAATGGAGTCCCTGGAATGAATTAATCATATTAGGCCTAGGAAAATATATGTTATGTTTCCAATTTCAGTCCTGAAAAAAATAGGGTTGGTAAGGTAGGGATTCTCTCTTTTTTTATCTCTTTCTTTTAGATATCAGCTGAAGTGATGCAATAAATGCAGTTTGACAATGTGAAAGGACCAGGGCTGTCTCCAGGAATGCATCCCTTCACTTGCTTGTGGGGACAATTTATGGCCTTGCCAGCAGTATAATTGACACCCCACTCCCCCAAAAAAAGGTTTCGCTTGGGTAGGTTGGGACACCGGAAACATAAAAAATCTTTCCTAGGCCTAAGTCCTACTACTTTCTCTATGCTGGATAACAGGATGCATCATATCTTTATTTCTTTACAATTTATCTACCCTGTACAGATGCAAGCACTCTGGTATAGACCATGGCTTGATGTATGCCAGAATGCCGTCCGGAAGTTCATAATGTTTGTAATACTGGCCTTGCTATGGTGCAATAGTCACATCAATAAAAACACTTGTCATCTATCACAAGACGAGGACAGATCCTACTAAAACCTACTTCCAGGGGTGTGTTTGTTATAAATTTTCAGTTATTCCACAGTCAAGAAAAAAATCACAGTACTGTACAGGTGCAAATGTTATAATGTGCTGAATCATAAACCATGAAATGAAGGAAGAAAGAGGTAGTATTTAGAGGATTCTTTAACTATGTACAAATCAACAAGCGAAGGATCGATTCCTGCCAAGCCTCCTGGAGCAGCACAGTAGCCAACATCATGTTGCGGGCCATCCCAAGGTGCAATGGGGATATCCCAGGGGGCCGTGGGGCTACTCCAGGATTCAGCTCAACAGCCATCCCATGATGCCGAGCAGCAGTGTTGTGAAGAGGACGCCGGTTCTACTCCACGTTGTCGCAGAGGAGAAAACAGCTTGAGGAGGACCAACTGAAGGGACATAAAAAGGGTCATACATTTATCACCTATGTTATAGTTTGGATAGACTTAGCACGTTGGCACCTGCGCAAAACCTGTAATGTATTGTGTTTAGCACGTCGAGGAAGGTTAGACATCCAGGTAATGAGATACACAAGGAAATTGTTACTCAAGCAACTGGACAGATTTTGAAAATCTCATGTATTGTGTATTTCACTTTGGCAGAACGTCTCGTTTAAGGTCATATTTGCGTATTTAAGGATGACATCCAGTCTATAGTTTTCAAATGTTGTGTCGGAAAAGATGTTGTTTGCAATGGGCAAAATTCTGATGCATTCACGCAGGCGCAGTACGTTCTACTAGACTTAGTCTAGTGTTCTTTGTGAATGACATATTGGTAAGAGATTGACAAGCCCACTTTAGGGAGAGGTAACATAATTAGGCAACGTCTACTAGCTAGCTGCTTGGCACAGAATTTGTACTGGTTACCAGGTTAGGCAGCAGGGTGAAGGTTAATCATTAATAAGTCTATTGATGGCTGTTTCAGGCACAAAGCCAGACAGACTTGTTGTGTACAATATTAGTAGAGTGAATTCATTCCTCAAACTAACCGACATCTCGCACACACAGTCATCCCTCAGTGTGTCAGAATGAACCATGTAACAGGTCAGGGCGATCTAATGCCATGTAACTGACCTGAGGGCAATATGCACTGGAAAAGGTATATACATGTAAGTGAGAACTTCATGCACTTGTGTCATTTAGCCTCTGTACACTTACTGAGGGATGACTGCATGTGCGAGATGTCGGTTAGCTGAGTAATGAATCCACTCTAGTATGTACTTGTTGTGTACAAGTTACAGACTTACCGTAGCTCTTACAGCTCTCTCCTGGTGCGTATTTTCCCAGTTCACTGACCTGGCTCCCAGACACTAACGCACCAACCTTACTTGGCTCAATGTCACCTTCACATAACAGAAACAACACGGGTTTTCAATGGGAGAAAAACATCACATTTTATTATGATTACACATTGTACTTGCTTCTTCCAGCAAGATTTTACATGCACATTAGGATTGATTTGATTATTATATAATAAACTTTAATAAGGGAACTAAAAATTGGCACGTTTTGATCTGAAGCTGACTGCAATGACATTCAAGATGTCATAGAGTAGGACTAACTTTCTTTCACTCCAAGGCATGCTAACCCACATTATGGATGCATATGGGAAGATCATTAGCACATAAGGTAGAAATGACTGCATGGTAGAATTGGCTTATAACTTGTAGGGGCAGCCAAAAAATAAAGACTATCCATAGACTACTGAACATCTTCTTCTGTACCCGATGTAGCCAACCCCTGGCCCCAGACATGATCACGACTTAACTGTTTACTGAGTCTCCATATTAAAGTTATACATGTAAGATAAAAAGCCTCACAGTTCACCCTTATAATAGCCCTGTGCTAGCTGGGCAGCCTTGGCTGTATCTTCAGCCTCACGAATAAATAAAATTAAAAAAAGATGAAAATTCTCTCACCAAGGACATAGAAGGTCACCTCTTGGCACTCCTTTATGGCGTTGGACTCAGGCACATAGAAGATGGCGACTTTCCACACTGCAATCTCCAACAGGTTGGCTACCGTAGTTCGGAAGTCAGTCCTTTGTTTGTGAGAAAAAAAGTTATGAGCAATACTTGTGTTTACTACATTACTGATGCAACATGAATAAGATATACTGGTGAATCTGGATTGAGATCTTTGCCAAAATTCATATACAGTACATGCATTATTGAGGTAATTGTTCCTTAATTTGCAAACTTAAAGGCTTACAATTTTTCCACGCTTTCATGACAATTATAACATACAGTATTAATTACGATAGCCGCACGTGTTTCGACTTACGAGTCAAAGTTGGCAATGTGTGGGAACGCAATGGTGGCCGTCTGTGTCATGGGGCGGATAGTCCCGCACCCCAGCCTGCCACCGTTGGCATCATGCATCACAATGGAACGGCCCACAACTGCATCGAAAAAAAGGCATGCAATTTAGGATCCAAGTGATGGAAGTGAATGAAATATCAGACCAGGTCTGAATGGCACCAGAACAAATAATGTCTAGGTCCTTGAACTGGGCCTCCAGGCACTGTGAGGGTTAAGGTAATGCCAAATAGACTTCATTCCATACAAGAAGTACAGTATAATGAAGTACAATGTATCTATATATCTACATATATCTATATCTATCTACCTATCTATCTACCTACGTATAACATATGGTACTCTCTACTGTAGTACCATATCTCTCTCTCTCTCTCTCTCTCTCTCTCTCTCTCTCTCTCTCACTCTCTATCTATAATATATATATATAGAGAGAGAGAGAGAAAGAGAAAGAGAGATATGGTACTACAGTAATTACCTCTTCATTTCACAGCTTTAAATAAAGACAGGCGTGTAGGACATAAAACCATGTGCAAAGTAATATGATAAAGGCAAAAGTTCATCAAATAGTAATATAGAATGACATTACCTGTGAGTTCGCCGTACAGTGGAATGTCCACGTCTGTGTAGACTTGCAGCCCCCCTCCAACCTTGTACTTTCCCTGCTTCCCGCTCAGGTCTCCCAGCTCGCAGCGCAGAGGGTTTCCTGGCTTACACTGGGTGTTATAGTTCCCCTGCAATTCACAAGAAAACAGGTTGGGGGTGCCTGAACATGTACATCATTTTCACTTACAGCCCGATTCTTAAAGCAGTTAATTTTGCATAAGGATGCAGCATGGCAACATCCATGAAAATTTTTTATCTGTTAACATCAAAGCAGATGCAATGTTAACTAATTTTTTCGTGTTCTTTCACAAGACTCCCCACCAATTTTCTGCTGGCTCCCTGGCCAGTTTCTGGGACCTAACTTCCTGTGTCTGACCTTCTGTGATCTGTGGTTAGAGAATTCCCCCCACTAATATGCTGTCACTTTACTATACGAACACACAAGCAAACACACACACACACATACACACAAACAAACATACAGTGTTACACAAAACAATACCTCTGCACATAGAGGTAAGAATACCACCTGAAAGACATACAAAAATGAGTCTGAGTGCTACACATCTGCTGTTATGGTACAACAATGCCTTACCCCCAGATTGGCATTGTAAGGGTTGTAGTGTCCTTTGCAGCTGGAGCATGGAGAGGTGAGGGCGTTGCCATCACCATTGACGGGCTGTTCATGGATGTGCCAGCTGTGGTCAGACGTCTGCAGGGCAATCAATAAACATCAATCAATCAATCAATCAATCAATCAATCAATCAATCGTTCAGGCATAGGGGTGTGACTCACAATTTGCCAAAGGACCATTTTCAATATTTCGAGTTATTTTTTTTGTAAGTCCGGTACCGAATCAACGAGTTTCGTTGTTTTTTTTAATGTCGGATCAGTCCAGTGTACCAGTACACACCACTACTCAGATGTCAGATCAAAAATTTGATGTCTCTCGTCAGCGGCCGACTCAAAAAAGGCTACGGTCGGGGGGGTTTTGCTAGGGTCGGTCCGACTCGGTCGGGTAACTGAAAACACAACATTTTTTCCAAGGCCTAGTCATCTGTCTTGCTTTGGACTCCCTTTGTTTATTTCCTGTACCCAAGAGTAGCACAGTGCACACAAGCCACATACAATGTACCTGCTGAAAAATACCACAGATCTCACCTGGCTGACAGTATCAGCTTTCAGCTTCTGACCTAGTTCTTCTCGGCAATTAAAGGAATTATTTTTTTGACGACGCCTCAGAGGCAGAGGCATTTTTACAGTGATACATTTATACTCTGAAAATGTTTTAAAAATGGCACAAACGAATCACCTAGAGACTTGATTTTGTTATATCTTGATAACTCCAGAATTCTAATCTGTGGATGGATTTTCATACTTGTGATGTAGGTCACTTAGGTTGCGGTTCTATATCATAATACATAAATTTTGCAACTTAGAGCCTACAATGTACCTTGCCATGGTGTTTTTTTAACACCTTTCTTGTTTAAGAAAACTTTCAGGTTGATTTCCTCTTGACTACACATATTTACATTACAGTAATGATTACTAAAGCTTGCAGGACTGGCCATGGCCTTAGAATAGAAGTCAACTGGGAATTGTATAGCCTAATGATAGGTTGCAGATTTTGAATGTACAGTACCTGTGGGAAAAATCTGCAAAAACATCTGAGCTGAGTTCACTTATAATTAACTTAATTGGCACCCAAATTGTCCCGCACACACCCATAATGGCCTGTCTCCTATTGTTGCTATCTTTCGTTGGGGATCAGGTTACGTGATTTAAGAAATTTTCTAGATTTACGGTGTTATCCTAACAATGACACCTGATAACCTTATTGATACCCTCTATTCAGTGCTCCACTGAAGCAGTATATCATGATGGTAATCTTCAAACTATCTTACTGTGACACAACTTTTCTTATCAAGTTCTTTGCAAGCAATGTCTTCAAATACCGCATACTGATGCATGAGGTAATAATGTGGCGGAAAAAATAGTGGCACAGCAGGTGGTTGGACAACACTTGGAGCTGGGGGCATTTTCTTTGTGTTTACGTGTAATTTGCAACAAAGGTCCCTTAAGGTCACTACGTGAAAGTCATTTCGGATCCTAATGTCAAGGGCACAATGTTCCAAGATCAACATTTTAAGTTGTAACTGAATGTACACAGTAAAGTTTCACATGTCAAATTAAAGAAACCATTGTAACAAAAAGACTTTCAGGCATTGTTTTTAACTGAAATGTTTTGACTCTAATAATAATAATACCTGTACATGTATATGAATTTCCGTCAAGTCTTCCAATACAGGTGAGAGAGGATAATAATAATAATAATGGGGTTTTTTAGTTGAAACATTTCACAGCCCGAAGGCTGAATTACATGTCCCCTACATTATAATAAAAAAAACAACTTGTGACAAATTCAACTCCTACACACAGAAAGTTAAAATACCAGTTACATTAAAAGAGCTACTTGAAAATTTACATATAAAGGCATGTACGTGTAGTAGGGTTTCATTACAAAGTGCTGTTTAAAAGCCGGACAAGGTAAGGCAATGGGCTTTTCGAATATCTTGCTGTGCGTGCTGGCAAATGGTCAAGTTTTTTGTTCTGTCTTGTTTCCCTCCCACTGATCTCTCCCCGCAGTCGAGGAAACCAGTGTCTGTCCTGTTCAGACTTGTGCAGCTTCTGGGCAAACTTCAGACACAGAGAGACACGTCGGTCCTCGAGTTTCTGGAGACCTAGTGTTTCACAGGCTGCAGAGTAACTGTGAAAGTTATAAATACTTCCTTCTTCATTACCTCCGGGGAAGGAGGCATCCTTCCGCGGAAGGGTAGGGCGACTGGTCGGCATTTTCATGTTCGCAGCTATATCTCGCGGTTGGGTGGGCGGATTTTTGTGGGACTCGGTATACGTTTTGCTGTTAGGCTGCAGTTGTGGCACGTTCCTTTTTTTTCGTTGTATGTGTGTTTTCGGGCGTGGAAATGAAACCTTTTGGAGGCCCCTGGACACCCCTTTTTGTCTGAAAATGGTTATGCATAAATTACTTGGCTGTTGTCAAGGTATAGCCGGGTGCGTCCATTTTTATCAGGCGTCTGACAGAGGGGTGTGTGGTTCCGATAAAGGGAAATTAGGTTTTAGTCAGATCGTAGGCGCGGGACGGGGTCGGAGATTAGTTGTTTCAGATGTAGGCGATCAGATGCAACTTGGCGCAGTTGACGGCCGTGGTTAGCTACTGTATTACACGTTATTTTTAACGTTTGATTTTACTGTTCTGGTTGTCATTTTGTGTTTCGTTCCGTGTTTTTGCGGCTTTCATAAGTTTGTAGATTTATGTTTTAAGTTGCTTATGAAAATGGGTTGGTGGTTTTGTTGTTTGAAATTTATGTTAGTTTTTGACACTATTGTGTCAGAAGTGTTGGATTACATGTATTTAACGTTATTATTAATGGTTGCGTTGTATTGTTAGTAGTTATCGAATATAGCGCATTCTGTAACCGAATGCTGTTTTAATTTTTTTGTCTGTAAGGCCACAGCAAGTAAATTTTATGGATGACATCCTCCCCAGACTCCAAATCTAATGCGAGAGGGCGAAAAAAAACAAGGCAGGCAAAAAAAAAACAAGATTTCTACATTTTTAAATTTTGAGATCGTTAACCTTGTTAAACAAGAATTGTGGCAACAAAACATGATATCACAAACCAACAGGTCTTTTATACCTGTATCTAACAGTATTACCGTCCTTGTACATGTGTATAAATCTCAATTAACAAGAACAATTGTAGAAAAGAGCCTGTACCATCATAGGTAGCTACTACATGGTAGTAGCTACTGGGTATTTGTTTGCAATGCAACAACTTAAACTGTCAACGGTTGCCATCAAACGTAAGTAATTGTGCCCCATATCATTAAGTTTGTTGGATCCCTGATCATGACGGTCTCTGAGATTAGACACTGCCTACCGGAAATTGGGGCTAAATAACTGACAGAGTTCATTTATAATCTGAACTGTCCAGAAAGCCATACTCTACTTATATTGTGCCAACTATTACAACATCAATTTGTCTCTGAAACAACTTTGAAAAAAAAATGAATTACTAAATAAAAGCTTTCAATCTTTGTATAAATGGTTTTGATTCATTGGCAACATCACTTATAACACTGTATCAAAGTAAAAATGAAATACTAAACAATAAATCAGAGCCTTGCCTTGCCCATGGCCGTTTATGACATATTTTTGGCATGTTGACCACAGTTGGTTGGCATCAAAATTTCTTGTTGTTTTTTTCCGAAATCGAGCGAAAATCAATGCGCGCGCGGATGTCATCCATAAAAATTACTTGCTGTGGCCTAATGTGGCTTGGTTATTGTTTAGTAAAGTTATGCTATACATTTTTATTCTTCGTGTTTAAAAAGGGTTTAGGTAGGTATAGTATTTCGTTAGTTTTTTATCGCGGTATGATGTGAGTTGAATGTTATACACAGTCATCTGTTATATGTACACCATCATGACCGTTATAAACACAACATCGTCAGCTTAGATGTAGTTAGCCGTCAGTCAGCTTAGATGTAATTAGCCGTCATTCAGCTTAGATGTAATTAGCAGTCAGTCTAGCGTCAGTCGGACGTTGCCAGTTATAGCAACAACTGTAACATAACACCGCCGTCAGACGGAGGTTTTGTGGCCATCAGTTACAAGGTTACAACGATATGGCCTTTAAAGTTTAGTGTATAGGTATCCGTTGGCCTAAACACCGCTATATATAATATGGTCTGAACTGTACATTTTCGAGGAACTTTATTACACGTTATTTTAAACGTTTCATTACACTGTTCTGGTTGTCATTCTGTGTTTTGTTCCTAGTTCATTGCAGCTTCCTAAGTTAGTAGGTTAATGTTTTAAGTTGCCGATGTTTTAAGTGGCTGACGTTCTTAAGGCTGACGTTATAACTAGAACGGCCTTTTTTGAAGTTGTTCTATTAGCTGACGGTTAAGTTTTAGCTGACGACATTGTCAGCTGCATAGTTGACAAAATGACGATTTGTAACATGTCGCCGACTGGCTGATGTATGTTCTATTTTAGAAGTTGCCGTATATGGCCTATTTATAATGCAAACTGGTTTGTTGGGGGAATTTGAATATGATAAGGTTTTCCTATAAATGTGATGATTTTGTGTCGTGCTTGAAGCAGTTCAATGTCAACGCCCAGCCATTACCCGATACACCTTTCATTACCATTAAGAACTATATATAACAAACAACATATACAAAAAGAAATTTCAACAAACCCGGAGGTACAAAATCGCCGATTTTACTTGTTTCAAAGACAGACTTTATTTTTTTTGGCATTTCGGTTAAGGACACTTCATTTTAGTCAAGATTGAGGAACTAAGAGCAATTTTTTGCAGGCAAAAACAACAACCAGGTAAAGGTGACTTGTTGTCATGGCATTCACCATGGATACCAGCTACTTCAAATACCAGACGTGAGTTGTTATTGTAGGACTGAAGCATTCTCAGCTGACCAACAGCATGGAGGTCTAGAACAGTGTTAGTCAGCCATAACACATGCTACACTGTGGGTTTAGTTAGAATTCTACTTTCATCTTTTGCTTCCTGCTGTAGCTATTTCATCAACAGTAAAAGCCCTTTACAAAACTTCTTTAGCATGACGTTCAAGTGCAAATGCATGTCTTCGAATTTAGGGCTTTAAGTCACTGTTGAAAACAATTAGAGCAAGAAGCAAAAGTAGGCGGCTTAGATCAAAGGGGAGCTTGTTCTGAGTGCAGTGAAGTGTACATCAAACACCTGTGTTGTTAGAAAGAAGTCTAGCCTACAGTTGTGAGCTTCCAAAGGCTGCACTAGCTAGGGTTGTAAGGCCCTGGTGTTACACATTGTGGAGTTAGGAAAGAATTATGTGTATATGTATGCTCCCACAGAAATGCATAAGGGATTTTTATGCATGCCCTATGGCCATCCTGTCAACCTGCCAACATTTTGAACAGAATATTCTATACACAAACCATGGAAAACAAGTCCACCTTGAAACAGGTCTAGTCATGTAGTACCTATAACAGGTGTACTGGTACCAACAGCAGGTATACTGGTACCTATAACAGGTGTACTGGTGCCTATGGCAGGTGTGCTAGTACCAGCAGTTATACTGGTACCTATAACAGGTGTCAGCAACAGGTACCATTCTTTGAAAGTTTCAGCAAAGTCAGATTAACAAGCAGGTTCATGCAGAAACTGGCACACCTGAAAGACATGTTCTGTTCTTTGACATACATTTTGTACCTTTGCCTTAAAGAGGTCTGTTTTAGTTGTGTTTTTTTTAATGATGGTGCTAATTTGTAGTACTGTTTAGATGTTATGGAAATTCATAAGCTTCTCTGGATTTATCAGTTTAGTGGTATACTGTTTTTATCATTGTTTTTTGTACTCTTTGCTTTTCAGTACCACATGTGTTCTGATTATTATTCCACACTTGTCCCATCACTCCCATGCATCTCTCAGTATATCAGGGGGTGAGGAAAAGACTCCCCACAAGGTAAAAATTAGATTTACAAAGATTGCTTGTGGGTTGAAAATCAAGTTATTTTTCCCTTTCAAGTCAGAAAAACAAGGAGCTTAAGAAATTAGGCATGCGAGGAAATTTCCAAGTGACTCTGCAACTTTTCACAATTTAAGCCAGAATTCCGGTATAAATTCTAGCAACTGACCGAAAAGGGCAGGAACTATGCGTCAATGGTATGAAAATTTTTGCAATTTCAGCTCTTATTTCCTGCCTCTAAACGATTCATTCAAAACATTACTCTGATTAGAGAGATTTGGAATGGATTATTCTATTATCATTCTAGTTAAGCCACACAAATTTGATTTAAAAGATGACATCATCTGGTAAAGTTTTTTTGTTTTGCAATTGACATCACCTATGTGGCATTTTCACCACTCCCTCCAGACTGGTCTGGACAATTAGACCTTTATTGTACATAAATGCTCTTACAGGCTAAGAACAGGTCATGAATAAAGCAGAAGTATACAGTGATATCTTGCTAAACTATACAGACAATGATGACTGACTAATGTGATGTGGTACCTGTTTGCTGGCATCCTTGGCGTACCTGATGTCCACCTGGAGGGTCGTGTCACCCCCGCTGCCATCCGAGTAAATCACCTGAGTCTGCAACAGGTAAAAGGTCTTCAGTCAAACATAAAAGTGGGACACATATAAAAAGTAAAGGTAGTCCCATAGCCTTTTTGAGGCCACAGGGGCAGTGGGTTGTTATCCACTGTGTCTGTTGACAAGGACACAATGTTTAGCCAGAAATGCCAGGAATGAACTCATGACCTCTCAATCTCGTGTTTGCCAGCCTGCCCACTCGGCCATTGGATGACACATAAAAAGGCATTAATCTCATGGCCAGCAAGATTATTTGAATACCAGACTACACATTGGTGTCCTACACCCTACTTTGCAAACCACTGGCAGAGATTAAAGTCTGTCAATCATAATGTATGTGGGTGACCATGCCTAGATAAACTTAAGGGAAGGGGTCTGCTCCAGACTGTAATGGCCAAATTAGACTGGACTCTGTCCTCAGAGGTACTTACCAAAATGATTTTGCCTGTGATGGTATCTTCACCCGCTGGACTTGTGGCTTCAAACTCGGCCATGGCGGACACCGTGGACGCATCCACGGGCAGGACTCTGGTCAAGTTCGCACAGTGCCACCTGCCGCCACTATTGTCGTGGATCACGATCGACCTCCCGATGGAACTGTACGTCCCAAACAGGGGAAGGTTCCCGTCCTGGTTAGTCTCGGAGAAACCAGTCTGTCCCCGCATGGAGCCATATTTCCCGCTGAGGTCTCCGATCTCGTACTGGTCGCTCGTTCCATTTCCGCTAGCAGGACTGTTGCCAATGTTGACGTTGAAAGGGTTATAATGTCCAGCGACGGACCCCGCACTGCACGGGTTGTCTGCTCCGACCGGTACAGGGCGCTCGTGCACGTGGTAGGTGTTCGCATTGTTACTCAAGCCAGTCACATTGATAACGGTGGTGGTGGAGTCAAACGGAGATGCCTGGGTTACCCTAAAGGTTCCTGAGATGCTGACGCCCCCCTGAGCATGCCACGTCTGCGTCGACACTTCGACGGCAGGCAGCTGGAAAATGTTCGCACAGGCCAGCCTTCCGCCGCCAGAGTTCGGCTGGTGAATCACCATGGAGCGACCAATCACAGCCTCCGGACCGGACAGCGGGAGCTCGATGTCGGTGTAGAAGTTCCTGCTGATGCTGGTTTCCGGGCCGACGTTAATTTTCCCGTGCTTGCCGGACAAGTCCCCGAGCTCGCAGCGGAGGGGATTGTTCCCGTTGCACTGCGAGGCATAGTTCCCTGATAGGTCGACGGCGTACGGGTTAAAGTGTCCTGCCGTGCTGGAACACCTGTTTTCCACTGTGGCGTAGTCGGAGCCCATGGAGTCCTCGTGCACGTGCCAGCTGTGGTCTGTAGTTCCAGCCGTGCCGTCGATATACGAAAGGGAAAGGAACACGGAGGTGTCCATATATGGCTTGTCCTTGACCTGCCGCAGGACCATCTGACCGGCAACGGGAGTCTTGAACACCGCCATCGCCGTCACGACTTCTCCGGGGTAACCAATGTTTGCACACACCCACCTAGAACCACTGGTATCGTGGATTATAACGGAGCGACCAACGATACTGTACCGTCCGTACAGCGGAAGGTACCAATCAGTCTTCGTAGTAGACACGCTGGTCATCGCGCTGAGAGTACCAAACTTTCCACTTAAGTCGCCGAGTTCGTACTGATCTCCGGTACCTGCGGTGGGACCAGGGTAGCTGGCAGAACCAGGGGCCTTGCCAAAGGGATTGAGGTGGCCTCCCGTGTACATTCCATTGCACATGCTGACATCAGCTGCCTTGACTGGGATTGGATACTCGTGGACATGGTAGTTGATTGCATTACCTCTAATGTTGGTGACGTTAATGTTGACGGTGGTGGGTTCGTACGGTGAGTTCTGGGAGAAGACCATGGTCCCCTTCACTCCACTCATATCAAACCTCGCAGACACTGACATCGCTTCCAGCTGGTAAATCTCTGCACAGGCCAGGACATTGTTAGAAGAGTCCTTCAAAACGAGAGATTTTCCGACTATGGTGCTTCCGCCAGACAGAGCCAAGCTGCCGATTGTGTCGAATTTCCTTCCGCTCGCACTGGTGGCTCCAATCGTGGTTTGCCCCATGTTCGTAACGACGCTGCCTGTCGAAGCACAACGCGCCGCCAGGTCTCCGCTGGTGCTCGGAGCGTTGCTGCGCACCTCCCAGTTAGCACTCGTGTCCGTGGCGGCAGCGGTATTCTGGCTGTAGAAGAGGTTGGACATAACGATTGTCGTAGCAGACGGGTCGTTTGACAGCTGTCGAAACATGACGACTCCGCTGACAAGGCCACCAAACTTGGCAATAGCAGTCGACATGCTGACGTACTCTGGGAGGATGGTGGCACAGCGAACGTTGGTGGAGTCACTGGTGTCAGTCAGGAGCACAGATCTGATGGAAGCAAAACAAGACTTTTCAAAATTCTTCCGTTTGTAAACAGAGTCATGCAAATGCAGTGGATCTCAGATGCTATCAACTGACGCATACGATGCACAATCAAAGTAAAATGGAAACAGTAACTGGCTGTAGATAAAAAGTCGGTGAGGTCTTACCCAAATCCAGCATTACCTAATCTCCAAGCAGATTCTCGGGGGCAAGGGGAGTCTATGTTGGCCACCTGTAACCATCAGCCGCCCCATTCTCCGGGGGCAAATGGTAACTCAGGTGGCCAATTTTATCGTCCCCTGCCCCGAAGGGAATCTGTTTGGAGATTAAGCATTACCAAGGGGAATCCTATGTAATGTCCTTGGTATTACCAATAATGACTTACAAAAAGAGCCATGTTACTTATACCTTGTAAACTTAAGCTTTATTAACACCTCAGGCACAATTTGAACAACAATTGCTACTTTTTACGACAATGTTTAAGACCATACCTGTGAGACAAAGTTTTCCCACTGAGGTCCTGTTGAACAGTAGAAATAGGATTGATATTTCCACTATCGTGGTAGGACGCTCCCAGATCCGAACAAGGCGCCGCCGTGTCATACGCCACGGGGAACGTGTGAATCTGCATCCCCCACGTGCCGCTGAGTCCAGTCAGAGCGATGTCGATTTGGGTCGAGGCAGTCGGCTCCTGAAACGTTACGGTCCCTTTCACTCCTCCCATGTCAAAGGTTGCCTTGTAGGTCAGGGCATGACCCCCTCCACACACGGTCAGCCCTGCATGGGCACAGAGAACAAATGTAATCGGGTAGAAGAATCATCGAATTCCTGAGTCTACAAGAAACTTAACTATACAAAGTGCACTGCCACTCCAGGGATATCGAACTCGGACTGAGTCGGAGATTCGAGGACAAATCTAAAAAGAAAAGGGGGAGTAGTGTAACAGTGGGGGTTTATAAATATAAGCTACTAACTGATCCGTCTGGACCTTTTGGCTGAATGGTTAGAGCATTGGAGTATGAAGCTGGCGACCCGGGTTCGATTCCCGGGGCCAGGAGACTGAACTCGCCTGTTGTTTCACCTACTCAACATAACTTTGCTCTTTTGTGAAAGTTTTACATCAAGAGCACAAAAACAATATCTGTTATCCTGTCAAGCAACAAAGTAAATGCTTATACCGGTAGTACATGTACTAGTAGAAACAAATTAGTAAATTTTAAATCAGTCCTTGCAAGAGTAAAAGATTTAAACTAAAAGTCAAACACAAGTGTATAATTACATTTTCCTGATGTTTGGAAAAATCAGGTTTGCAACCAATTCCATTTTTGTTTAAAACATAATCAGGATTGCTCTTATGAGCTATAATGGCTGCCTGACTAACCAGACCTCCTCTAGGAAGAAATGGGGCCCCCATACAGCGAGAGCTTAGTGTATTTAAACACAGGCAAGGATCACTCGGATTCACTCCCATTGTGCAGAAAGTGAGGACACACATGCATGGTAATTGACATGCTACAATAGGATATTATCCTTAAATAACCTCAGCCAGGTAACTTTAACTAGTCCAAGTTAGCACGTCGGCAGAACGTACTGCGCCTGCGCAAAACCTGGATTTTCTCTGGATTTTCGGTCAACGTTGCATCAGAATTTTGCCTGTTGCAGACCATATCTTTTTCTACACAACATTTGAAAACTACAGACGGGATGTCACCCTTATATACGCGAATTCAACCTTATATGAGACGTTCTGCCGAAGTGCTATGCATAATACATTACGGGTTTCGCGCAGGCGCAGTACGTTCTGCCGACGTGCTGTCCAAGTTCATGACAACCATTCCAGTGGTGTGTGTATATAATGTGTATGCAGACCATTGTTAATCTTGACAGTGTCCCTTTCAACATTGACAAATGACACACCCAACATCCGTGACACACCTGATGGGTGCAGGATTGATTTTTAGTCGCCTTACAAAGCTTGAACGGACTTTTGTTATTTCAGACTTTAGTCAGTCTGTAGTTCAAGTGTGTTGTGACAGATTGTTTGTTGTGTCTATTTGAACCTCCTTTTTTGTACCAACCAGGGCCTGACACACTGTATGAAATAACTTAATAATTTAAATTGTTTCATTTGGGCGGGAGGGGGGAGGGTGTCTGCTACATGATTATGAAGCAATATTTATAGTACATTTACTTGCACTTGCAGACACGCAGTGCTTTTGATAACCAGCAGTACTAGTTTTGACCTGCAAATTTGGATTCTCAATCAGTACATTTGAAAAATTGACGTACAAAAAGTCAAAACATGAAGAAAAGATACCTCAACACCCATAAGTACTGAAAAAAGATTTACTGGCCTGACACTAGAAGCAGGTTAAAACCAGTACTCAGTATGAAACAGTTAGTATCACAGCAATTAGATAATGGGAAGAAATAATTAGATAATGGAGAGAAGACTTCCAAGAAGCTGGACACCTGTCTATCCAGTCCCAGTCAACACACAATGGATTCTGTATCATGCTCACTTACATGTATGTATGTATACGTCCAACTTTATTTACACAAAATTACAGAAATCCAGCTTAATCTTACCCCAGTGCACTGGAATGTGTACTGAAACTAATTCTGTGAATCATGTCCTGTAGTGGCAGACTGGCAGTACCTATGCTTTCTTCCCTCAAGACATGACAGCCCGATAATCATTTTTTGCCCTTTCACAAATGGGTCACCATGCCCATAGCCAGGATTTTGCTTGGGGGGGTTCTTGCTACTGTGCGAGCGCCCTTCCTATAGGGCGTATTCAGTCACGTGACCCTCCCCGTAGCAACTGACCGGCCACCATAGCAACGAGCAGGCTGCCGCCATGTTGAGGTCCCACCACGAAGGCCGTCCCATAGTGTTACCCTATGCAGCTCTTGTAGAATTGGCAAATATTTTCTAAAAGACCCGCTATTTTTTCTTCAATTTTTTTTTGCTTCATAATCAATGTGTTTTTCCTCGTGGTCGGATGTTGGCCTGGGACCAATAAAGCGAAGCATACATCGGATAACTTCATAATATTTAACGTTAGTATGATGATGTTTGGCGCGTTGTACACCGCGGCTCGGAAGCGTGCGAGGGTACTAAACGAATCCGTACCCTCAGTGTGTCATGACTAGAACTTACTAAATGAAGTTACGTGAACTAACGTGTGTGTGTGTGTAGCAAACGTTCCGTATTTTGACAAGTAAGCAAACGATGTGTATCCACTCAGTAAGGGGTACTGGACTGACCGGCACTACAATGTTACTAACGTTACGTGTAGCCGCGTAGGCCATATATAGCTAGAGAAAGCAGGAAAATGACAAACCAAAAATAAGCCGATCAAAACGATGTAATGGGCTCGTGTAACTTAGTTCTGTGATGAATTTCTATGCAACGAGACACTGGCTATCGGAGCCCAACAGAAACCTCACCCTGCCGTACAGTGGCTAGCTGCGGCAGTCCCGTCTCGTCCACACTGAGACCTTTCGCGATCACTTCGAAATTTCTGTCAACTAATCCCTTCTTGTCCCGATACTACTTGTTTGTAGGCATCGAGAAACTGTAAGCCTTGAACTTATCTGCGTGTAAGAGTCGTTTCCAGAACCAAATACACGTAAATAGACAAAATTATTGGACTTCGCTGGCTAATTTTTGCCGAATGGACCTCGGTACCTCAACATGGCGGCGCATGGAGGGCAGGGGTGATGACGTCACATGACGTCATGTGAATACGCTCTATAGTATGGATGTCTGGGGGCATGCTCCCCCGGAAAATTTTGAAAATTGAACCTTCTGAAATGGCATTTCTTGCATTTCTGAGTGGATTTCAAAGGGAAAATCAGAGACATATAGGATTCCAGTCCCACAGGTGATACAAATCAGTCCACCTATTAAAAGAAAAATCTTGGTCCTTTAGATAAAAAGTGGACCTTTTTGCTTGTGTGGAGGGGTTCTTCCAACCCCCCCCCCCCCCCCCGGCTACGGGCGTGCGGTCACTGTGTTACTAAAACAAGGCAACTAAAAATGACTTTTTCCACTCAATATCTGCTTGGAGATAGCTGTAGGAGGTCATGAATATCATCACAGCTGTATGACGCATGTTTTTCTTCGTACAATGAGGTGATAACGCAAGCCAATCAAGTGTAATCAGACGTGATCAGAGTTGTTTTGTTTGGTGATGTGGAAAGTATCACCACACAATGCTGCAAAAAAAACAACTGTGGTAAAGAAGGGTTCGCATGAGAAACCTAATACACACCTGAGAGAGAATTTAACACTTGATGCTAAACCTGTGGACAAAATTGCAATCAATGGAAATTGTGTTTTGTTAGAAAGAGGAGGAGGTGTGGTCAAGAGAAATGCTACTTGGGGGCCTGCATGCCCTTTTTCGTAAGGCGTAATCAGGGCTTTTTATTCGCCGTAATCCGTAGGCAGACGTCCCAAAAGTCAACGTAATTCGTAATAGTACATTTGCCAAAAAGCGTAAAGGCGTAATCAGCTCTGAGAATTTAACGTAATTCGTAATCGGCGGTGAAAATTTTGCGTAATTCGTAATCACTACCCCCCCATGCAGGCCCTCCTACTTGGCTATGCTGGAGAAACATCCGCAAAACCGTTTAAAAAAAGGTGTTCTATCTAAGTGACATTCATGAGTATGGTTGGAAAAATATTAATAATAATAATGTTTTGAATCTCAGACAATAAAGAAGACAAAAGTTGACAGCAAAATATACAGCATTTGTTTGACCTAGTTTTATCCAGTTAGAAATTGGCTGCCTGAGGTTTTATCTTCAGGTTCAATGTTTATTTGGCCACTGTTAGTGGCACCAGAACTATGCCAGGTGTAACATTACACCATTCATGGTTCCACCTGCCTAAACCTGCCCTACACATTGAGGAAGTCTTCCTTGACCAGACAGACTTCCTACATGTAACATTACACCAAGCTCTTTGCATGGTTGCACCATTATCTACTTACAACATACAACATGTATGGCCCACTTATGATTATTGACGCAGTCCTATTCACCAGGAAGTTTTCTAGCAGTTTTAGTAAATACAAAACTTTGTGAGGGAAGGAGTACAGCAGCACCCAGGCTAAACTGTTATGCCTTGGGGTGGGGGGGAAGAACAAAAGGGAAACCTATACACCTTTGTGTTTGGAAGAAGCCTGTATTAAAGCCATAGAGCCAATCTGTAGTAGTAAGTGGTTTTCTACTCTGCCTAGCATATGGCATTCTCCAGATTTTTACCGGTAAGATTTTTTTTGAGAAGCTTTAAAATATGTGTGCTTTTTTTTTCACCAGAACATGATTAAAGAAAACAGCAATACTAAAATGCCAACTTGTCATGGAGCCTGCAAAGGATGTCTCTTTCATGTTGTACTAGCTGTCAAATCTCTCACATATTGATAAGTGGTCAGACAGGATGCCTGTGTTGAGCTATCACATTACAAAGATAGAGGCAATTGACATACAACTGACATTACACAAACAAGAAATCATGTTGGGAATTTGGAGAGTCCCTGATGCAATATTTTGGGCAATTAGCGCAGAGCGAAGAGAGGCTTACTGAATGTAGCGTGAATTATTATATGTTGGCAGTTCTCCTGAATTTAGCGTAGACTATTGTTAGGAGTCTTAGGACTCCCAAATGCAGGACCTCCATATTATCTAGTGCCTGTCAATTAATGTGTCCTAATTTGCAAGCAGATCCTACGGTGGCAAGACAGTATCCATTGGCCCGGTGGCTGATAGACATTCCTCTGGCCAATGGATCATCTGTCTTGCCACCGTAGTATCTGCTTGAAGATTAATGCGTCCCAGACTCTGAACTTTTGCTGAACTTTGGGTGGGTAAGGGTGGTCGTTGCACAATGAGTGTTTGTTTTATAATAGTGTCCCCGGGTTCCAGCTCTAAGAAATATTAGGGCCTGGTCACATTTGCCGTACGATCGTACAAGTGGAGGGCATTCTTGGGATAGTCGTGCATGTGTCGAGAAAAATTAATCCGTCTTGTTTTAACAAAAATCCTGTCTTAGATCCTTGTCGACGATAATTGGTTCTGTCACAGCCTGCTTGAAGACCCAACGACATCAAAATCGTAGGACGACCTACCGTCCGACGAATGTGACCGGGCCCTTATTACATAACAGCGCTCGATAAACAAGAATATCTAAAGCTCCTAGGAAACACTAACGTTACTATATCTAGGTCAAAGTACGACCGAGGTTTACCCCACACCCACACTCCCTGCAAGATAATTTATCAGCCTCTAGGTTCAGGGTTCCCGTGCCAGTCGCTGCCACCACGCCGGCCTGCCCCCGTGCTGTTACCCCTGAACTTTTCACCGGTCTCCTTACAATTTTACAGCGATTTTACTCACCGACAAGTAGCCACACCACAGCGGAAAAACAACACCGAGACATATTTGCGGCTGGTTGTGAATATTCAGCTCGGGCGGTAGCGCTGCGCTGCCGTGGATCTGCTCGCTCGCGATTGCAGCTCCCCCAGTGACCGCCGTCGGTCAGTAACTCATGTAACTTTCTGACTTTTGTGTTTACTTAGGAAATGGTATCGCCCGAGACGCAGGGTGGTTTTGACTCAACAATTTTCCGGCAAGAATGTATTCTACTGCCACATGAACCAAGAAAAAACCTTTATTTTAGCTTTTATATATATTTTATCTATTTTGAAAACCTCATCGGGTAGAAAAAAGTTATAGCATGACTAGTATTATTTTCCTTATTGACCCTCCCCCTCCCCGCTTCTTGAATGGCCCAGTCTGTCGTACACCCTGTAGATCAGTCGACACGCCCCAAAGCTAGATTTATAGTATTGAATAACTACGGTGAAACCTTGGAATTTCTAATTCTGTTTCCAGATGTGATCTTTAACATTTCTACATGCTCATGCTCTTAAATAAAGTGTAAACTTTGCAAATGTTGAAACGTTGAGATTTCAATGTATTTCATATGTACATGTAGTGGTTGACCTATATTTTTCAGTAACGTTACTAGTAGGAGATTTGTTGTCAGGTCTTTCCACATCTTGTCTTGAGGGAAGGAAGCGTAGGTACTGCTTGTCTGCCACTACAGGAGATGATTCACACGTTCTGATGTTTGTTATTGTGCGCTGGGGTAAAATTAAGTTGGACTTCTGTAATTTTGTGGATGATGCACACCGTGACGTGAACATGATACAGAATCCATTGTGTTTTGGCTGGGACCCTGGGGCTGAATAGACAGGTTTCCAGCTTCTCGGAAATCTTCTTTCTATCTAATTATTCTAATCACTGTAGTGCTAAAGGCGTTATACATGTAGAGTACTGGCTGCCCGCCCTGGTCCATTAGAAATAGCCTTCAAGTACCAGAGTTATCAACCAAGGACTGAGGTGTTCAAAAATTCAAAAAAAATCATTTTTTCATAGAACTATCGTAGAGTGGAGCTCGCTGCCACAAAGTACAGTAGGGGCATGGTCACTAGATAGTTTTAAACACTGTTTAGAGTTAGACGTTTAAAGGGTAGGTGTAATATGTCGTTCGGTGTAATGTAGCCGCCGCGCCGCGTGCCTGTGAAGCTGGTGTGTTACGCCGAAGGGCGGTTATACCGGCTATACAGATACAGATACAGATACAAATTAGCGCACGCCGGGGTTTTTTAGTATTTTACGGGTCGGTTTCAACTACTTCGCCTAGTTGAAAAGTTTAATAGATCCTCTCGTTTTGTTCGATCAAGGTCACGCTTTTCCTTTGGTGGATTCAGAAAAACAGCGTCTCCTAGCGACGATCGCAAATATCGTATGCTGAGGCTTGTACAAGTATAGTAAGTTTCCGGAAAGAAAGCGCTATTAAAATCTCCAAGCTACAGGTACCGTAAGTTTCCGGAAAGAAAACGCTAATCTCCAAGCTACAGGTACCGTAAGTTTCCGGAAAGAAAACGCTAATCTCCAAGCTACAGGTACCGTAAGTTTCCGGAAAGAAAACGCTTATCTCCGAGCTATACAGGTACCGTGAGTTTCCTGAAAGAAAGCGTACGTACATGAACATCGCTCCTGTGCCGGATGTTTGCCCCACACCTCTACCAGGCTCCACAGGGGCGGCTGGAAAGAGTAGAAATTGGCCAACTCAGTAGTCAGGGGAGTTTGTCCGCTAAAGGAGTACAGTTTGCCGCTCTGAACTGTACTCCACTCCAAGCATGCAGATCATATGGTGGCAAGGCAGTACTAGTATCCATTGGCCAGAGCAGTGTCCAGTAGCCACCGAAGCTATTATATATAAATGGACACTGCTCTGGCCAATGGATACTGCCAGATGCTGCCTTGCCACCGTATGATCTGCTTGGAGATTATTATAGTGGACCAACTCCCCTGGCATGTTATCTGCCTTAGTGTCTATTTGGCCAATTTCTACTCTTTCCAGTCGCCTCTGAAGTCTGGTAGAGGCTACCGTACACCCACGCTCCCCGTAACTAGTTTACAGCCTCTGGCTCATCAGGAAGTCCCGTGCACCGCCGGCCTGCCACCGCCCTTAGCCCTGAACCAATAGCCTGGGTGGAAGATAGTAGGTGGAAGACTGTGTCCAGGGCCTACACAGCTGCAGTTCCTCGGCTCCAGGGTCAACATGCCCCCAAGGAAATTATACCACAGCCCCCCTCAATTAGGCCCTGATTCACAGGCACGCTGGCTAACTCTGCTTAATTTTGGGCCTAGTGTGTTATGGGTCTGGCATCCAGAATAAGATTCCCCGGTCTCCTTATAATTTTACATTGCTTTTACTCACCGACAAGTAGCCACACCACAGCAGAAAAACAACACCGAGACATATTTGCGGCTGGTTGTGAATATTCAGCTCGGGCGGTAGCGCTGCGCTGCCGTGGATCTGCTCGCGATTGCAGCTCCCCCAGTGACCGCCGTCGGTCAGTAACTCATGTAACTTTCGTGTCATATATATATACGGTCAGGGACGCCTTTTGAGTCATTTTGACTGATTCAGAACAATAGACTGAGGCGTTTACTATTACGATATTCCATGCCACCATGACAACCGTTGATTGGATGGGTAGGTGGGTGGGGGTACATTTGTACCTGTGTCACGACTTCCTAGATCCCCAGGAAATGTCTTAAATGTTGTGTTTCCTGTTTCAGTCCTGAAAAAAAGGGGGGTTCAGGCTGTACCAAATCCACATATACGAGCAATTCGCCCATTCTTAACTAATACATATACCCTAGTTCAATCTGGCGCAGCCACTTTACAGAGAAAAAGAACGTGTTGAAGAAAGCTGGACGTGATGTCCCTCGCGGGACTTTGTCCAGTATTGTATTCGACAAGAAGATAAGCTTTTGTCATTTTTTCCACCGTTTGCCCGAATGCACAAGCGATTTTGTTTATCTACAACTTTCTAGTGTTGATGATGTTTTCATACATGTACTATTTTCCTGCTTTAGTTTGCCCAGTTTATGTTATGACTTTGACAAGTTATGTCGTCACAGTTTGTTGTTATGCTGCATTCTATACGCTTTTCCTTTCCAGAGCTTTTCCTTTCCAAACTGCGTCCTCTAGCGACGATCGTAGATATTGTATGCTGATGAAGGACGGTGCTCTTTGAGTAGAGATGATATGATGATTTGATCAACTGATATGATTTATACAAATGATGACCTTATTTGCATAATCAATGAGAAACATTTGTAAAACGTCAGTCGTAATGGTTAACACCATTTGGCAGAGATAAGAGGTCGTGAAACTCTTGTCTTTATCTGTTTTTTCCTATTCCATTATGATGAATGAAAGACCTTAATAATAGTACGTTCACATGTGTATGCTCAATTCAAGCTTAGTACAGGTCATGGTAAGATTACAGTAATATTAGAACGTGATATCTTATATATATTATCTATACACACTGATGTAAACTACATGTACTATGTACAGGTTGAATTTGTATAACACTGACCTTGGTGATCACATTTGGTGGATGTCCGCAGCACGCAGAGATGTAAGAAGACCGTCAGGGCGGACAGGCGCATGGTTCCCTCCCCCGGCAGACCGGGCCTCTGCACCGCTCACGGCATGGGCCACTGCCACACACGGCACTCCTGAAACACACATGGTTTTACTTTTGGTACCTTCGCCAAGAAGGTTATGTTTTCGGGGCCGTGTGTTTGTTTCAATCTCTTCTTCTTCTTCTCTTCTTCCTCTTGATGCCCACGTTCATATATGCTGAACATTCTGGCATGTCGAGGTCAGAGGTCTATCTGTAGAAGTGTGATGTTCATTCTCCATAATCATGTCCATGTCCAAGCGTGGGTTCGTTACCGGGAGGGCCTGCCATTTGTCACGCAAGGGAAACTCAGGTCACAGCTCTGGACACAAAGGTGTCTACTGTGGAAGCCTGGACTGCAGACTCAGGTAGGGCATTCCAGTTCTTGATCGTTCTGGGGAGGAAAGCCCCCCCTCTGTACTGCGTTCTGTTGTTAATGCATGCAGATCATACGGTGGCAAGGCAATATCCATTGGCCAGAGCACTGTCCATTAGCCACCGATGTTTGTCACGATTATGTTTGTTTGTTTGTTTGTTTGTTTGTTTATTACCTCCGGTAGGTTTCGGGTGCGTGTGCGTGTGTCTGTCTGTCTGTCTGTCTGTCTGTCTGTCTGTCTGTCTGTCTGTCTGTCTGTCTGTCTGTCTGTCTGTCTGTCTGTCTGTCTGTCTGTCTGTCTGTCTGTCTGTCTGTGAACAGCATAACTCGAGAAGTCGTGAATGGATAGTTATGAAATTTGGCATGTCGACAGGTCTTGATGAGACCTCGACTTGATCAGATTTCGGGCCCCTTAGCCACTTGTTATGGTACTGCAGCGGAACTTCTCATCCGAATCCAATATTTTTCGGATTCATAACCATTGTGAAATAGAACAAAATGCTGCCATGGCAAAGGTTGGCACTCTCCATGGTGCTAATTGTCTTCTGTTGTTATCGTTGTTCCATCCACCAACGTGTTATATTTTCGGTGTTGTTTGTGGGTGGCCATGCGTTGATGGGTGAGTGGATGGGTGAGTGGGTGGGTAGGTAGATGGGTAGGTGGGTGGGTGAGTGGGTGTACGGGCCATGAATTGCAACGTTGTGTGCGCATGCGATTATTCGGGAGTGCGACAACAGCAACCTCCGGTCCTATGCCGAAGCAGTGCCTATAGACTGATCTTGACTTACCATCGTATATAATTCGCAGTTCAACAAATTGAACCTAGTTGATTCAACCGACGACAGGGCAATTAGCGGCTTGAGCAATGAGGGAGTGACTGCATGTTCGTTAAGTATTCGCATTTTGACACTTTGTGCATGTAGGCGGTCACGTGTATGTGCTGGCACGTGTGGCGCGTGGGAACAAACTAAACACCGACAGACGTCACCCCCGGTCACGTCACAAGTCATGTGGATAAGTCCACCCTTAGAGTGGGCTGAATGATACTTGGAACTCATGACAGAAAAAACAAGCGTCATGTGTTTGAAAATATGTTGTAAGCATGCAAGCAGATGGGATTATTTTTTGCAAAGCAAAACAATGCGATACAAATCTTGAGATAGCCGAAACATAAGTATGGCATTACCAATGTAAACAAGAAACATTTGCTTGACGAAATATTAAACCATACACACAACAAGTTTTATTGCTCTGGGCAGCTTTCGAGACGTAACACTGTCTCTTCATCAGCCCAGTGAGTAGGTCAGGTATCGACTTGGAGTTCTCTTGTTCACAAGAAACATTTGTGTAAATTTCTTGTTTTTTGCTAGTTTCTCGCTGATTGTTCCTCACTAGTCATGCAAATGACGTCTGAATCTATATCATCAATGTATGGTGATGGTCACCAACTTACATATGTCACAAGTATGTTGTGCCAACATTTACCACTAACGAATAATAGCACTTTCTAATTAATTATGCAGATGAGGTACAGGTAATGTTCTGCCCACCCTACATCATTTATGTCACATGTATGGAATTCCTGTAATGGAAAATACTTGAATTATATAATTTCTTTGCAAAACTGAGCCATGATTTGCATCTGATTATGTGCATCTCTACATAAACTACACACATGAGGTACTAGAAATGCCTGCCACAATTATGAACATGCGGCACTGAAAAAGGAAGGAAAACATTGCAATTGTATGGGCGGTGAAATCAGCACCATCTTTCGTTTGAAACCATATGGGTTATTTGCATTAGATACCTGAAGTAAGTATAACTAACGTTAAGCATACTATTAACTGTTTATTCATGTTTCTACGATCGTTGAAGACCACATGTTACTTTGTAAAATTGTTACAGATCAGATAACAGCTAGGTCCGGACCTGCCAGTACCTAACCCTCTGTACCTGTACCTGATGTTACGTTTAGGTAGCACGTTGGCAGAACGTACTGCGCCTGCGCGAAACACTGATTTTTCACGTTTTTCGTTAGATGTTTGGTCAACGTTGCATGAAAATTTTGCCTGTTGCAGACGATATCTTTTCCTATACAACATCTGAAAACTACAGACAGGCTGTCAACCTTATATGCTCTAATACAACCTTATATGAGACGTTCTGCCAAAGTGCTATGCACAATACATTACGGGTTCCGCGCAGGTGCAGTACGTTCTGCCGACGTGCTCGTTTAGGTACGTGAATCATGCAAGAGTTGGTAGGTTCAAGATGGGAGGTGTATTTCAGAACTTACGGGGTTTGTAACGGCTTTTGTCCACCACCGCGCGTACACACCTACTCTTTCCGAGAAGTGTGCTGTTATGTTTTTCCGAGAAGTGTGCCGTTATGTATTTTTCTCAGAACGCGATGAAGCCTTCTTAGAAACGCCAGTGACGTCCTACCGTCAGCGGCCAGAGAGAGCATGATCTTAGGGTACAGCCAAGCAATGCATGCGTAAGAACCAGAACCTTCCTTACTGTCCCTGTTGGGTCCGTTCCAGACTTTCCGAACCAAACTCTCCCCCCATAGCTAAACAGCAGACCAACAGGCTCATTTTAGCGACTGCCCTGACATTTCATTCGTACTGTGTTTATGAAAAATGGGAGAATACTTGCCTTAAGGCGCTGTTGTTCTAACCGCTGTAGCTTGGCCACCACGCCAGAAGATCAACAACACACAATCCTGAAATTTCTCGCAATAAGTCGTAATAAACCACCATTTCCTTTGAAGTTTGGTCCAGGTTTAGCAGTGCAATTTGTAGGTGGAGCCAGGAGAACGCGAGATGGAGAAAAACAAAAAAGAAAAACAGCAACCTGTTCCGCAAACTTGGGTCAGGCGAACAACGGAAGGTACATCGGCTCCATCTGGCACAGGAATCTCCAGTAAGGTTGTGGTTGCAGAGAATGTTTGCAGCCAGCCGGCGTACTCGGAACACCAGATCAGTGCGGAGAGATGTACGCTAACAGTAGGGCGTCTCCCTGCGATGCAGGGATCGGCATGGTTACCCGGGGATTTGCGTCCAGGCGACGGAAACACTGACGTCCTCTTGGCGGTGATGTCACCGGGAGAGAGTAGTTCTGGCGGCACGGCGGGGAACACTCCTCCACTGACATTTCCACCACAAGAGCTCCCTCCACCGAACACCGCGCCTGGCTGGCCCGGCCACCTGCGTCCCTTCTGATGTATGTAGCCCGGTCTCCTGGCGACCGCAGGAACGGGCTTAACTCACCACCGGCTGACGTAAGGAGGCCCGTCAGTTCTCCCTTCTTCCAGCACCCGAGATTACCTCCGGTTGCGTGTTCCTCGGGTTTCTCGGCTTAGAAGTACAACAACAGCAAAAAAATCCACTCCTGATGGATATGATGCAGATTACAGAAGACCAAGATGCGGCTAAGCCGCACAGGACACTCCGAGTATGCAGTTTCTGAGTAGTTAGTTGTTTGTAAGGAAAGTAGACGCTGACGAAGCTGGTAAAAATGGCCAAATAGAGAATATAATTTTGTGCCGACTGCCAGTAGATAACTACGGCCACAGCGATGGCATGTAGTTCTTGTATGGACGGCAACAAGTGGTCTGAAAAACTGTCCTGAACATCTGTTGGGCGCTTTTCATGTCGAATCAACGCACGTCATAGCAGGCAGTAGCGTTGTCTTGGTGCAGCTCAAAATCACAGCTTAGACGTAACGTAATGTCCTACAACACGAATGGCTCAGATATGAGGTGAAGGCTTGATCAAGAGTATCGAATTCAAGGCCGCACCTGGCGCCCCGGTTAGGCGTGGCATTAAACAGTTACGACGTTTACAAGCAAAGTACAGCAGTGTACTAATTATATTCAACATTTTACGTTTTTTTTCTGGTCCTCCCCTTGAATGAAGTGAGTTTGCATGCCACAGACTACAGAGAATAGCTTCGCTTTGTTGGCTGGCTGGATATGTCAATGACTACCGCATCAAAACACGCCACAGATGGCACACTTCGGGAAGATACAGACATACCTGGCCTTGATATTTGTCAGAGATTCCAAGCTCTCAATGATTCGTTTGATGGGATTTTCATTAGTTGCTAAAGCTACAGGATTATCAGAGTGGCTATGTTGGTAGTATGCAATACAAACTAAATCAAGCAACTGGATAAATTCTCTGAAGAGTACCAACATAGCCTTGTATATAGCGTTTTGTCTACTCTGATAAGCCAGTAGCTTTAGCAACTGACAAAATTTATTTCAAATGAGAGCTTGAAATCTCTGACAAATATCAAAGTCAGATTCAGATAGCATCTGCTATTTTTCATCAGTCACATCAGTCGCTGAAGAAAGATGTCAGTCATTGATTCCCAGTCACTGATGAAATACACTTCAGAGAATTTATCCAGTTGCTTGATGTATTTTGTACTACGTACGTAATGTTCTACCTGGATGTCTAGCCTTCATCCACGTACCTATGTCGCAGTGATAGTGCAAGACTTGGAGGGCGGGGAAAGCAAACGCAGCCGGAAAAGCGATTTGCCCAAACACGCAGCGCTATAGCCGGACATTTGTTTTACTAGGCATAACTGAACATTCAAAACACATAATCAAAACAACCCGTTTTTAAACTACTTATATTTGCACATACTACCTTGGTAATATGGTGATGGGGGAGGTTGCCACTGTTTTACCTTGTCCGCCCACCGAGGCCCTGATACGGAGACGGTTGAAACACAACCCTGAACATTTAGATTGCATTTAGTCTGGCTCAGCCGGGTCTATAATGTAGGATAAGGTTCAGGACATGCTTCCAGTCTCCCCTGGCATTCTACTGATTTACGTGGGAAACCGCACCGCCACAAACTACTGTACCAACTGTAACTGATACAATAACAACCCACACAAGAATAACTATACACACGTAATGTTACATACGAAATAACTCAACAGTGGGCAGTTCATTTTGTTTTGCTCGAATAAAACATCAGTAGATGAAGAAGCAAGATACAAACTTTAAGAACGATGCACTATGCACTTGTGTAGAAATCCGTCTGGAAGAAAACAAATCTAATGACCCCTTAATCCCACCATCTTATGGTTGGGCACAGCCTTTGGTCGCCGACATATGCACGATGTTTAGAACTAGAAGATCCTAGAAGAGACACAACAAAAATTCTGTCGATTCATTTCTGCATAGTCGTTACTAGACTCAAATGGGTTGCTGGGAAAATAGTCGAAAATAGACTGAATAACATGCCAGAGGAGTTCAGCTGGTCATAGACTCGTACAATTTGCAACCGGTGTAATTCTATGGCCTGCTAACACCTCTGGCACATTATTCTGTCTATTTGCCTAACTTGTACTATTTTTCAAGCAAAACATTGGAGTCTGGTAGAGACTATCTGCAAGTTACCACAGCTACGTAGCACTCTTTTATCTGGTAATCTTTCATTGTAAAATCATAGCGTTTTTCCGGTGTCACGATGATCATGTCATAACGGTACAGCTGTGTTTCTGAAACCAGCTCCCAAGACAAAAAGCTGCCGCAACACCGGCCAAGGCCGTAGCAACTGGATACCTGCATCAGCTAGGTCCTTGTACCTAATACCTGTGCCTGTACCTGTAAAATTATTTAGGTATAGGCCCAGACCTTGTACCTGAATTCGAACAAAATACGACACTCGTGGACACCATTTTGTGCACTTCAGATAGGTAAATTGCATATCAAAGATGTCAATTTTGACAGCTCACTTTGAAAACCTTACCTTAAGAAAGTGTAGAAAACATGGTCGCTCACTGCATGAATTCCCTTCTTACTTTCCACAGCACATGTCTGGATGTTCCTCAGTTGAACGCAACAAGACACTCCTGCGTTACGAAGTTGTTTTCGTTTGAACCCTTTACGGTACGACAGGTCAGTTATAGTCCCAGGTTGTGTTCTGACGCACAGGAGCGTGGACTGACGTCTGTTGGGACGCGTGTTCGGCCGGAAATGGTATTATCCCCTCCTCCGGTGGGTCGGTCACATGTTGAACGGACCGCACGTACTACCGACCATCTAAGTACCTGAGCTAGTAAGTCATTATAGCAGGGGATCTAGAGATGCCGGAAACAGATGGGTATAAATCTATACATCATTAGGCACCGGTGTAAACCAGATTTTTGCCCCTGCCACATATGAAATATTTGCCCTCGACATTACTTGGGGTTTCCTATTTGCGAGACAAGGGGGGTGCATGTCGCATGTCGGTGCACCTAACCCTAACTCGAACAATAACCCTAACTAATTCTAACCCTAACACTATCTCTAACCCTAACCCTAACCCTAACCCAATCCTAAGTCTACCCTAACAAAGAATGATCCTAACTCTAACCCTAATACTAACCCTAACCCTAACCACAACCCTAAGGCCACACCGACTTAATTTTATGGATGACATCCGCGTGCCTTTCGATGTCTTTCGAGGCTTCACGGAACTCCGGAACTCGGCTGGAACTCAGTACAGACTGCCGACTAAAGGGCGCAAAAGGGCGAGAAAACTGCTAAGGAGGAAGCTGCGAAGTAGGAAGCTGCAAAGTAGGAAGCTGCAAAGGAGGAAGCTGCAAAGGAGGAAGCTGCGAAGGAGGAAGCTGTGAAGGAGGAAGCTGTGAAGGAGGAAGCTGTGAAGGAGGATGAGACCTGAACAAGACTATCTACCTCCTGCAAATAAAAACTTGTTTGTTTGATGCAGTCACTGTGTCCTGTGCTTCAATTCGCAATACCGGCTTTGTATTCCTGTGGTGAAGCAGCATTTTGTTTTTTTTCTGGATTTTATTTCCCGCCCCCTCGCATTGTGGTCCCCAGAGGATGTCATCCATAAAATTAAATCAGTGTGGCCTAACCCTAACTCGAACAATAACCTAATCCTAACTCTAACCATTACACTAACCCATACTCTAGCCCTAAAACTCCAGGCACGTGCATTATTCTACAGAGCAAAAATCTGGCATAGCAGAAATTTGTTGGCGACACCGGTTCAGTCGTAATACACGTAGTTACATGTGACATTTGTTCAGCATCGAGTAGAGCTTAAGGGAGACTATTTAAGGCTGCATGAGTCGTCTGAAAGAAACCCACCAAGACGTTGGATAACGCAAAATGCTGGCTGGCCATCTTAAAGTTTCAAGATCAAGGAGCTATATATAACGTTATATAATCTCATTGAAAAGACTGGAAATTCAGCAGAATGCAATTGAATTCTCCGTCTGTAACTGTTGAATTCAATGAAGGATCAGTATACCTTTAAATTATAAATAGTATATAGCTCTTTCGAATGCTATGATGACAAGTTAAACATTAGCATACTTTGAAAAATAACATTGTCTGTACTGAATAATTCTCCGTTAAATCTATCGACATTTTGTAACCTTTTGCTTTAATGTTACCAGTAACATGCTTGTATTCTCAAATTTCAACTAGAAAACCCAGATACAATGTATAACAATTTGTTACTGGATGTACAGTAACAAAATCATGCTATTTAACACCCAAACTTTTGACTTTATTGTCAGAATCATTATGTATAATACTAGATACATGTATACAAAAATTAGAATTGGTTAGAAGTACCAACTTTCTAATGTTCCTTTAAATCTATGGTGACCAAGGTTTATGTGCTCTCTGCCATAAACCTACCAGTCCAACTTACACAATACTTTGTGAAATCCATATCTTCAGTTTGTTAGGTTATATTGCAGCCCAAGTTGCAAGAACAGCAACTATAAATTTCCTTTGGTACGTGACAAATCAACACCAGTGCAGTACCTAAACTTGTCAGATGGGGGCATTATTTTCGGGCAGTGATTGTGAGTAGAAAACACAATACACTGCTTTGTAAGTAACTGTGGTTGGGGAGACAAACATACACTGAATTGACAAACATACATTGAATTGTGCAAAAATTTTATTGGTGAAAACAGATGCAAAGAAACAAGAGGTCAACTACATGTTCACCAATTTAACTAGAAGTGATCATCATCATCATCATCGGTCTGCTGCTATGCATCGGCTGATCCTAAATACATCATATTACATGTAGATATTATGCCATTCTAAATAGATACTTAATTTGCACTGAGGTTTGTGTGGTCAAACTCAAAGCAATGACTACCGGTATTCATCGAGTGAAGTTCTTAAATATAGGTAACTAATATCAATAAGGACTGTCTGATCCAACTTACCACCAACATTGATTAAATCTTTGTTACATGAATACTTCACAGTAAAAAGAGTTTCCTGGATACCCTCCCCTGCACCTACATATGGACTGTCCCTTTCACAGCTACCCCAGTTACATCTCCTATGAACCGTCCCCACATTTGACTTTTCTTCTATCTGGAGTATTCTATCACTATTTCATGCTAATCCCATAAAATGGTCACAAATGAACCATCCCTATCAAGCCTGCTGGCTACCCCCGTGTCATTCATGAACTGTCCCCCTCAAGCGATGGAATCCAGCGGTCGGTTGAAGCCTCCTCTGCGGTTCATGTATTGCCTGCAAAATACAAACATGGACACTACTTATATCCACATACATGTTTGTTTGTTTGTTTGTTTGTTTGTTTATTTGTTACTCCGTGAAGGAGGCATACCTCCTGCAGGAGTATTCGGGTCAATTCGGTATTGAGAAATGTAACTAAGATAACTTAAACATATAAATGAAAATCATAATGCTAACATACTATAAGATAATTAATTAACAGAAACAAATCAATCGCAAAGAAAACTAATACAATTTGATTGTTTGACAACGGTGGTCGCTAATTATAAACTTTAAGATAATTCTGAAGAAACGGAAACTATATACTGAAAAATAAATTAACTGAATTTTACACAAATGATAAGAAATGTCACTCTATCAACCAACACAAATAGCCCAAGCAGTAGTCTCCACCAGACTAACAACCACCAGACAAAAACAGTAAAATTTAGCCAAATGGGGGAATACGCAATTGGCCAGGGTAGTTTGAGGGGAAAATTAACCTTTCCGCGGACTGACTCTCCTGGTGAATTACAAGTATTTCCCTTTTTTTGGAAAATTCTACGATCCGTTCCCCTATAGGAAGGCCTGCTGGAGGCTAGTCAAGCAGCCCTACTTCTGAAGTAGATAATTGAGTTTGAGTCCTGACTGCATGTCACTAACAGTCAAAACAAAATGGCTTCAAAAATACAGTCCACAGTCTGACATACTTACCGATATCTCCTTTTCTGTAGGATGTTGGCAGCACCAGCTTTGGTCTGTGTGTCCTTCTTCTGTTTTCCCTACAAGGAAGAGCAAAGGAAATGTTCAAATGTTACAGTCTTCATTTGAACAACAAGAAAGGTGGTAACCACAATGCAAAGAATGCACAGCATCTCATGACTATCGACTACAGGAGGATATATAACACTGGTGTTTAGGATGTTTATTTGTCTACTACAGTATAGACCATAGACTCATTTTTGAACACTTCCATTACAAATTTGACATTTTTGTTGTCCCTTATTTTTGAAATAGGCTATGGGATCACAACAACGTTTCAGTATGTGGCAACACTTGTTATCATGACACAAACACTTAACTTGGGTGCCACCCTCTGTATTTACCTTTTTGCTTGCTAACTCTTGTACTTACTGCTTGCTCTCTCTGTTTGCTTGCTACTACAGAACCAAGTCTAAGGAACACTGTGATGTACCACTGGGTGACAAATACGGTCATCCGTAACATACAAGTTTGTACGCCTTTATCCACTGACCTTTGTGGAGTCGAAGTCACAGAATCCCATCATCTTCATCATCTCGATCTCATCTTCTGTCTTCCCCTCCAGCTTGGAGGCTGAAACAGACAACCATGATACGGTCAAAAACCTACAACACTCCACAGCTGGTCTCAGCCCTGAGATGTTCCTATAAACTACAAATTAAACTAGAAAGGTATCATTTGTAAGGCAGATACATGATGTTAACCTTCACAAAGTCTAGCCTAACAAACTACTGCTTTGTTTATTTTTACTCAAACATATTCACATGTGGTGACCAGCCCCTGTCCTGCCACTTGCTACATAATGTAATCCAACACCACAGGGTGGCTTCTACAGCACCAGTTACCATGGTGACAGCCGTCTGGTCCAGGTCAAGGACTTAATTTGTTTGAAACAGAAGAAGACACAAAGCAAATACAATGTTTTCCTTCTGCAAAGGTAAACATAATAACTTACGATCAATCTCCCTCCTAACAGGCGGACTGCTCCCGCGCTTGGACCTGCTACGACTGGGTGACCTGAGCAGGGACAACAAGAGGATAATTGCGCTTAATGCATGGTAAAGGATATTAAGGGATTGCACTACAAATGACACTCAAGCAGAAATGCTGCCTAGTCTCACAAAACACTTCTCATTTCGGTAAAAATTGGCACATTAAACATCGTGCCCTATAACCCTCCTCTAAAGAGTGACTGACTGTGGAAGAATCCTACATTTGACACTTGATTGTTTGAACACATTTTTGCAAGAATGTAGAAAAGTATCTGTAAATAACTTACCCTGAACTTCTCCGTCTGTGGGGTGACCCTGACCTTGAACGTCGCCGTGGAGACCGTGACCTACGAGAACAAAGGATGAAGTTACTCATCTGAAGTGACCTTTTTTTATCAGAGTGTGAACAGGATAAAATCAACGACGAAATCAGAGTTGTATAGCCTGGGTGTCCGACTATTGTCAGAGCCTCGGCTCAGGGACACCCCTCAGTCAACTCAGGGTCTAACTAAGGGGCTGGCCCTGAAAACAGTCTAGCATCCAGGCTAAGAATTGTATGACTCGTATTTGTGATTCACACTCTTCCAAACACTTTATTCTTAGATCAACCACAGTATGTTCCGTACACCCACCTTGATCTGCGTCGTCGGACCGGGGATCGTGATCTGGAACGTCGGCGCCCCTCTGCCCGCCGTCGCCTCTCCCTCTCCCTGGACGCTGATCTCGATCTCCGGCGATCCCTCTCACGGGACCCTGAGCGTCGCCTCTCTGTTCAAGTGATGTAAAAGAATTTGGAACGATTAACATTGGAAGGATAGCAGATCAGGAAAACACAAAACATGTCAAAAGCTGTCACCCACTCCAAAATACATCTGGTATAGCCACGTACTGAATTACTCTCATATACTTCATTCCAATTTTAAAAAATTTGACCTACATTTTAATTTTGCACCAGATTTCATTGCTGACACTGGTAGTCTGGTGTCCAGCCCTGTGATGTTTCATATAATTGATCTGCTTCCCAACTGCTGGATACCGGGCTTATAACTTTGTTGACTTTCTGTTCTTTTTAATTTTGAAGCACAGACAAGCTGGTTGTATGTTGCATGGGACATTTGAATGTGTAATTTGTGTGAGGAATTCATCATAATTTTCCGACTGTTCACAAAACAAGTTTGCATGGGGAGGGGGGCATGGGAAAGGGGGCACCAGCAGAGCACCTTAGCCTTCATCTAAATCTTGGCACCCCCTGACCAGTGTACACGTGTACAACTAAGTCTTGCAAACTCAGGGACTGACCAGTGTTCATTTATAATTTAGCACAGTACATAATTTTAGCCCCTGAAGCTGTGTTATCATAATTTTTATGTTGTTTTCTAGAAGATCTCTTTCACCACATATTCATAACGTTTTGATTCGTCAAACACAAAAATGACCGTAAAAGTACATTTTTGGCCCCATTTAGTGAACCAATGGTTGTACATCTATCAAACACGAATAAGCCATAGCAAAGAAATCTTTTTACCTCTTCTCGGTGACCGGCTTCGACTTCTCACCATCTTTATTTCCAGTCAGCCTCGTTCTGGAGAGTCCCCTGGTATACCTAATTTAAATAATTTATGTCAGACGTCACAGGCAACGCAGGCAAACAGACTCCAAATTTAAAATCATCATAAACACGATAACCAAAATAAACCTGTATATACTTCATGTCAAATAGTCACCTATTTATTTTAGTATCTCTTAGTGTAATCTTAGGTAATCATATCGAGTTTAAACTTCAGATTTAGACATCTAATTTTGCACTTACTGCGGTGACCGTGACGTCACAAATGATTGTTTTGGGGCAGGTCAGGTTACGCCAGCAGGCGGTCTGTTAGATCTCGAGTGGTTTCAGGCTTGTCCCGTCTAGCAGATCCCCTAGAGTTTTACGGTTCTATTACTTACTTTCCCTGGAATATTTTCGCACACGATCACTAGAAAAACAACCGGACATATCCAAATACTGGGCAGAAAAACAGGCAGTGTTCTGTTTGATTGATTCATAGACTTTGAATTTCGCCTCCCCGTCATGTCAGCCCCAGTGGCCTAATGGATAAGGCGTCAGCCTCCTAAGTTGAAGATTGCGGGTTCGAGTCCCGTCTGGGGTAAAATATTTTTGCCCTCTTTCTGCGTCGTTTGTCACTGCCAGTCATTTTTTCGCCTTTTACCAGCCAGCCCCTCCATGGAAAACACACCTGCGTCATTACTGACCCTAGTCACGTCTGCTGTGACGTTGATGTGCGGCCCGTCTGGACGGAACAAACGCCCAGAACCAATCAGGGATAAAACCTAACTACCTGTCGGCCTCTACATCATCCCTGATGGACGGGGAGGCGCCATACGGCCACCTGTCTGGTACCGCCCACCTCCTCGATCCACCACCAATTTTCCCAGGACAAGCCACACCTGAACCCAAAATTGGAGGACCGAACATATAAAAACCTGATAGAAAAAATACTAAGTTAGTAACGTTAGTAACCCTAAAACCTGAGTGAAAAATATAAAGTTACCCCACGTCGGGCCCCCGTAAGACTCAACCAAGCCATCATCTCCATTTCATGAAGGCAGACACCTTACCATCATGATGATACTGTACTCAGAATCTATCAACACAGCAAAGAGAGCCGTCTTCCTCATCACCCCAATGGCGCTCTTGTTTACAGCAACCTGTCTCTGCCTCTCAGTTATAACTGCCCCGCAAATGTCGGCAGACCTGCCGTATTGCGACTCACCGGGTCTTCTTCCTCCGCTTGTTCCCTCCAACCTCCCTCTAGCGTTGATCCTCTACACCAGACGTCTTGCTCATTAGCATAAATGCTAGACGCACGCATCCTGATTCCCTCGGTTGACGTACCGTTAACGTTGTTGCATTTCCTTCCTACCCGAGTAGAATCTTCCCTCACGCCCACTAACCGTTAGGGGCAATGTTACAGTGGGCGGCAACACGGTGCCATTAGTTATGCACAATAAATGTCCCCGCTAGTTTACCTACATCAAAAATTGATGACAAGAGCTGATAAGGGGACCGCCATAAGTAGCAGCCCTGTTGCAACCTCATCCACTTGTCAGGCAAGAGGCTGCGGTGTAAACAGAGTACGTAAGAGGATTCTGACTTTTGTGGGATGAAATTCAACGATGTCAAGTGATAAATCCCACAAACGAAGCTAATATTGAACTCGACACGCCACAAGATCACTTGGACATAAAATATAAACTAGATTAGCTAGAATGGATCGAAAGTTAAATATGATAGTGTGCATCAAATGTTACGAAAGTCGAAAACAGCCAACCATGGCTGTGACCTGTAACTGTTACGTGTAGCTATAGGTTAACAAATCAGTCACAAATGTCAGATACAATGCACATCAATCAGTTTAGAATGCTAAGTTACGTGTTCTTACGATATCACTAGATGGATGGATGTCATTTGAGCAGGATATAAACGAAATTCAAATAAAACACTTGTCTCGTACACGTTCTGCATTCTAATGTACTCAACGTGTTAGGAGGGGCTATGCTTATGAACTAGGGTAACTGAAACATTCAAGTTTTGTAAAAATCGTTTTCATGACTTGCAGTTTTCCTACCTACCTACCTACCTGAGTGCTCTGGCCAGGTGCTAGTATCATGGCATGGTTCTCTACTGTTTTAGTGCTCGTCACTTTCTCTGGAGGTATTAAAACAAATGGGTGTGTTTGTGAAGTAGACTGTATCAGTACAGTCAAGAGACAGCATGTGGGTAGGGGGAAATTCCCTAACTATGATGGATCCAAGTATATGTGTAAATAAAACAAACTATGATGAACAAGGCACAGTAAAAATGTAAAAGGACACAAATTTGTGAACAAAGCCTGTATTTTGCTTTTTCTGGGGTACAAAGTCTTTGTTACAAATCATATTCTGGCTGGCAAGACAATTCTGCAAACTTGACAAAACGTATATGGCACAGGAACCTGGTTGGGTTCCACATTTTAAACTTAATTGTACATTTGTCCAAAACTCAATCATATACTTTCCCTACATTGATTTGGTTTTGTCTTATGTATGGCATATGCAAGATTAGGCCACTAACTGTTGACTAGGATATACAAGATTGATCAAATTCAAATGCATGGAATTTCCCTCAATACTAATTTCAGTATCTCACAAACCCCAACCTAACAGTAGTTGTTTTGCTTACTACAGACACTATGCACACACCTGATGTTTACAAAAAGCACAAGGCACAAAAAATGATCACATTGAGACTTTGGTTGTTACTGCAATTAGACTTGTTGAAAATAATGTGCTTCTTTATCTCTTGGTGCTCACTACCTGTTGCTTACATAGCTAAATTGACTTCCAACGGACAAGGCAAAAAGTGGATCAGACAAGTCAAACACTTTGTCAAAAACAATGTACAAACAGTTGGCATAGTCATTTAAATGTCATTCTTAATCAAATGGATGATTTCCACTTCCAGCATCAACATCAATGAAGACCTACCTTCAAGTTTGTCCATTCAACACTTATAACTGAGCTATGTGGCTAGTTAGAAAAAGTAATCTTTGTTTCCCTGATATACAGTAGTTTGATATACAGTAGTTTGAAAAAACAGCTTGATGACTGAGTATTAGCAAGATACAAAAATACTGTTGAGTAAGGACAAATGCCCCAATAAAAAAAAAATGTTTGGTATAGAATAGTAAGCACCGCTTTTTTCTTGAGTTGATATAAATAAATAGGTAGCTGAGGCATCAAGTATAACAATATCCCATTGTTAAATGTTGCATTGGGAGTAGAAAAAATAGTTTGCAATGCAAAGACCTTACTGTTTTGCTAACTCTACTTTCAGTTATTTGGTAATTTTACTTCAAAGGAAAAAACTAAAATCCATGGCATTTACATTTGAATTGTCAAAAAATCTCTAACATTTCTTGATTACATACTGCATAGCAAAAATATGTGTATTTTGTTTACAAATGTAGGACCTATCACCATCTAATTCCATTAACATCTACAATTCTGAGACTGTTCTGACGTTTGCTATTTTTCGCTCTCGTCGCTTTCCGGTGTTCCGTTTCTGGACAGCTTTTCCCTGAAGGTGACGCTGCCGTCCGGCATGCCGAAGTACGCTCGCTGCGCCATGTCGATAAACAAGCCCGTCTCAACCACACCTTAAGAACATAGGAGGACAAAACACATTAGGAATTCTTCAGTGATACCTGAAAATAACATTTAAACACCAGCAAATCTTCATAGGTTAAGGCAGCATGTATTGTTCTTCTCCAAGCTTATATTGCACTACACTCCATCTGATACATCAGTCATCTAGATTTGTTTGTTTTTTATCACAATAAATGTAGTGGTTGCCCGAAGTGCTTCTAAAACAAAAAGATATCAACTGTTCAATCTTAGCATGCACTGTCTTTTTGCATTCCCAAAGTTGTCATGGTAGGCCAAGACCTCCTGCTCACATATCCTATTGAGTTAGATGTATGTTTTGTGGAAACAAACAACCCACACCAACAAAGCAGATGACAAACACAGAAAGGGTTGTAAAAACATAACTTCATCCGTCAAGTCGATAAACAAGATCAATCCTTGATCGACAAGAGGTTCCTTACCAGGGATCATGCTGATTTCCTGGTTAACTTTCTTCCAGTCTTTTGTCTCGTCGAACTTCCAGTCCAGAATGAAGTTGCCGTTGTCTGTTACAACAGGTCCCTAAGTAAACAAAAACAAGCACATCACTATCAGCCATGCTGCACCTACAAACTTTATTGCCTCTCTTCAGATCTTGAATTTTATGGCTAATTTCAAAATTTTTAAGTAATATAGGAAAGAGTTTACTATTTTCTGTCACTCAGAATAGTACCTTTACATAATACACAACCCATCACAATATTGAGGTGCACCCACAGTCAAAAATTAGGTGCACAGCTCCAATTTTGCATGTACAAAAGTCCATATGCACCCAGTACTTTAAGCCTTGTTGCATCATCTAGCTGATATCTTTTCCGGCGCAACATTTGAAAACTATAGACGGAATGCAATCCTTAATCTGCCAATATGACCTTAAAAAAGAGACGCTCTGCTGAAGTGCTATGCATGATACATTACGGGTTTTGCGCTGGTGCAGTACATTCTGCTGACATGTTAGTGCCCAGTACTCACAGCCTTGTTTGCTCCCATCCTGAGCACGGCCTTCCCTCCCAGTTTCTTCTCAATGGCCCTGATGACAGGTACATAACCCATGGGGATCACCTCGATGGGAACTCCCTTCTTCCACTGCTCTCCTAGCAACTTGGAGTCCTTCCTGGAATAATTCAACCACAGGCAAATCAGTCAAATCCTGATGAAATTTCGGACAATAATGCTGTAGAGTTCTTAGCAAAATTTTCATTGGCTTGTTCATTACTAAATTAACAAGAAATCGGACTCCCGGGAAGTATGTAATCCTTGGCTTTCTGAATTCTCATGTTGACCATTAATTCTTGCTGGCTCCCGGCCAGATTCTGAGACCTTCACGTTCACCCTGTTTCCTGTGTCTGACCTTTTGACCTCCTGCCATTCTATCATCACCCTATTCATGTGCTGTCAACCTACTGTCCAGACAGACACACAAAGCTATGTGCTATCAAGTATTTACTGCTGTGTAAAATGCACTGCACTGTATTTCATCAAGTTTTGACCTTATGGATCAACAAAACCAATCTCAGAAATAAATCTATGCACTCATATTCCTTGTAAAAATCCACTTAATGAATCTTAAATATAGTGAAACATCATTAAATGATTTTCTCTTAGAAAGAAGACCCACTGTACCTGTGATCTGCAATCACTACAAAGTACTTGGCACAGGAAGCAACAATCTTCTCCTGTGTACAGGCAGCACTGTGTGGGGGAGAGAACGAAACGTCACTTTTCCTGGATACAGCAGCAATATGTGATTCTCACAGCCCTTATAAGTTATCTACCTCATTAGTTATACATCGTTGTGTTATCTATATGTTCCATATAACAGCCTATTTAAGGGAATAAAATAGAATGAGGAAATTGACCGGTTTCTTACCCTCCCCCTTTGATGAGGTTGAGATCTTTGTCGACTTCGTCAGCTCCATCTATGGCAACGTCAAGCTGGAACAAGGGGTTGTGATTAAGAGTTACATATAACCAGACAAAATCTATCATGTAAAATCAAATGTCAAAAGAAATGTCTGCCAGAACGACAGTTTTGTAAGCACATTAAATCTCAGTATGGCAATCACTCGAGATCTTTATTTGTAATCAGATACAGAGTCATGTACAGATACATATTTATGCATAGATACAGATTCATGTACAGATATACAGATTTGCCGAGTATGATGACCATGTCAGTCCCTACACTTGAGTGATAAGGGTTGACACGGTGGCCTTCGCGTGACTTTGTTTTAAGGTGGATAACAGGTTGCGAATCTGAGACCCACACACTATGGGCATCCATCTTCTCCAGCGGCACCAAATCTCAGTACATGTATCATTAACTATGGGGGGGGGACCTGTTCATAACTTTGAACAAAGCTTGATGTGTAACATATTTGACAAATAAACAGAAGAGTTAAACTATCCTCACCGATGGTGTGCGCTCTAAGTCAGACACTGCCAGGCCTTTCTCTGTCAGCAGCTGCTTGGACTGAAGGGGAGACAAACAAACATCACTGTAAATTGATTGTATTTTTAAAGGTAGGGTTTCTAACAGGGTGTCCTTCACATTTGGAAATGACTTCCAATTTGTGTGGACCAGTGTTTGGTATACATGGGTGTGGGAGGGGGCATGCACTTCAACAATGTCTGTATGATTTATTTGATATTTGTTTGGCAATGAGCAGGTAGCCTGATATTCAGTGAGTAGAGTAGAATCTACGGCCAGGTAGGACGTCAGTCCAGTTGAGGCCGCTCCTGTTGACTTCCCCTCTAGCTGATTGTCATTGTGGGTTTCTGTGGATGATCCAGGATCTTGAAGTTATACAAAACCGGGTGGTGCTCCATGTGCTTGTCAAGCCTTATTTTGAAAGAATCTACTGTTGGAGCCTCTACCACGTCCTCCGGTAGTGCATTCCACCATGGAGCTATCCTCTGACTGAAGAATTGTGTCCTTTTAGTTGTGTTGGCCCCCTCCCTCCTTAGTTTCAAGTTATGACCTCTTGTGTTGGTCCCCCTTTGTATATCCGGTATACATGGGGCCGTATCGTATAGGCCGTGAACGTACTTGTAGGTGTTAAGTTGATAGGAAGTGTCATTTATTGGCAATGACCTGACCGTGACACCTATGTGGGCTCATACTGAAATATGATTGACCTTCTATATGGGACATGCTGCTTAGTTCAAAGTTCAAAGGCCATCCAGTCTAAAAATAGTCTAATTGATTGTCCTGTTCCCTAATGGAACTCCCTTACCAAATGCAAATGTCATCTGGTGCAATTATTAATACATCCCTACTATTGTATACAAAGATAAAGCTTGTGTCTTACCTGGAATGATGTTGGCACACAAACAACATTCAGGTTTTCCTCTTGTACCCTCTCCGCTGAGAAATAAACAACAAACAAAATAATTAATTTAAATACATGTATGTGGTTTCCTTACATACTGGTTAGTATCTTCCTGGTTTTGGTCAGTCTTTTATTTTTTGACAACAAATTATTATTACGATTCATAAACATGTGAATCATAATATATAAATATCAAAAGATCACGTTTTGTAAATTTTGTTAATAATTTCAATCAAGTCATTTTTCAAACAAAAATTAAAGCAGCAAAACCATGACGCACCAGTCTACCCCTGGCGGATTCTTTTTTTTTACCTCCATGGTTGACCTCAGCATGAATCATAGGACGAAGAACCAGTTGCAACCAGTTGCGGAAAAACATGGCAAAGATTTTTGCTCACCAAATGCTAGAAAGATTTAGTCGATATTAGGAATGCACCTACCTAGTCTGTTAATAGCAAACACTATTGTAGAACCTGATCCTATCCCCAAAGCCTGGCCGTTCTGCAAAACAAGAAGGAAAACATGAGAAAAACAAAATTCCGAAAAATGGCGCCAAAATCGAGCATGGCATGGCAGATAAATATTTGAAAAGTCGATATCAAAGGTCGTTTCCCACCTTGACGTGGTTGTCTATGGCCTGGTACGCCGCGGACTGTTTAGCCTGTGTTATCAAGTCCATGTCTGAGGAACACCACCTCCTTAAGGTGCAGAAAAGGCTCGGTTTGAGACTGTTCTCCTTGAGAACGCACGAGGAAATACGTGCAAGTGTGACGAACCCGCGCAACTTCATTCAGCTGGGTGGTCCTTAGCATGCTGGGAAAGTTGGAACAGTCCACACTTGGAGGGATAGGACAGGACACCTTTACAAAATTAATAAATCTTTTTAAGACATATTGTTTAAGAAACGCATATATTTGATACAAAACAATAGTATACTGTACCTCTTTATCAATTTGCATACCAGTATCATCCTGTCTGATTTTTTTGGAATACAAAAATATTCATTATCCCTAAAATATGGTATCTCCTAGTTTCTCGACCAACTCGTAAACACCAGTTTGTTTTCTAGCAAGGCCACTGTGCACAAGTCACCCCACATATCACATGACAATCACACTGACATTTCTTTCCCGCAAATACATCTAATGCAAAAGGTGAAAGTCGTGACATGACTGAAGACACGTAAACGTCGTGTGTTCGACATTTTGGAAGGCTGAGTCATCACACAGGGCCAATCACGACTTGGCGGAAACTAGGGGTCAACGTTAGGTCACCTATACAGACGATTCCAAATTAAAGGGGACGATATATTGATAAAAGAATACGAAACATATATTTTAAAACACTATATAACTCTTTATAACTATCACAAATTGTTATTTCTTAAGTAACTATTCTATTTATTGTTCAATTATCTTGATACAGCCTTTACAGAAGAAACTTTGAGTTTGATATTTTGCGATATTCCTCTTAGTAATGGAATAGCTCGATCTGTTTCCGGTACTGTAGCGAAGCCAAAACTTCTGCAGAGTTTATTGATTTGCCTCCGTGTTTGTGTGTATGTGGCCGTCGGACCAAAATTTTCCACGCATGTAGCGCGCTAGCCTTGCTGTGCGTGCGTCCGCCATGGGGTCCAGGCTCGCGCGCCTATCTTTACTCGCCGCTTCAACTTTTCTAGCTCTACTGTGCGCAAGGAGTTTTGCTGGGTTGCCAGATGTTGGTCCAGAGCCAGACGAGACGTCCCTCCCACCTCAGGAAGACGTTCTTGTTGTTGACGTTACAGACGAGGAGGGAGACCAGGTGCGAGACACACCTGCGTGCGGCTCCAGTCATCACCGTCCCCATACTCCGTACGTCTGACACATATCTCATCTCTCCATGTATCTCGTTTTTCACATAGAGTAGAGTAGATGAGTAAGGTGTCTTGAAATAGAAAGTTCGAGAAGTTTAAAAGTGACGTGGCCATGTGTGGGGTGTTCCCTATGACGTGACATGTAAACAAACAATGACTGCCAGGAGTCCTACGTTCCAAAGATAAAATGAATCGTGTGTACACAAATGGTAATGTTGAATATACATTTGGTTATTTGAGAGATTCAAATGAATTCAAACTCAAAGAAAGTAAAGTTATATCAAGGAAGTAAAGTTATGTATTAGCCAATGTGGTCTTGTGGTCATGCAAAACAAACAAACAAATTTGCTTACTTTCTGGTGTGAATGGTTCAACAGCAATGGTAAACATACATTTGACTACTTAATAGACACAAATAATTTAAAGGAAGTATCGTTTACGTTTTATATTTTAAAAAACTAAATAGTCATACCTGTACTCAGACTTGAAAGACTACCGTTCAGTGATTGATATATGTCTTGCATTCATGATTGACACATGTCATTTCCATCCAGACCCCTTGTGTTGGTGAGCACCTTGGATGGGAAGGTTTCTGCACTGGACATGTACAATGGTGGTCAGCTGAAGTGGACACTCGATACAGAGGACTCTGAGCCACTCCTATCAGCCAGTATCAGCAGACTGGAGGTGAGAGGTCGGATGTTTGACTTGGAATGATGATCATAGATCCAAGGACATTATCACACAAAGTTTATTTTATGAAAGACACCTTTCAGAGACAAATACCATCCCAAGTCTTCTGAAAAAAATACATTTTGTAATTTGTCATATATGAAAAGAAATTGTTTTACATGAATGTATTTCCTTATCATGAAATGTCACAACAACATAACCTGTCCTTTCTGGTAGTGATCACAAAAACACTGTCATTTGTGGTGTTTTCATTGTTGCATATCACTGACCATCTGCCAGAAGAAGTTACGCCTTTTTTATTTTCTTTTTGAAAACACCCTAAAATCAATACACAGGCTGCTGTACACTCTTTATTTGTAAAGCATGTGTAGCCTAACCTTGGCAGTGTTTATCATAGGACTGTCACAAGACTGATAGCCCTGGGCAATAGGAAACACAGAAGAATAACAAAGTTATGTAAGGATCTTTGCTGTACTGTAATGATATGGTACCTGAACATTGTGTTATCTCCAATCAGATCTTTCAGTTTCAGTGGCTGCACTGCGGTATCAAACTAGCCAGGCAAGCACGCTGGCAGAACGTACTGCGCCTGCGCAAAACCTGGATTTTCGCTGGATTTTTGGTCAACGTTGCATCAGAATTTTGCCTGTTGCAGACCATATCTTTTTCTACACAACATTTGAAAACTACAGATGGGATGTCACCCTTATATACGCGAATTCGACCTTATATGAGACGTTCTGCCGAAGTGCTATGCACAATACATTCCGGGTTTCACGCAGGCGCAGTACGTTCTGCCGACGTGCTAGCCAGGCAGTATCTAATATGCCACCGGGTAAAAAAAGATACCAGTTGAGTACAAAAAAGAAAGCCTATAGCTAAAAATAAGTAAAAAATAAGCCGAATCCTAAACCTCTACATGTACTTGGAGAGTAAGCATTGTGATACTTTGTGTATGTTCATCAGAGTTCATTATACTTACACTTAAAACCTTTGCAGGTTAAAGGTAGAGACTAATCTTTCAAACATCAAGTATTCTTGTTATGACATTAGGATAAAAAATATTCCAGTATGTCAGAACTAGATTACCTTTGTTTTGTTTTAATAATGAAGACTTCTAATTTTATATGGACTCAATGTATGTACTTTTCCCCTCAGTTGATGAGAAATGGCCGTCCCATGCAGTTGATTCCCTCCCTCGATGGAGGACTGTTCCAGTGGGATGGGGAGAGCCTGGAGGCTGTTCCGTTTACTGCTGACACCCTTGTCAGCTCCACGTACAAGATGAACGATGACAGCATGTTGGTTGGAGGGAAGGAGACCAGGACTTACGGAGTCCACGCCAAAACTGGCAAGGTTGGTAACCTGCTTTTTGAACACTTAAACTAACCTGGTATCCAGTCAAATCGTGATTGGGGCAGGGTCTCTAGAGGCAGGTAGTAGTGTTACGCCTGTGATAGGAGTTTGGCTGTGATAGGAGTTTGGCCCCAATCGTGTTGGGGCCAATTAATTTCACATGAAAATCCTACCAGGGAGCCTTGCTGTGGCGGGCGGGGTAAAGTTTCAGCGGGCCCGAAGAAAATCTGCCCCAATCGCGTTAGACTGGATACCAGGTTACACTTAAACAGCAACATTGACGGATGTATTTCAATACGAATGATCACCATGGCGTCGAGGCTAGTGGTAGGCAAAAAGCAGGTGGTGGTTGGGTCACTTGCTTATCAATAATTTGCATATGCCTACCAAAAATTGATGTAAACAAAAACAGTGATTGCTCGAATGGAATATCTGAATGTGTAACATCTATAAATGAACCGGGACGAAGGGGGGTACAAGCTTAGCCACGTATGGGACTCTCTTCTCACCGCAAAAGCGCCGCCTATATCGGCTACATATAGCGGCGAGAAGCTACAAGCAAGTCAGAAGCTCTGAGGAAGGTGTCAGAGTGACACCGAAACGTAAGCTAAGGTAAGATTAATTGGTTGTGTGGAAGAAAATTACATTCCCATCTATAAGAGAAATTTCAAAAAAGAAAAGGCTATTGAAAGTCCTGTGTCCACTTGTACCCCTCTGTGTGCAGCTGCAATATATCTGCACATCTGATGGCTGCACGAACTTTGGAAACAACGGGACAGAGGCTGCGCAGACTGAGGAGGACGTCATCATCGTGAAACGTCTGCAGCAGACGGTCCGGTCTGTGGAACACAGGAAGGGGATGGAACAGTGGGTTCATCTTGTGTCTCTTATTACCTTCACCAAGTCAAGGTTATGTTTTCTGTGCTGTTTATCTGTGGGTCTGTCTGAGGACAGCATAATTAGAGAAGTAATGTGGATGGATTCATATGATATTTAGCATGTGGAAAAGTGTTGGCAAAACAAAGTACAATTTTGATTATGGACCTCCTGGAGGCTTTCCATGGTTCTGCAGCAGAACTTGAAGTTTTGATATCTTGTGTTCTGAACAGGCTAGGGTCATGGTGGCAGGTAGCTCTTCGCCCCTTGAAGAAGCGATATAGCTTTGGGCCTCCTAGCTGCTTTTTTGAAACTGCCACAGCCAATTTCATTTGAGACTTTGGACAGTTATGATAATTTCAGACTTATTATTTTGACAAAAGGATTGATACAAAAACTAATTTTTTCCTAGAACTATCGTAGAGTGGAGCTCGCCGCCACCAAGTACAGTAGGGGTATCGTCACTAGATAGTTTTAAACATTGTTTAGAGTTAAACGTTCAAAGGTTAGGTGTAACAGCTCGTTCGGTGTAATGTAGCCAGCTGCTGCCGTGCCGCGTGCCTGCAAAGCTGGTGTGTTACGCCAAGGGCGGTTATACCGGCTATACAGATACAGATATTTACTATCAAATATGAAATGTGAGTCTTCCTGACTGTCATTGGAAATGTTCTTTCTGTTAGGTGGAACTTCAGTGTTGGTCAGCACGAGCTAGTCTTCCTGGAGGGTAACCATGACAACAGTATGAATGACAGCAGTGAGGATGTCCCAGAAGATGTTATTGAAGATGTGTCGTGCAAGTCTTCCAACATGTACAGCTGGGAGTACTATGAGGAGGACAGCCTGACCAGCATCAAGGTGTCTGTACCTGACGGGGTGGTGTCGGCTGTCAGACAGGACAGACCAGACAAGGTCTTCTGGAAATACAAGGTCAGGGCGCAGGCTTATAGAAAGTAATCCTTGTGTAAAAGTGTTATGGAAGTGCAAAGTCAGAGTTGCTCTGTTTCTTCTTCTGTCACAAACAAATAAGCTCAATGACCTGGACCAGGCGGTATGTCACCATGGTAACTGGTGCTGTAGCAGACACCCTGTGGTATTGGATTACATTGTTTATGTAGCAAGTGGCAGGACAGAGTTGGAAGTGCTGGTCGCCATATGTATATATATATACATGTAAATATATATATATATGAATGTGTTTCAGTAAGTTTTTGACTGTAAGACTAAACAGAGCAGTAGCTTGTTAGGCTAGACCATGTGAAGGTAAACATTACCTTTCTAATTAATTGTCCATTTTACCACCCCCTCTTCCAGTTCCCCAGCCCAGTAGCAGCAGCCTGGACCCTGGAGGAAGGTGAGCTGCTGCCTGTGGGTCTGTTTGACTACACCCACGTCCCTGCCCTGACATCAGAGGACCAGAGCCTCCCTCCTGATGATGTCACACAGCCTGCTATGTACCTGGGTAGGTACATTTCCAACACTCTTGATGATACATTTTTGTTTGTTTTGCATAACTGTTAAACTGCTTTTAGGCATAGCACACCAGTTCTTTACTTATGACTGGAGTGTAAGGTTTATTTTTTTTGATCCACTCATAACGGGATGGACCATTACTTTTTTCGATAAGTGTGGTGGGATCTTAAAAATGCTCGAGGTGTGGCTATCCTCAAACACAGGGCCTGCAGCTTTACGTCCCATCCAAAAGGACTTCCCTAACCAAAACTTGGTACTCATTTACACCTGAGTCAAGTGAGGAAATAGGTATAAAGTTCCTTTCCCAAGGACACAACATTGGGGCCTGCCAGGTATTTGAACCCAGAACCTTCAGATTCCGAGTCAACAACCCTAACCCGCTAACCACAATACCACCTTGCCACCTGCCAGGTGTTCACAACGGACAGATGTATGTCCAGCTGTCATCTAAGATGGCTGCTGAGGTGGACATGGTGGCAAAGGCTAAACTCCTCATGGACAAGAAACTACCCATGGCCATTCCCAAGTAGGTGCTTTTAACCTTTGGCACATTGAAGTAGACGTTTTGTTACCAATTCTCTATTGGATATAGGGTTAGGAAGGAGGGAGAAGTTAATATTGTAAATATACTGAACATGAAGTGTTTGTCCTTGTTACGCTGAGTCGGAAATAGCCTTCTGAAACCGAAAACTAGATGGAAACACCTTACCTTACTTCCAGGGTGTGGTAGCTTGTGTAGGCCAGTGATTAGCAACCCTGCCTCAAGAGGTTGGGAGTTTGAATCCTGGCTGTTACTGCTTCTGTGACGTCACGTTATGAAGGTAGAACACATGGCTTCAAGTTGGTGATCACTTTCTTTTACTTTCACTTTTTTCAGGGTATCTTGGAGACCATACCTGGCGACCTCTGACACCAGGACCCCCCTGCTGACCTATGAACCTGAGTTGGATAGACCACCCATAGACCACCCCACAGGCAACGTGGACTATCCCTATGGTGTGTAATTATGACATTGCTGTCTTCTCTGTATGTAAGTGTTGGAAATACAAATAGGATTACTCTTCTTCATTAAAACTTCAAATTAAAGTATGAAACTCACTAATCAAAGTATGAAACATCCATTGGTAAATGATGATACATGTATCATCACCTATTTCACTGTCAATATCAATATGTATGTGTATAGAAATATATTCTACATAGTTCAGACAGAAATTCAAATTCCAGAATGCAACACGCTTTTGAATTAATGTCATGTTGTACTAGACTAAAATGATACATGTACCTACAACTAGATAGTGTATTCATATCACAAATTTGGACTGGTGCTCTGTACAGATAGTGGATATTACCTGTTCTCGGATGACCCAAACTGCTGTCCGCTGGAGGAGGCAAAAGACAGACACAGGAGGAATGTGGAGCAGAACTCTTCATCCAACAAGAAACACGTGGTGGAGGATGACTTCGCTGTACAGCTGCTCAGCTGGTGGTAAGGACAACCAGTCCTTTCAGTAATTACTATAAGATCAGCACGTCGGCAGAACGTACTGCACCTGCGCGAAACACGTAATGTGTTGTGCATAGCACTTTGGCAGAACGTCTCATATAAGGTTGTATTAGAGTATATAAGGTTGACAGCCTGTCTGTAGTTTTCAGATGTTGTGTAGGAAAAGATATCGTCTGCAACAGGCAAAATTTTGATGCAACGTTGACCAAACATCCAACGAAAAACGTGAAAAATCAGGGTTTTGTGCAGGCGCAGTACGTTCTGCCGACGTGCTCGTAAGATCCTTCCTCAGTTGGAGTGACAGATAGGCAGATCTTTGTTACCTCCGGATATGGCAGTATTGGTTTGGATGTGTTTGTCTGTGTGTTTGCTTGCGTTTATAGGTATTTGAATGGAGTTGTTTGATGTCTGTCCTATAGGCAGGAGGTTGTGGCCATCAGTGTCGTCACCTCTGGTATCATCCTGCTCATCCAGAACTTCAGGAAAAAAGACATGAAGGTGAGGAAGTCATATAATGCCTGCAATATGTACCAACTGAGCACGTCGGCAGAACGTACTGCACCTGCGCAAAACCCTGATTTTTCACGTTTTTCGCTGGATGTTTGGTCAACGTTGCATAAAAATTTTGCCTGTTGCAGACGATATTTTTTCCTATACAACATTTGAAAACTACAGACAAGCTGTCAACCTTATATGCTCTAATACAACCTTATATGAGACGTTCTGCCAAAGTGCTATGCACAATACATTACGGGTTAGGCGCAGGTGCAGGTACATTTTCATTCGAATAAATATGTATCTGTTGAATGCTGATAACCAGTATAGAATCCTGGCTTGTAATATTGTAATTGTCTTGAAGTTCAACACTTGGTATCTCCCAGAAATTGAAATGCGTGGTGTCTGCAGTGGGCAGTCCCATAATCTTCAGTTTATCACTCTGCTCAAAGTAGTCCCTTCAGCGCTTGGTTTTATGTAGTAAAACGTGTAGAGCTAGGAGACACAAGTCTTACAGCCCAGGTTTCAAGTGTTCTTACAATGTATGTCTCCCAGACTAGTAACCTGTGAAGTTTTTAAGTCAGCAATCACATTTTCGACTTGTAACAATGTGATAATCCTGTAGATGGACTCCCAAGGCTCCACGTCATCTGGGTCCCAAACCCAGACGGACACTTCAGCAGACCAGACCAAACCAGTGCTAGATGCAGGGGAGTACAAGTCCAGGTCAGCACCTCTACTGAATAGCTATAGCTATAATAGTTTTCTGTATTGTTAATCCTATTGTTTCATTACTTGAAACACTAGTGAAAATGATTCCAGAAAATAATAATTTAAGTGGTCTGGTGACTAGCATCCCAGTTCTGGACCACATGATTGGGGGCTCAAATCTCTATTTCTATCTTCACGTTGAAGTAACAAGGACGATGACTGTCACATTGTGACTGTCTCCCCAGGAAACAAGCACCATTGATCTTGCCAGACATACCATACATGTAATTTCGAAGTGAACCTATCATTGCTTTTTGACAGCATAGAAGAGCAGTGATGATAATAATAAGTCTACTCTAACATTGACTTGACTCCCTTCCTCAGGTACCTGACAGACTTTGACCCGGTGCAGTGCCTTGGACGGGGTGGCTTTGGGGTCGTGTATGAGGTCAAGAACAAGTTCGATGAATGTAACTATGCCATCAAGAGAATCTCACTGCCAAACAGGTTAGAGTACTTTTCTCTTGGACGTAGAGGAAGATAGTAGTATATAGTACATGTAGTATAAAGTCTTACCCTGTGTTACACAATTTCTCAGGGGCTGATTGGGACTCCTCCCCAAGAGCTTGTGGCCATACACCTCTATCTTGAGTTACCTGTTCCCATTCCCAGAACTACAAATAGGAGATCAGGGTTCTTCATCACTATGGAAACTGCCTATGTTTACTATGGTAACAGGCAGTTTTCAGTCTGACAATGGTCCATGTTAGCACATATGCAAAAATCAACAGGATTAAGATGTTCCGAATTGTTATGACTGAAGGATGGCCATCAAGCTTCAAGGGCCTGACCAGTGGAAGGGCTGCTAGAAGAATGATGTACTAGTAATCAGGCTAATGTAATTCTTATCATTTTATCACAGGTATTCTGTTACAGTTTTTATTCTATTTGTTTGGAAACTTACATTATATTAACCACTCAAGGTTTTCTGTTGCTGTTCCTAGGAAAGATGAGAGAGACAAGGTCCTACGCGAGGCGAAGGCCCTGGCCAAGCTGGACCACCCTGGGATCGTCCGGTACTTCGGCACGTGGGAGGAGACACCACCTCCCGGCTGGCAGGAGGCAAAAGATCGGGAGCTTCTTGGGGAGCTCAGCGGGTGAGGAATTTAATCACTTGTATCCAACAGTGTCGTGGTGCTGAGGGGCTAGTCAAGTGGCGCTGAGGGGCTAGTCAAGTGGACCAAGATCAAGATGACACGGGTTCGATTCCTGGCATTGTTTGGGGAGGTAAAAGGCGATGGAAGGAGAGGGATGGTTACGTCTTCCAAGAATACCATGCCCTAGACACAGTAGATTAATAACACACTGCCCCTATGGCCTCAAAAAGGCTATGGGACTACCTTTGCCTTTACCTTTTACCTGTCTATCAAAAGTTCATCTTCCTCAGTTTGTATTGCTTATCAATAAAAACAAAAGTTTATACTATTCCTTTTGGCTGAACTTTTTCAACCGTCTTCATTTTACAGAACCATGACCAGCCTGCCAAGCTCCCCTCACGCCAGCTCTGCTGAAGCCGTCCGTCCTATTAGAAGGCCTGCTCATCTCCATTTCTCCCGGGAGACCAGCGCAGAGGAGTCTCCGCAGGACAGAACCAGACCGCTGTACCACAGACAGCTCAGCGACTCCTTCTCACAGAAGCTTGCTGATCTATCGGGAACAGGAAGGTTTGTACCAAAGCTCGCCCAATATGACGTGGACCACACCGAAAGCGAGTCTTCGAGTATCGTGTTTGAGGACATTTCTGCAAACAATGATGGCAGTCTTCCATTCCAGAGTTACCAAGGTTCCTTAACAAAAGAGAGCAGTGGTAGAGGAACCAGTGTCACCAAAGACGATTCTTTCCAGATCCTGTTTGAAGAATCGAGTAGCAGCAATCAGACGAACCCTGAAGACCTGAATGGGAACATATCCGAGAGCTCGTCTCTCAATGATGTTGTACATACACAAAACCAGTGCACAGATACAGATCACCAGTCCAAAAGAGACAGCAATACCGAATCCAAGTGCCATGACGATCCCAAAGAAACAGAAAGGTCAAGCAACACAGATAAACACTTGCAAAAGAAGCTGACACCCAGTCCCAAGGTTTACCTGTACATCCAGATGCAACTGTGCCAGAAGGAGACACTGAAAGACTGGCTGGTGTTACACACACCAGACAGGGATAGGAACAACTCCCTGCACATCTTCCACCAGATCGCCACAGCTGTGGAGTACGTACACAACAGGGGACTCATGCACAGGGACCTCAAGGTCAGACATGTCTCCTTAAAGGAACGCAACACAAAATTTAAAATTCATTTTTTCCAGTAGTCTACACATTAAAATTGAAACTAAAGCCGCTTATTTGCATATCACAGTCCAGTGATCTCCCAGTGGCACTGCCAATATGCAAATAAGCGGATTCGGAACGGAGACGTCAGGGCAAAGCATTAATCATTGCCATCGCGGCGCGCGAGCTAGGAGAGCGCGAAGTTCAAATGCGTGCACAGGGTAATTATTTGGCGGACTAATGTAAAAATTGAAATTTATCAACTTTTTAATGTGTAAGCTACTTGAAAACAATGAATTTGAAATTTTGTGTTGCGTTCCTTTAAGGTCAAATGTACTTCTGCGTATTCTTTAAACAATAGGACATATTCAGAACTTGAGTAGTGATTTCTAGAACCCCACTATATTATATATCAACACAATATTTCTTCGATTTTGGAAATATCATTTCAATCAGTATTAACATATTTTTTCCATTTCTTCAGCCTTCCAACATTTTCTTCTCATTGGATGGCGTGGTGAAGATTGGCGACTTTGGGTTGGTCACGGCCATGGATGAGGGTGTGCATGGGGAGGACGTGGTTACTGATGCTGCAGTAGGTCCGGCAGACAGGAGACACACCGACAAGGTGGGAACCCAGCTGTACATGAGCTCAGAACAGGTGAGTTGTACACATGAATCTATAGATCTTAACACAGTCATATTCATCTGTAAATATTCCTCCTATTAATCTGTCACACAATTTTTTATTGTTAAAGGAATGTCAATGACAGAAATGTCATTTTTAACAGTCTACATCATTGTAGATAAACCAAATATTACATTAAATCTTAAGTGACATTCTCCGTATTAAGAACATTTTCTTCTTTCTCCCCCTAGATTGCAGGGAAGGCATACACCCACAAGGTGGACATCTTCTCCCTGGGTCTGATTTTCTTTGAACTGCTGCATCCCTTCTCTACACAGATGGAGAGGGTTAGGGTAGGTGTTAAACTGTATACATGTACATCTGGGCAGACTCTTAACAGGTGGAGAGGGTCAGGGCAGGTGTTAAACTGTATGCATATTGCCAGACTGGCTGGCTGGATCTTAATGATTGATCGATATCCTTAACGTTTAGATTTAGTGAGTTCCCTTTTTCTGGCAATACATGTACTATACAAGTTAAGAACTCAAATGTATTGCATTGTTAGAAAAGTCACCTCAAGCTTAACTTTCAAACTTGATATCATCACTGTTTTTATTGTTGTCTGGGGGATACCAGTGTTTGTATATTAATGAGATTAACACCGAGAGTTTGTTTGCTCAGATCCTCCTAGATGTGAAGAAACAGAGATTACCACTGCCATTTGTGGAGAAGAACAAAGCAGAGGTGAGCTTCAGTATTATGTAATTGCAACAGAACCTGTTATTGAAGAATAACCCAACACTGGGCATTTTAGATTTTTCAAGGTTGAAAGCTGTATCTGTAAGCTTTTGCTTTATTACTGTAAATCTTGAAATATCTGCGTTGGTTTTATTTTCATGGTCGGAAAATCACAACTACTGTACAGTGTACTACAGAATTGTTTCAACCGCAAACTCCAAACCCCACAAAAAATCCTTTCCACTCCTACTGCGTAATTTTAAAGTCTCTTCAGAACTAAATGAATGTACAGTACTGCACCTGTTATTTGGGTGAGCATGCTATCCTACATGTAGGTGGTGTAATTATCTGTCCAAAACGTTGTAGCAGTTGTAATCATGGAACATTTCCATCTTGGACAGAACATTTGTTTGTTTATTCCTGAAATACTCAAATTGGCCTGCAGGCCGCTTTTCGTTGAAGTCATAAAGGAAGACGTCGGGGTCAGTTAGAATATAACAAAACACTCCTGAGAAGTCCTTAAAATATGTTGATCTATCGGTCAAAACATTTCACTCTGAAAACACACGTGTTAATTTGCAGGCTAACTTCGTGCGGTGGCTGGTGTCACATGATCCCAGCCTCAGACCCAGTGCCACAGAGATAATGAACAGTCCCCTACTCAAGAACAGGAAGCTGCCCACACCTCAGCCCAAGAAGCAATCAAGAATCCGCAAGCTGTCATCTTCAAGTAACTTAGCTCAACAGTGATTTAGTGTGCTACGGGGGTCACAGAAACTTGATTGTATTCTTAACATGTACACCTACCGACGTACATGTAGTGAGCAATACATATCAAACCATTGAGATACTACATGTAGCGCACATTCAAGCAATAGGACTTGGTGGGTCCTTGCTATGACTATGGTCAGAGATGCCAGTAATGAAATTGTTGTGCCAGTGCAAGAAAGAATTGAAGCTTTAAGGTACTTGCCAGAAGTAGCAAATAATGTGCCAACAATGTGCAAATATAAAGACATGTCTTAGATCTATTGTGTGCAAAAATACACGCTAGGTTTCTGATGTTTAAATGTTTCATATGGGGAGAATGATTACTCATTTTGTTGTACTATAAATAGGAAAAGAGGGTGCATTATTTTTTCTGTTCTGTTCTATTCTTTGGTCTTTGAGACAGATGGAGATTGCTGCAAGAGTATACAAATGTAATATACTATGAACAAGTCATGTTTGATTTTGTTCTGATCAAATAAAGTTTGATATAACAGGATAGGTAACATCCTGTGTAACATGACTAGTTTAGAGAGTTCAGAATGTTTTTAGGTATTCCATATGAAGTTTTGCTTTACTCCTATGCAGTCATTGCGGGTTTCTCGTTTAAAATGACTGTAATTAATGGAAAAGATAGCCAAGATACAAGAATGTATCCCAGATGTTCTGTTCTGTTCTTAAACATGTACTTTATAGTCTTTGAACAGGACTTTGGATTGTTGTAAATTCACACATTGTGAAAGTAAGCTGTACAGCAAACTTTTCTTCCTTGTATCTAGAAGAGAGATGATGAACAGATAGAACCTGTACCTCCTTGAGATGCTGCAAGGAGGGAAGTGCCTTTCTCAGGTGATTTCTGGTGGTAAGAAAAACATTCCTCAATGACAAATAATGAAACAGTAAGTGGCAACAGCATTGCAATAGTCTTAAACACTGTTGCCAGTGTCTTGTCAACTTAAAGTATATTTTGTTGCAATGTCCTTGTGTTAAAAGCAATTTTTTTTTGGTTTGTAGGATATTGTATTGAGTCAACACTTGGACTGTGTAGCCTGAGGTCCATCCTTGCTCAGTTTTTGTCCACTTTGTAATGGCAGTTGGAGCAGATACATACATGTACTAAACAAGGTTGGACCTCAATAAGGCTGTGGATTGGAGACGTAAACAGTATAAGACAAATTGACTGTCTAAGAGAAGTGGAAAGGAAGACTGGAAGGCCATGTACAGTTTGGAAAGGCCTACAAAGTCCTCTCTTGTGTTAATTCCAAACTGTTACAAATGTATGTATGTATGTGGCAATACTAGTTAAAAGGAAATGTATAACCTAAAAGAAATGGGTTGTGTAAATAAAGAAGGAGATAAGATAAATACAGGATCTGGTGTATTTTATTTTAGTCCAATAACAGAAATTGAAAGGAAGCTATAAGAGTCAGTAGCTCCTATACTAAGGCTACCATTATACATTCAAGGATAAATCAAATTATAGATGTAAGAGAACCATGCCAATCTGTTTGGTCAGTTTGTTGTATATAATAGCTATACAAGCTAAGAATCCTGTTGGGTGATTGTACAGGTACATATCCTGATAATTGATAAGATCCTGTTCAAAAGTCCATGAATACTTTTGATCATCCAACGTTTTTTTTGGCAGAAGTGACATTTCAGAAGCCTTAATCTTTTTGATATCCCATCCACCCCTTTCTGTCCATCCCAAAACATCAAAAATCCTTCACTACAGCCATATGTGTACTTGCCCCAGGAGGTGTTGGTTTTACCAGCAGAACAGAGCTGCTAACAACCTATGAGTTAGATACATACAGTAATGTTTCTAATAAAGCTGAAGGACACCCATCAAGACATTCTTATGGGCATCCTGCTTGCAGGAATGTTGCTATGGTAACTCAACAAATTATGCAATAGCAACATGGCCACTGTATCTATAAAGGACGAGGTACTTTGGCACATGTTAAAGGAGACCTCTACAGCTAGCTCTTCCTCTCAGCACAGGCTGGCTACCCTTGGGGATTGGGATTCCCTAGCAGTGATCTTTCTATGGCATCATGAGCTCTAGGAACCATGATGGTTTAAGACCTTACACTGTAGCACTGATCATCAGGTCAGAAAAGTGCCTTACAGCAAAGACAAAGAGGATATTTTGTAGATGATCTAAGGCGATGGTTTGTCAGTGTTGACTACCACCTCCATGAGGTCCTGCTCTGGTAGGTCGACTTCGTTCTCTATGTGTACCTGTAAGTTGGGGGCCTGGGCGGTCTGGGTCAGGACACCCTCACACTTCTCACAGCTCTCCTGGCACTGCTTCAGGGTAGTGATGGTGACGGGGTCAAACTGCATGGCCAGCTCACAGTTCAGCATGTGGGCTCGCACTGGTGACAAGGTTGGGGGAACATGATTAAGAATATAAGCAGATTTGGTATCAAAACCATCTAGTGCAAAGTACATGCTCCTGACATGAGTTAAGCAAGTAATATTTGCAAATCAAATAGAAGTGTCATGGCCTCATGTGTCAACAGGGATGAGGACGATAAGGAATAACATGTCAACCTGACGAGGAATGTGTTATTCTCAGTGCTTTTGTCTGGCGTTCAACATCATGATAAATACCTGAAGAAACCCAAAGGTAATTTCAATGGAATTGCTCTTCACCCTAGGGACATGACATTGTATCCATTTCTTCTTCCTTCTGCTTTTATTCCTGTACAAAATTGCCCAATAAAATCTAGCTTCATTCCACCCTTTCTATCCTGAAAACATAATGTTATCACCTGACTCCCCCTACACCTATTCCTTAACCTTCAGCATGCTAAGGTAGCTGTTTGCCACCAAATTCATATTTGTTATGGGGTTGGCCAGCAGGAAGAAAGTTAATGTTACTCACTGCTGTTCTTGTTGAGCTGTTCCTCCATAGTAACCAGCTGCTTGTTCAGGTTGTCAATGGTGACCTTGTTTTCCTGGTAACTGTAGCCATCACCTCCACCATCCTCTGCAGACTGTGCAACCTAGAAGAGATGGAGAGGCCATGCAATAAAAGGACATGCAATGGTCTTGTGAATCAGGAATAGATGGATCTTGTGGACAAACCTATGCCAAGACAGGATTGCTTTATACCCATAAGACTCCATAACAAAAAAAAAATAATAATAATCACGATACTCTTTCATGATTTGTCCTGCTTGCAACAAGAAATCAGAGATTTCAGACCTCTTTGAAGTGTTTTGAGTTTTCTTGAATGTATTCATTGTAACTGTGGAGGGAATTGTATGACTTCCGTATTAATTCTAGTCAGATATTATGCACAGTCAACCACTTCCTGAATTCCTCCACATACTACCCAATTACTCCCCCTGGCACATGCTGGGTGACACCAGGCTTAAATTTCCCTGTCATTCAAGAACCCAAATATCCACCCACTCTCTTTGCAACCGTCACTGCTGGACAAGCATACACACAAACCCACCCAAAACAATAACCTTACAAGAAGCATCACCTCAGACCATGATGCTGCACACCTGTCTCTCACCTGCTGTAGTCCCCTGTTGAACTGATCATCGCCACTGTGAAGAGAGCAGAGCAAATGATTGTTAAAATTTTGATGTGACAACAACACAGGCTGACGAAGGCACTATCATAATTATTAAGTCTCCAGGGTCTTGCAAAAGTACCATGATTCCATCTAATCTATATGTTATTTGGCTTGATCTCGGAACGCATCGCAATAAAAATGAATTGAAATTAAAGGCATACATCTCAAAGCAAAAGTATACTTTACCATTACATTTACTGATTAGACATGGTTACATTATATAGTTTATAATAGTACGATATTCAGGAAAAGTCAATGATGTCTTTCACTATGGACTATAAACAGCGTGGACATTTAATCTCCAAGCAGATGTTGGGGGAGGCCAACGATTTGCTCAACGATTTAGGCTAGCCTCCCCCAACATCTGCTTGGAGATTAGTGAACCTGAACCAGCAACAGGAAAATCAACAAACCTGCTGTACATTCTGGAGTCAGACACGAAAGAAATGCTGGTTTGACCGGTCGCCATTTTCTCTGAGCTGTTTTCAGACTTGGAAGAGAAAATAATCCGATGAGAAACTGAGTAGAGACAATATTTAGATGTTTAAAAAGTGAAATTTCACGGTGAAATCAAACGTTCGGTTGGAACAAAATGGTGGTTTGCCTGCGTACACTTTTGTGTTTTGTTTCGTATCGATTTGTTGGCATTGCATCGAACCGGATCTAGAGAAGGATGACTTGAGCCTGGCAGCCTAAAAAATCGCAACACAAAACTAGCTCAGTCTGTGGGTCAAATACTTATAACTCTGGAATAAGACAGCGCCCTTGAGTAAAATTACAACGAATGCATTTTTAGGATCTTACGTTTCTGTGCTTTGCAGAAGTCAAACTCTAAAACGACGTCAATAGAGTTGTTCACAGTGCCAGATGATGGCAGCGTTCGAAAAGTTCTACAAAACAATACGAATTTACTCAGTTAATTTTGAACAGAAGAAAGAAGAAGTGTACTCTGTTGGTACTGAAGACATGTCCATACCTTAGTTTCCAAATATGAAGCCGTTTTGTACTATTTTATGCCTGAACTTCAATCGCCAGGGTCGGCCCATCCGGCGTCGTCTGCTAGCCACTGCTTCTGACGGATTCGGGTATCTTCGGTAAAATTCGGAAAGCCGAATGCCTACCGGGAATTTGAAAGTCCACTTCATCAAATGACAAAACTATTAATCATACAGATCAACTGTTTTGAAGAATATTTGAAGCTTTAGAGCTGGAATGTTTGAAACTCGAATGTTTTCTCACTTTTCATAAGATTGTCAAAGTTTTGAGAGTCACGTGATGTCATTATTTGGGTGGCCATTTTGGTGACCCACGTGATGAGAGTTTGTGAAGGGTTTGTTGACTTTCCAAACTTTTCTATCTCATTTTTCTACGTTTAAAAATAGTTAACGAGTTCTGTGCGTTGTTCAGAATGTTGTAAACATGGTAGGAATGTACGGATATCTTTTGTTGGTAACTTCAGGGTTACTGTTCCTTAGTGTCGGATGTGAACTTTTTCCTAGTCCAAAATCATGTTAGGTTTCCCCCTCCCCCCCCAAAAAATACATTTAAAATGCACTTGCAAAATACTTGAAACACATAGAAGTATTGAATATATTACTGCATTTTAGAAACTTACCATGAACTAAATAATTGTTTAGAAACTAGGAAAGGGCACATAAAGCCCAAATGTGGATGCATAACTTGTGCATAAATAATTTTTGTTGTTGAAACTTGTGAATAGATGATAACTATTGTTAATTGCCTAAATTGATTAGTTTCAACCTCCTTGATATCACGTCACCCAATTGTACAAAATAACAATTTTATGATATCAACACTTTGTTTGCATTAGTTAAAATATGATTTTAGAACTCTCCTTCATCTGACATGTGTCTGAAACAGTTTTTGGGATAGCCTGGGTGCCAGACCCTGGCGTTTCATGAGCGATAGATTTTGGGGGGGAGAAAGAAATGTCCGCTACCAGAAGTATACGCCCAGGCCCTAATATCTATCACGCCAGCGAGGCGCGGTAGTGAGGAGATAATTAGGGCCAGGGTGCGAAATCGGGTTAGCGGGGAGTATGGTTTCCCCTGGCCGAAGAGCTTATCACTGACTCGCGGTAGGGTCTGGCACCCAGGCTATTTTTGGGAGAACTGAAAAGGCAGAACTCACAGCCCAACTCACAGAAATTTCTCCTTTTGTTTTTCTCATCAGCTTTTAAACTATGGCAAAGGAGTCTGGGCATGTTGTCGTTCGCTGCACTCAGTGCTGTCATGTGTTCTGCAAGCCGAAGCTGCTGCCGTGCCTGCACACCTTCTGTGAGACGTGCATCTTCAAGGTCCGGGAGGAGGCAGAGAAGGGGAAGGCCTTTTCCTGTCCGGTGGAGACTTGTAAGGAGGAGGTTGCTAAGGGCGACGACGGTGAGTATCGGCTGTGGGAGGGAGATCATTCATGGAGGGTCTGCATGAGATCCAGTAAGTCTGTGAGGCATAGCAAGCTATTTTACTGTTAATCGTCATCATCATCATCATCTTTTATACTGCTGATCCCGCTATGCAGCGGATTACTAGCAGGCGCGCATGCCATTTGATGATTCTGTGTGCAAAGGAAAAAAAAGGGAATAGACGCGGCCAAGTGCAAGGACAGGACAAGTGAAATTACACGTATATATTTACATATGTACAAAGGACAGAAGGGCAGCTCAGTGCAGCGAAGCCCGTCCCAGCTCAGCTTTGAACTGGGAGATCGTAGCCGGATGCATTTAGTTCAATGTTAAGCATTGTTGGGAAATAGTTCATGAAGCGTAATTGATTGCATTGATTCCACGTAACACATTATTTGCTATAATCCCTAATTCATTGTTAAGCGTTATTGCAAACTCTTAGTATCACGTAGTCGAACGCCGAGTAGCCCAAAATTCAGTACAGAGCAAAAATGCAATAGCTGTCTTTAATTCCTTATCTGGAATGTGTAGTGCGTCATATATTTTTCCTGCATTTTTCTGTAGACCTTACAGACAACGTCCTTGTTGCGAACATCATCAACGCGAAGTCTGTAGCCTGTGCTAAAAAGGACAATGTCAAGTGCACCAGCTGTGACAACCTGCTGGAGGCCTCACACCGGTGTTTGGACTGTCAGAGGTTCCTCTGCGTCAACTGTCATGCAGCTCACAAGCACATGCAGGTAGGGGGCGCTGATAGGCCTTGTGTACAAAGTGTTCCTTCTTGCTGTAAATTGTGAAACTTTCTTGGTGGTGGTAGTTCATGGTAAGAAGTAAAGGGAGGTTTTCATGGTATGGTGTTGCATTTGAGACAATTCTGTACACAGTAGTCAAGGAAGACATATTCGCGGTATCATGAATTTGTGGTGGAGAGGTTAACAAAAATAAAACCACCACAAAAGTCAGCCTCACAATTTACAGTATCCAGGCATTTGTAAGATGTGAATTGAGTGTATGTATCACTACATTTTCTAACCTATCTTTTTAAGTTTTCTCTATGGATCAACCTAATGTGAGATCTAGATGGAGCCGTAGTATTCTGAAGATTGCTTATCCCAACGGAGCTGTTTTGTTCCCAGATTTTCCGCAGCCACAGGATGCAAAACATCTCGGAGTTCTTCAGCCAACAACAGGCTCAGAAGAGGCCACTTTACTGCACCAAACACCAGGGGGAGACCCTAGAACTTTTCTGTGAGACCTCAGGGATGCTGTGCTGTAGCAAGTGTGTGGAGGAGAACACAACCATCCCCAGGTGATGATGTTTTCAACCTAGATCACATGATAACAAGGAAAAACATTTGCCAAAGGCTGACTCTTTGGTACTCATTTTATGTGTACTAGTATATTACAAGAATGTACAATACTATAATTGTTGCTCAAGCATTTGATGTGTGACATTGAGAAGCAATAATAAGCTTGTTTCTTGTATCATAAAATTACAAATCAAAATTCGAAATGACCTTTTGGCAGCATGCCAAGCTTACCAAGAGATGACAAGTTTCATCTACTAATACTATCAAATGCTGTCCCCTATGACTATGAGGACAGAAAGTTCTACAGACACATAACTCGAATGTCTTTCTTGCAAGACATGTACAGTATCTTCATTAGGGAAACTACAGTATGATTATTGTGTGTCATTTGTGTTTTACTTTGAGTCTAATTATGTTTAGTCTGTTGAAAATCTCACAATAATATGACCAACTGATTGAATAAAGTATAATAAGTTTTACTGTTTGTTTTTTCATCGCCATTGTGTTCCCATGGTGCAGGAATAACTACAAGTCTCCGGATGAAATAGCAGCGACCTACAGGAAGACTCTTCGCTCCAGCATTACTGGGCTGGAAAACAAACTAAAGACCATGGATGGTGAAAGGGACAGGTATGCTACCAGTCTTTTGCATTAGGGGTAGTTCAGAGTTTGTTGGAGAGGGGAAGCCTCCCAATCCATCCTTCCAAGGCTTTGACTTGACTTGACTTGAATGTTGATGTACTTTTCCTGTGTGTCCAGGTATGACAGGGCCTTGGCGCTCCTTCTGGAGAAACAGAATCGTGCAGAGGCAGAAATTGTCAGGTCTGCTTCTGAGCTCATCAGCAAGGTGGGTGTGACCAAGGAGGTTCAAATTTGTACCTCCTTGGTGTGACTTATCTTTACTTGATTGATCATTTATGTCCTGTCTTGAAAAAGTTTTTTTTTTTGTGGCAACTCGTGCATACATGACCAACTGTCCAACGCAACCGCTTTTCTTCAGACCCCTGGGTGGTTGCCTTGGGCAGGTTTAACTAGATAAATGAACAAATCAAATCTGTTGCAATTTCGAGGGTCAACTACTAACCCCATAACCAATGCTAGCATAGTGATAGAGAGTTGGTAGCCAAACATCCACTTCAGTGTGCTATTTATTTATTTATTTATGAAGATTTACCACATTTGTGGAAGGATTGACATAACAGGGGACTATCACCTCTACAAGATGTCAAACCTGTGACCAAACTGTAATGTTTGATCCACTCACACTGGGAAGAACCCCTACTCTTTTCGATAAGTATGGTGGGTTTTTTAACGTGCGTGGGGTGTGGCTCTCCCCAAACACGGGACCTCCATTTAACGTCCTATCCGAGGGATGTCCCTAACCGAAGCTAGGTACTCATTTACACCTGAGTGAAGTGAGGAAAGTCGTGTAAAGTGCCTTTCCCAAGGGCACAAGATCGGTGACATGGGTGGGGATCGAACCCGGGACCTGTTGGCCCTGAGCCGAACGCGCTACCGCTGCGCCACCGACCCCACTTTAAAGGTTAAAATGGTTCCCAGGTTGAGGAGGCGAGACAGTGCAGCCTGGCGGAGTTGTCGAGTGTTGTGGATGAGAAGAGAGGACTGCTGGTTGAGGCTAAGGAGGAGATGCTCCAGCACTACAGCAGGGGAGAGCACAGCTGCACACAGGCACGCAGTCTCCTGGCCCTGGCTACGGACGCTGAACTGCTGTGTCTGATGGACAAGTTTCAACAGGTGGGAACATTTCATTTCAGAAAACAAGAAATAAAAGATCTCATACTAATCTCCAAGCAGATCCTACGGTGGCAAAAAAACAGTATCCAATTGGCCGGTGGCTGAATGACACTACTCTGGGTATAGATCTCCTCTGGCCAATTGGATACTGTTTTTTGCCACCGTAGGATCTGCTTGGAGATTAATCTCATACATTTGTACCTCTGTGTCCCAAAATGGGCTGTCTTAGCATGTTCACCAATAGTGTTACTTTAAGGCAACACGTTATCGTACTGCTTTTTTATTTCCAGGTACAGAAGTATTGTTTTGGGTGGCTGAGCTGTTGGATTGTGTGTCTGTTTTTCCAGAGTAGGTTGACAGTACATGGGTGGGGGACGATTGACAGGCAGAATGACAGGAGGTCAAAAGTTCAAACTTTGGAAATGGGGATGAACTAGGAGGTCAGAAAAATCTGAAGCACTTCCCGGTCTGAAATGCCCAATTTTTGGTGAAACGTATTGTTATCCTGAAACAGCAGGTGACATTCCTTGGTCACGTCTCCCGAGCTTCTCCTACCCAGGATGCCATCAAACTGCTGACGTCAAACCCTGATCAAACCTGGAAACGCCCAAGGGGTCGACCCAAAGGGAGATGGGAGGACCAGGTCTTCCACACACTTCAGCGACTGGGGGTCACCAGATCCAACTGGAGGAACCATGCCGCCAATAGATCAGCCTGGCAAACTCTGAGCATGTCTGTAGCCGCCATGCGTCAAGCACTGATGCCTGCGGAAGATTGATTGATTGATTGTATTGTTCTCCAGAGACTTGAGGAGTTGACCAGCTATGACGTGCGGGGTGACCTCGAGGACGCCCTGTCCCTGTACTTCCACTCTGCAGAGGTCAGTGTAGAGACCTTGAAGAACAACTTGGGATATCTTCAGACTGGCTCCATCGTCCCACAAGACGTGCTGGCAGCAGGTTAAGTGAAAGTCTAAAATTCTTTACAGACCAGCTTGGCTATTACATGTAGCTTGATAACTTTGTAAAAGAACAGGCCTTAGATTCGATATCTTTTTTCCAATAATTCATAAATTACATTGATTTTTTTCATGTTACGTTTTCATTGATTGAAAAACAGCACACCAAAAAACAGTTACTTTAGCAACTGGATATGATTTTGGAAACGTTTTCTTGTTGGTTTATGCTGTCTCCAGGTGATGGGGTTGCCATGGCAACAGCTGGGGAGGAGGAGATGGTTACCATAGCAACAGGGTGTGACCATGTGAGGACCATGATCAGTTCCATCTGTGCGGAGCTGGTGGATCCGGTGGGCTTGGTCGCCCAGGCAACCATCCACGACAACTTCAATGGCACGTACTCGCTGTGCTACACGCCGCAGCTGGCAGGGCCTCACAGGTAATCATACTGTAAATGCAGAAACTTTCCCGGTGGTTTTATTTTCAGGGTTTTCGTGGTGACCTCTTAACCATGAAACAGCGTGTGAAATACTAGGTTGCCCAGTTGCACTGTGCAACCATATTTTGCTTGGTGCAACCTATTTCTACACCCAGGTAGCTCAGTGCACTACCTAAATTTTGTGGTAAGGATGACCCTTTCTTCCATTGGGAACTGTTTATTGAGAAGTTCCCTTAGAAGAGCTCATCACTTCAGGTAAGGGGAAACAACTCTGTGTCAGAAATGTATAAATGCACATTGCATTCTAACAAAGTTAATCATAATGTAGAAGAGTTTAAATTCGGGGCAACCTGGAATTTTGATGGGCAACCTAGCTTTCATCCTAGGTTGCCACTGGGCAACCTGGCTCAAAAAAAGTATTTCTTACACTGGTGAAATTATAACACCGTGAACATGTGTTTTACAGTTTGAATTCTACTGTAATACTGAATAGTTTCCAGTGGAAACTTCAAACACTGCCAAAACCTCCTTTTCCCTTCTACTGGGAAAGAAAACCATTGCAAAGGTAGTCTCTTCTCCTTGATCAAAGGATGCACAAGTTTGTAAAAGGAAAGCATTTTCTTCACATCACTTGTAGGTTATCTGTGAAGATCTGTGGCCACCACATCCGAGGAAGCCCCTTCTCTGTTCATGTCGCACCGGCTGCCAAGGGAGACTCACACAGACAGACATTGGGCCAGACTTTGCCCCTGAAGCCCACCAAAGAGGCGGCCGCAATACCCAGAGGTAGGAGGACTAATGGAAGCCCACGTAGATGGAGTCAGGAGGGCAAGAAGGAGGCAATCAACAGGATTACCAAACATTTGGGGAAGCTGGGTGTTCACGACTTGAAGACTGCAGGACAAGAGCAGTCAGAGAAGCTTTACACAGCTGAAAGCAGCCTGCAGTTTGTGGGGGATCCCAGCACGCAGAAGGACAGAGCCAGTGCTGAAAGTCTGGCAGTTGTGAAACTGAAGACCAGGTCTGAAGATGAAAATGTTCCAGAGAGCGATGAGTCGGACGCAAACAACAACCAGTCGCCCACTCCGTGGATGGGGCCGCGGCGGAAGGTGAGCTTGGACGGGGCACACTCGCTGAGCCGACACTCATCTCCGGAGAAAAATGGCACAAAAACGTGCAGCAATGATGAGGACGAGGACAGTGAGATCGCAAACTGCACCGACGGGAAGCCTAAGTCAACAAACACTTTTACTTTCCGTAAGCTCTACTCCGACATGGAGCAAGAAGAAAAGATGGCGAACGCAGATTCTTCTAACGATGTTCAAGGAATCCCGCAGCCAAAATTCCAGCTGCGCAGCCCGCTCTTCCCTTCTGACAGCTCCGAAAACATTCCAGATCCACACAACACTCCGCTCGTCAATGGTGAAGTAAAAGCAGAGGACCTGGAAGGAACAAACAGCGTTGACATTGATGTGTCAGGCTGTGAAAAAATCTCCACAGCGAGCACACCAGGGAAGGGGACAGAAGAAAAGTCTATGGCCAATGGAAATGTGGACAAGCCCCCAGAGAAAGCTGACAAATCCTCAGAGAAAGATGAGAAACCCAAACCAAGGTAAGTAAATATTAATATTGTGTATGTTGGGAAGGGCATTGTAAGTACATTAATGCCTACAATGTCTTTGACATATTCAATCCCAAATGCACATGATAATTTGATAACAACAGTTGAGTAAAGTTCTTGTCTTCCTAGTTGTTCAAATTTTATCAAAACATCTTTAACCATGAGGAAAAAACTTTTCCATGACTTTGAAACACTTAATGTAGTGACAGAATGTCTGTTTTTATTTTTCCTTTGCCCGCTAACACCACAAGTTTTCTGCGGAACCAAGAAATTTAGTTTGTGTGGCGTTCTGTGATCTTCTGTCCTCAGGTTCAGTATCGATGAGTTGATGCCAAAAGGGAAACTGTGGAAGAGTGCCCCAGGCCAGCTGGTGACCAGGTTTGGTGTTCGTGGGACTCGTACAGGGGAGTTCAGCTTTCCTATTGGGGTGGCCGTGGACTCTTATGGGGGGATCTTTGTCACTGACACTGGCAACCACAGGGTACAGGTAAGAACACACATGGCAAGATGTTACTTGCCATACGCTTGCCTCTTTCCATATACTTTGCATATGTATCTACACCTGTATACAGATATACAGATATTTATATCATACCCGGGCGGCGAAACAGTGCTCCCGGCCGTGTTGTATTCTCCCGTACGACCGGGTGTATAAAACGGGCTTCCGTAGAACATTCGAATGCGTTTCGCTCCAACCGTGTGCGCCGCTTTCGAAAATTCGAATACAGAATTCGGACATTGGAATGGATGTTGTTGCAGTTTTTTTGTTTAGGGACACCAAATTTTCGCTCAATTCGCCTTGAAAGACGTGTTTTCTAAGGTGGGTATGATATAAATAGCATACAACACGGTGTATTCCGCATCACGGGCCGATACCTCGGGCAATACGGAATACACCGTGTTGTATGCTCTATATATCACACATATAAATAGGAAACAACAAGTTTCTGGTAATAATGCTTTTTTTCAACTTCACGATTTGTTGTATTCTTGTCTAATTCCTTCTACAAACATGTGCATACACATGTGTAGGCACACAAAGACCCCCCCCCCCCACACACACACAGAAACCACCCTTAGACCCAAACATCAAGTCCTGAACATCATGAAGAAATTCTGTCCTGTTTTGTGGCAGGTTTTTGATGGAGAAGGACATTACAAGTTCCAGTTTGGGTGCAATGGTAACCGGGATGGTGAGTTCCTGCGTCCGTCTGCCATCGTGGTCACCCCTGCAGGAGACATTGTTGTGAAGGATGATAAGAAGGTACAGCCCAATTTCTGGTTTCATAGGAGTCCTAAAAGCACTTATTTATTCATTTATTGGGAAATGTAGTCTAACCACATCACAGGAAAATGTAGCCTGACTACATTACACTTCTAGCAGCCCTTCCACTGGTCACTTATTTTGTTGACTTTTTTGTGATTCAGATTCAAGTGTTTGACTGTGAGGGACGTTTCTTGCGGAGGTTTGGGGACAACGTGCTTCGGGCTCCATTTGGTCTGGCACTCACCACACAAGGACATCTGGTCACAGTCAATGCTCCAAGGTCCTGTATCTAATTGTATATGGTGTGGTCACAATAAACATAGGCATTGTACGATTTTGACGTCGTAGAATTCATTTCAAGCAGGCTGTCACAGAACCAACTGCTGACAAGGTTCTGAAAAGTCTTTTCTGTAATAAGACAGCTGCATTTTGTTCGACATATGCACAACTGGCCCAAGAATGCCCTCAGTATGAAGTCCTGTGATAGTCATATGATGAATGTGACTGGACTCATAGAGGAAATGTATCCTGTAGTTTTGCCCATGTAAATGCATGTTCTTCTTTGTGTCATGTTCTTGAAAGAGACCAGTAATAGAAGGCAAGGTAGAATTTGATATGTTTTATATGTAAAGTAGCAGTACATTGTTAACCCTAATACCAAAATAGAGTGCACCCTAATTAAAACATAAAATTTTTAAGTTATCACAAAATATATGTAGGTTGCCTGAAGGTTACATGGTAATAGACATTTCTTTTGCTGTTTTTCTTTACCTTGTGTTCATATCCCAACTTTAGACATGACCCAGCAGCAGTATTGACCTTCACCTTGACAGGTGACCTGGTACAAAGGTCGCTGTTTGAACCTGTTCAAGGTCGACCCAACAAGCTGCGTTTCCTGGCCGTCCGTCAGCAGCACCTGATCGTGTCTGACTTGGGTCAGTCTCCTGTGCTAAGACTACACCAACCTGTTGTTTTGGGTGGCTGAGCTGTGGGTTTGTGTGCCTGTTTGTCCAGACAGAGTAGGTTGACAGCATGTGGGTGGTGAGATAATTGACAGGCAGAATGACAGGAGCTCAAAAGGTCAGACACAGGAGATGAAGGTCATGAAATCCCAAATACTTTCTGGAAGTTTAAAATCTTTGATCTCTTGTTGATCTTTGCTGCAAAAAAAATGTTGCTGTTTTTGACAGATGGTAAGCTGCTGCAAATGGAACTATGGCAATCAGTCATTCATAAAAGTATCCCAAAATGTGACTATTTTGGGGAGAAAAGAATTGGTCCAAATAGTGTGTAGAGGTCACTCATAGAATCAACTTTTTATTGCCTGCACACTTAGAAAAATATCTCTATTGATCTGAAATACAGCTTGTATGAAATCTTATCCTATAAAAGTCTATTGCAGAAGATTTTTGACTATGAGTTAACAGTTGGAACTGCCACCAGGTAACGACACTGTGTACATCACCACACTGGACGGGAAGTCTGTGCTGCAGTTCGGGTCCCACGGGATAGGGGATGGGCTGCTGAGTGAGCCAGCGGGGGTAGACGTGGACGGGAGCGGCAACATCATCATTGCAGACAGCAGGAACTGCAGGGTACAGGTGGGCATGGGTTGATTAATTGATTGATACAGGTGTAAATGTTGATTGATGCATTGATTGATACCAAGGAGGTTAAAATTAAACTATAGGGCATTGGCTAGATGGGACAAGCCTGAAACCAGTATAGATTAGCCTGGTATCCAGTCTTGTTATTTATAATTAGCTTTGGTCCGCTCCCCAAGATCCGCTACCCTGTTGGCAGGGTAGCGGATCTTGGGGATCGGACCAAAGCTAACAAGACTGGATACCAGGCTAGTATAGATGTAACCAAGATATAGTATACAACACAGTGTTTTCACCCAGGTGGGCATAATGATGATAAATAAATTATTCAGAATATAATATATACAGTATGACTGTACTAGTGTACTTACAGACAACAGACACACAGGCAACCGCTGTAGTTGCCTGAATTGCGCTGTGGTCAACATAATGTATCATTGAAGTACTACAACTTCCTATTAAAAACAGTCTTATTAAAAACATTGTTCGTTATACATTATTGCTAAAATTCTTATTAATTATAAGAGTGGATTGTTTGATACAGGTGGAAATGTTGATTGATGCATGGATTGATACATACAGAATACTACACGGTGCATTCGGCATCCGTGGTACTAGCCCGGCTGGCCACGGCATCTTGAATGTATGACAGGGACTTTAGATACACATACTAGTAACATTGTCATAGGCTATAGATACACATACACATGTACTAGTAACATTGTAGCAAAACTACTCACTTTTACCTTGTATCAACTTTGCTGGAAAGATGTTTCAAACTTTTGACTGACAGTCAAGGCCATTTCATTTCAGGTGTTCAAACCCAGCGGGGAGTTTTACTGCCATGTGGGCTTGGAGAATGTATTCCGCCCCTCAGACATCGCACTGACAAATGACGGATATCTGATCGTGGTGAACTACACCCAGCACAACATCAAGAAATACAAGCTGGGCAATTAAATTGAGGGGAGTAGAACTGTGCAGGGAGGAGGGCAGCAGTATGCTTAGGCCACACCAATTTAATTTGTTGCTTCTCGGATTCGCCTCTTCATTTTTTTCTCATTTGCAAAAAAGAAAAAAAAATTGTGGTTCTGAATCAACTCAAAAATGCTCATATTTTGCCTCCAACAGTTGAAGAAAGTCCTTTTCTTCCTAGTTGTTACAGTTGTTACATCTACCAATGCAGTGGTTTGATTAAAAGTTCAAAGTTCATTGTTTAAATTTTAACCCAGTCTTTTGTGTTGACTTCATGGCACCTATTCTAACATTTGGGGCTATAATAAGATGCTCAGGCCTGTTTTTATTTAATTTTTTTTTTTCGCCCTGTCGCTTCATGTTTTTTCTGAAAAAATCTGAGAAGCAACAAATAAAATTGGTGTGGCCTTACAGACAGCTTTGTTGATGTGACAGTGCAGCTGATTCACAGTGTGGTCACATTCCTTGTACGTCATCATACGATTTTGATGTTGTAGAATTTGCAGGCAGGCTGTGACAGAACCAACTGCCAACAAGGTTCTAAGACAGCACGTTTCAGCTGAATTTTGCAGGTCACATCCCAAGAATGCCCTCAGTTTGTGATTGTACGATGATCACATGACGTATGTGACCACATCCTAAACTTTAAGTTTTAGCATGAATGCTTTTGTGCACCAAATTTTGTTCTTTTTTTCATTGATGAGGTGGAGATGTACTACATGTAATTATGTGTTAAGGAAACTGTTTCGAAACTCTTTGTTTGCTTTCCTGCATTAGGTATATGTATGTATGGGGCTTTTGGCAATCGGGATAGGAGTCCAATAGCCAGGAAATACCTACCCCTTACCCTCCTGCCAGACATCACTTGTGAAATTTGTAAGTTAAGCCCAGACTCTCAGAGTTACAGATATAGAGGTCTGCTGATTGCATAGGAGAGGAGCAGCACTGTGGACTAAGTTGAGCTGTAATCAGGAGGAGAGAGTTCCCATAGTGTACTTGGATGTGGCTGAAGATAATCTCTGCATCTTTAAAGCAAAAGGTTTGAGGAAAAGGTGCTAAGTTCCTCCTTCGTAGTTAAATTCAACTAATTTGTTATATTCAACAAAAGAGTTACTAGTATATTCAGCAAAAGAATATATATCTCAAGATACAGTATATTGAGAAAAAGGTTTTTTGTTATTGCATGATTTTCTTAGCAGATTGCATGGAACAGTTTACAGTGTGTGAAGATATTGAGTGTAATATGAACAGTGTGACCCTAAATCATTGCATTGAATGAAAAGTTTGCATTTTGAGACAGCAGAAGTGACTGTTCCAATGAAAATAATTCCAAACATAGGGCAATGATGACATGCTTCTGAAGCCAGGGGATAACCCTATGTGTATGCAAACTATTTTGTTAAGGGTAGAACTCAAGTAAAACAAGCAGAAACATGCTGTACTGTTGTTACTGCCAAGCAGGAAGTAACCTGAAGTGTCTGAGTCAAGAAGTAACATGGACCTGATGTGCAATGTTCAGCTGTGTACCTACATAGCTCTCAATCGCTTACTCATTGTCAGCAACCCAACAGGAGGTAACATTGTGTCAGATTATTTCAGCTTGTGACATATACATAGTAACTAAACTGTCCCAACCTTTCATTCTTTAGATATGACTGAATGCCTGGTGGTATTAATTGTGACAATTCAGCACTATAATGTTATCTGGTACACAAACATTTTGACTTTTTTGTCGGGACCAATGTGTTACATTTGTTTTATGATTTGTTTTTGTATTATGATTTGTTCCATCATCTCACAAATGCTAATAGGTTGAATGTTCTTTACTAAACTTAGTAACTGGTTTAAGTATTGTTGGACATTTGTTTATCGTTTGTTTTCGTATTTAGTAGCTCAGGATCAGGGCAGCACAAAAGTGAAGATATCACCACCGTTAAAACTTATTTATTCATGTTCTGTTTGTTGAAGAGTTTATGAGAATAAAGCTTTATATATATCTTGCTACTTTGTGGTTTATAAAGTTGATTCAGATACAGTGCTGGGTTAGTGTTCTCTGGTGTTGTTTCAACTTCGTTTGGTTAACTTCAATTTGCAAACAAAGTTCCTACCAATTAAAGTTGTGCATACATAAACCTTTTCTATGCTAGCATCACTTTGAACATCTCCAAAAAAAAATTCATTTTGTTTTCTGCGTTTTTATAACTCCCCGAACAAGTTTCGGACTATCCACAAAACTTTTGAAAGTTAGGGGCCAACAGAAGGATTATGGGTAGTTTTGCACAGTCATCCCCAGTGATCTGATTGGTCGTCATTTCGCGGCAAGCCTCGTTTTCATTTGACCAAGTAAAGATGGCGCCAAATTTGCAGTAGTGAAAGTCCTGCTGAAGTGCAGACGATTTTTGTCGTATTTAGCGATTGTTGGGGATCGTCTATATAATCTAAATCTTACCATCCGATCTTGAAGTTCATAAGGCAAGACTAGGGTACGTCAAAACGTAAGTATTCAGTTTCTAGTGACTAGTTTTACGTCAGGATTTGATTCGGTTATAAACGTTTCACTTTCAGTGCAGTACACTGCATACCTCTCCGGCGTATGGTGATCACGCTAAGGAATTGAGTTGGTTTTGTTTTGTTATTAACTAACGGAGCTCATCAGCTTCTGTAAAATGCGATAAATCGTATTCTTACGACAAATTGTACGGGATTAAACAAAAAGTGGCTGCGGGCGAGTCTTGACATGCCAACTGAGTGTTGACCCCTGACCTTACGTCGGTCCAAAATGGCGGCAGAAGCTGAAAACTCGAACTCGTGGGTCTACAGAGGCGAGGGGAACGGGTGTTTGGCGGTCGGTAACTTATTGTCCAAGGAGGTGTACCTTCTTAGGAAGGGCCAGGACAAGCTCAGCTCGCACAAGATGTATGCAGATGTTAAAACGACCGTGCAAAACGAGATTGACTATGGGAGGTTTGTTATGAGACCTCTGATTGGTGCACAGTTCGTGCCAGTGGGGGAGATTGTTGGCGTGTCAGAAGAGTTTATATCTGAGATTGAAGAAAAGATGAGGAAACACAGATCCAGTAGAAGACTTTTAGAAAAACTACACCCTGCTGGGACTGCTGTTTGTCTACCGGATGCCTGTAGACTTCCCAAGGCTGGGTCCTATGGACAGGGCCCCATAGTCTGCATTGAAGTGAAACCCAAAACAGGCTTCCTCCCAAGGAGTGCAACCATACCTGATGTTCACAGAGTACGGAGATGCGTCTGCCGCTACTGCATGCAGCAATGCCTGAAGCTCCGCCAGGGCAAAATATGGGAGAGGTCGCAGTACTGCCCCCTGGATCTCTTCTCTGGTACTGCGTCCCGTATGGCCTTTGCCATCAAGGCTTTGGTGCAGAATCCGCAAAACAACTTCAAAGTGTTCCAAGATGGACACGTGATCTACTCAGGTGATGCTGATACCCATCAGCAAACACTACAGGACTGCCTTACAGCACTGCTTGAAAACAAAGACAGTAAATGTGCAGGTAATTCAGGAACACAGAGAAATGACCTCCTCATTGACAGATTTTCAGAACTGTTGAGAAAGATGCTGGTTTATCCCTTGGATGAGTCTGAGAGTTGCCATGGCAACGCCCCGCCCAGTACAATCCCAGAATGCTGTGCAGAAAGCGGAGCAAAGATGCAAGGAGGCTCGCAGCACGGTTTAGTCCCAGGCAGTGTTTTGTACAACATTCTGCATACGCAGCAGCTAGATGTGCTGGACATTGAAGGCATCTACCCCCTGTACCAGAGACTAGTAGCCCACCTGGACACACACCCCAAGGATTGGGACAAGTGGTGCTTAAAAGGACCTTACGATAATACTCAGTGGACAGTGAACCGCAATGTGGTTGAGAAGTGTAGAGACAACATAGAGTCAATAGAATCAGTGGTCACGTTGGTGAAAGCATTTCTGGTTTCTCTAACAGCTAAAGACTGCTCGGTCATGGTGGCCATCCAGAGGGTGGAAAACGGCACAGAGGATACATGTACATTACCTGTGGTGACAGATGTAGTTGGTAACAAGTACATGTTCAACATACAAGTTGTTGACACCAAACCAAAACCTCTGCATAGGATCCAGAAGTACTTCAGTCTGAACAAAGACATTGTACAGGCTTATGTTCAGACTATTGGTGACAAGTGATGGCACTATTCACAAATAGGAAGGCACATGAAGAAAGTGTTAATGTAGTGATACAGCCATCTATTTCCCGAAATAGATATATATATTTTTATATTGTTTTGTCTGCAACAATACATTTACATACACCACCCTACAAGTATGCCTCCTACATTTAGTACAATGTAAGATTATGGTAACAACTTTGTAGTTTTCAACCCGTAGTTCCATATGCCATTCTCAATCAACTCTGTCATTGGAAATGTTAGAGACCCACTACAACATCCTGTGTCATTGATGTATATACTATTTTCTTAATCTGAAATTTGTCAGCCATAGTAAATCTTTTATTCACATTGAAAGAATAAAATAAGAAGAAGTCCATGTTTTGTTACCAGTACTCATTTATGTATTTAAGATGAGTGAGAGATGACAAGAAATTATTGCAACTCAAATATCAGTAAGTGCTAGTGCTGCGTACCGGTTCGCTGGACCGGTTCAGGACCGGACCGAATGTTTCGGTTCAAGTCCAAAAAAACCGAAACGTTGAGAACCGGTTTTGGACTTGTTAAAAACAATAGCACTAACATACATTCCAGTGTTTAAAATACCCGGTCTCGCAGTCTCACCACGCAAGTAATTTTTTCTGTGCGAGACTTATTCCGAAAGCCAGGTTGCCCGGAGCGCAAGATATTTTTACAGCGGCTGGGTTTACGGCCAGCGGCTTCTGAAATAAACAGTGCCGCGGTCCCGCCTGCTTGATCTCGCCCCGGTCTGCTTGCGGTAACAACGACCCATTTTCCATTGAGAAATGTTCCTTGAGAAGTTTCGTCCGTAGTCAAGTTGCTTTAATGCGCCTATAAACGCAAAAATTCATCCGAAACACGCGGCATTGATTGGCCGGGACGGACGCAAAACATTAGCGGCCATCTTAAACCTCGCGAACTCACGTTAGATCTCGCAAAAACACGCGAGGAATACGCAACGCCCCTAGCGACATTGGTGAGACTGCAGCCTAGTGCAGGGTTCAGATAGCGGTAGAGAGCCGATAATGAAACAAATTAAATCTAGCACCGCGTTTCCACCGCTATTTTATCTCTTGGGGCGAAATTAAGTACTTCTTTGCTGTTGTTGCTATAAAAAAATTGTACTATTAAAGCTGAAAAAGATTTTTTCTTAAATTATACACTGTATAATACTAGTAGCTTAATAATATGTGTTTACTACTGAGTATAATAATACAGTATTCATTGACTCATGATTATGAAACACCCATATTAGTAATTAGGTCTATATACATTGCATTTGTAGTTCAGCAGTCAGCTCAAATTAATCCAAGGCTTTAGGTAGGCAAGTTGCTTTGCTTACATCATGCCATGGGTTTAGGTCCGGACTTGCAAGTCCGGACCTGAACCTAAACCTCTGGACTCGAGTCCGGACCTGAACCTGAAAATTGGTTTAGGTATGCAGCACTAGTAAGTGCTATATAGAATGTTTCACATCTCACCATATATACTCTAATATGACTTTGCCACCTAACTATTCAGTAAGACCTGTATGGCTTTTCTAGGTATGAGTGGAAACAATGTAATACCACAGCTTCCATAAGCCCCGATGTGTGTGGGTTATGCAGAAATAATGGGATGAAAATGGAGATCATGGAGCTACACAACAGTTTTGAAAAGAGTGACTGTGCCTTTCTAAATGCATGTCCAATGCCATACATGTGTATACAAGTTTTTAGACCCCCACATAAACTAACTCAGCGTCAACATTGAAAATTGCCAACCAAATGTTGTCTGCTCCAACCATAGACTAATATTATATACCCTCAGGTTCCACCATGGATAAGAAGATCCTTGCCTTAAGTGAAGAAGGAGATGTGGACTCCCTTACAAAACTTCTGGAAAAATTGGGTCCTAACCAGGTAAATGCAACATTTAGTTGCCATAGCATGTATTATTTTTACATAATACAATGACATTTTCGTTACTAAGTGTAAAGTTGATAAACCCATATTTAAGACTAATAAAAGACTCTTGTGATTCAGTTAGAATTTCTTTGTACTTTGTTTTTTACATTCTCATTCAAACGAAGCTACACAAGATAGACAATAGTTGATTGTGTTGACACCTGTTTTTGCTTCAGCTTGAGGAGTTCATCGATGTTCGTGTGCTCAGAGGCAAGGGGAATCCTACAACCTTCCTACGAGCAGTGTTCCACGGTGAGTACTAGCATTTAACACTCTGTGACAGATATTACACAAAGGATCGCCGTAATGTAGACTCTTTATAACTATAAGACACTCAAGATATTTTTGTCTACAGGATATTTTTGTCAATCAGGATATTTTCCTTGCTAGAAGAATTCAATTAGATCTGATGTTTGTTTTATGTCAATGAGAACAAGATGATACTTTGCAACAGGCAAAGAAGTACTGTGTAGTTAATTTGTTTCAAAAATGCCTTTTGCAATTGCAGGTGCTCCCTGTGAGTCAGCAGAGGGTGTTGCCATACGTGTGGGCGTGTTCAAACATGTGTTAGAGCTGCTGGAGGGAAGAGAGGTCAGCTCCAAGATGGGATCTGAGCTGCTGGGCTTCCTACTCATGGAGGTTGACTTTCTCCCACCCAGTTCTGTGGTTGAGTTGGCTCAGGTGTTTGTGGATGCTGTAAAGAATGGGAATGTCACAAATACCAAGTAAGTAAGCATGCAGAGGTTTACGCCTGAGGCTAATGCCTAAATACACAGGACTCTCGGTTGTCTTCTGCTCTCCCTCGGTTGTCAGTCAGACAAGACTGTGACTTTAGGTGTAGCGAGCCTGACCACCCCCATGTAGCCTCTCGAAAAAAATAGACTGCCTGACAACGAGGGGAACAGAGACAACTACACCTGTCCTTCACAGGTTTGGACAATATGTATTTTTATGTCACCATCCAAAATGACAAATGCAATCATTTACACCATGCCCAAGCCCGGGCCAACCCAGGGATTGAACCTACTCCCACTGATCCACAGAATTTGATCCAAAAGAAGCAGGGTCACTAACTACTAAATGTAGAAGATACTCATGATGTCAGTCATAAGCGATAATATCAAAAAGACAGAGCTGAAGACTATACCACAGACTGATTAGATTACCGCCCATACATGACTTGTGAAAGAATAACAAATGTTGTCTTCTACAACCACAGGTCACTAGATCTGTTCTCCAAGCTGTTGTCATCACTTGCATCCAGGGAGACAGTGACCTATGGAAATGGTAGGGTAGCCTTAGATTTTCATGTTAAACACTCATAACAATGTCTTACATACATTGTAGATTTATTTATACAGTTTGTAGCTTGTAGCATTGCTCTTGTGATAATCATTTGGGTTGTACGTGTTCTTACATGGTAGAGACTTTTCTTGCTCTGTGTCCAGGCAACCAGATGACCGGGGCTGAGTGCAAGAGTCACATCCTGAACTCCCTGTGTTCCAGCAGGTGAGATGGTAGAAACATATCTTAAATCAGTAACAGTTCATTTCTGCCATATGTGATATGTGTGTTGATAAACATGACAATGATTATGCCAGTATTTATGAGATATATGTGTGGACTCTTGGCCCATGTGCAGGCTAATTTAAGGATGCCTCAGAATGTCAATTTTGAAGATAAAAAAGGTGTATTACGCAGTTTACCTACACATTATGAACAGAGTTACATGACTGGTGGCGTCGTGTGGTGCAAGTGGTAGAGCGAAGGCCACTGTGTCAACCCTTCTCACTCTGGTGTAGGGACTGACACGGTCATCATACTCGGAAAATCTGTATATCTGTGCATGAATCTGTATCTGTACATGACTCTGTATCTGATTACAAATAAAGATCTGGAGTGATTGCCATACATGACTGGTTTACCTGTGTTGTTACCTGTTCTCAGGTGGGACTCCAGCTGTGTTATACACCTGGCCGCAGTCTTCAGGTAAAGTCTTCCAACTCTGTTGAAGTGTTTCTTTGTAAACCTAACACAAAATGTTTGGAAACTTGATTTTAATCAACCATATCTCCGTAAATACTATTAATTGAATTGGATTATAGATCATTGGAAAGTGTGTTATTTATGGACCTTTACAATTTAATTTTCCAAGCGTTGTGTGTTGTGTGTATTACCTGCATCAGGAGATAGGGTTATTTGTCTTTCTTGGAGAATACATCAGACACATATAATAGGCACGGGTTTTTCTATAAAAAATTTGCATGAGGGAGCAGACCACTAGCATGGCAAGGGAGAGATGCAAATTTTTACAAGAGTAACACAGTTTGTACTGCTAGAATGAATGGTTATGATGTTTTTTTATATATTTTCACTGGAAAAAATATCATTTTGTGTACTAGTTTGTAGCCACTTAGGGTCGAGGGTTCAATCTGAAAATTGACATGAGGGAGCTGACTCAGGTTACATGAGGGAGCAGCGCCCTTATTCCCTGGTTTAGAAAAACTCCTGATAGGTAGGAAGTAAAAAGTGGATTCTAAAGATACCTCTACCTTCCCTCCATGAACTGCAGGTTGTTTGGAAGAAGGAAAAATGTTGTTGTTGTGACATAGAAGACTGTTATATTTTGGAATGTACCACCTTTCCTCTGCATAGGGACGTGCCGACCACCAACGATGAGCTGAAGTTCGTGATGGAGAAGATCCTCCGCTCGTTCCGCCATGTTGACCTTCAGGAGCTGCCCCCGCTAGTGTATCAGCTGTTACTGCTGTCCACTAAAGTAAGTGTTGTGCTTTAAACTTAAACTTTATTGTGCAGTCAGCTTTGCAGTCATTGAGACTGAATTGTGTTGATTTTTCTCAGTACGTATTTATAAATTGTAATCGAAATATCATCAGTGGAACAACAATCTTGAAAGGACATGGCATTATACAAGATGATTTAATTATGGCAACAACACAATAAAAGACGTAAGGATAGAGTTTTGATCCTTAAGGCCACACTAAGTAATTTTTATAGATGACGTCCTCTGGAGACCCTAAATCTAATGTGAGAGCGCGATAAAAACACAAGAAGGGCAAAAAACCAAGATGCCTAGATTTGAAATATATATAAGGGACGACAAATGTTAGGACACAAATTGAATGAGAGAACACAGTGTAACAATCGACAAGTCTTTTATTCGTCATGAAAACAGCAATAAACCAGTGGAACAGCAGTTGTCGTCCTGTCCTGTTTCTTTCCTTTCATCACATCTTCCCTTTTATCTTATAGTTTGTGGCACTGTCGTGGTCATAGTTACTGGAAGCGGAATGTCTTGTGTTTTTCTGGGAACAGACCAAAATCAATGCGCGCGCGGACGTCATCCATAAAAGTTACTTGGTGTGGCCTAATCAATATTATTACCTTTAAGATTTTAGTGCCGTTTGTAAACTTAACTATCCATACAACAGTAGCATCTCCTTCTAATGCTAGCTTGTTGCACACTGAAACAGGAACTGTTATTGTTTTCACATTGCAGGGCTTTAAGCGCCTGGTGCTAGAGGGGATCACCTCTTACTTTGCAGAGCAGGACCAGGCTGTTAAACTGCAGGAAGAGTCAGAACACAGGTAAGGTCGAGACAGCTTTGGTACAACATTTATTCGGGTTGATAGCAAAAAGTCCTTACATGATTTCTGGTTTGCCCTACATGTATTACTATGGTACATTGTTTTGTTTGTGCTATTGTATTGCTGTTCTTTGTTTTGTACTATCACATTTCTGTGCTATTCCAGTGCTGTTCCAGTGTTGTTTTGTGCTGTTCCAGTGTTGTTTTGTGCTGTTATGTTGCTATTTTTTTGCTGTTACATTGCTGTTTTAGGGGGTCCTATGTTGCAGCTTTATTGCTGTTCCATAGCTGTGTATGTGCTGTTAGTGTTACATTTACTGTTCTTGACCTGTCCTTGATAGTGAGGACATGCTGTCCACCCTGACAGCAGACCAGCTGTGCCACATGGAGGGCACCATCATCCTACACATCACCTTTGCCATCAAGCAGGACCAGGACCTCGGCAGGGAGTTCGTCAAGTTTCTTAAGGTAGGAAGGGAGGCAAACGGAGTTCGACCAGTTTTTCTTGTCAGAGAGAAGGAAATGTAAGTTACTTCCGAGGATGGAAGTAATGTTTTGGATGGTGAGCTGTGGGTGTAAGTATCTGTTTGTCCAGCCAGAGTAGGTTGACAGCAAGTGGGTGGGGAGATTGACAGGCAGAATGCCAAAGGTTTCTGCTTCTGGCTGGTAGCCAGCAGGAATGCAGGAATTCAGGAACCCTAGGATTCTATGCTTGCCAGAAGCCTGAAATGATTATTTGATTTATGGTAAACCTCTTAAGCAAATGACAGCAACTCTTTTCAAGGGTTGTGTACATGTCTTAGGGACTACCCGGTAGTAGTTATGTCACATATGTCAACTTAAACAAGGCTGGATTCCAGGCTAATTACTGAGTCAGACTTGAACTCTCATATCTTAACTCCGGTTTTGATGTCATTCCCAGGCCGGTCAGCAGGGGTCTCTCACCAAGATCCTCTCCCCCTTTAACGTTGCGCTGGCCTTGTCTGTGGCACGTATCCAGAGGTTTGAAGAACCCGTGAGTACCTGAGAGTCATTTGTGTTTTTGATTGACGTTGTAAGGGGCATTAGAAGTTAGAATTTAGATTTTTTTCTTTGATGATTTCACTCTGCCAAGTATCAATTTCATCCTCACATTACTGTAAATGCATTCACTTTCATAGTGGTTTTATTTAGTGGTATGAGGAAAAAGGAGTTCTCGCAGAATTTGAAGTTCACAGTGGAAGAGATTCTGTAGTACAATAAAAATACAAAATACATACATGTATTTGCATTAAGAGGACACAGTGAAAACTGTGAAAATAAAACTTCTGCATTTACCATAATCATTTATATTTATCAGTTCAGGTTGGCAAAGATAGATCAAAACTGTTTGTCAGATTTTCTTAGATGGAGAATATTGTTAGTGTCCTAAAATGTATTGGAATATACAAATAAACATTGTATAACAGTGTGGTTTCAGTGTTAACGTTCTCACGTTCAAACACATCTCTCCCTTTCCAGATCTTTGAGTTCCTGAAGAGTGCCATTAGCCGGAGCTTCAAGGATGAACAGATCAGGCAGGGGTCAAAATGGGTCACAGGTAAGTAGGTCACTTGTTGGGGTCATAGATATGTAGTTCAGGGAGGGTCAAAGTTGACTAAATGATCTATATCACATAGCATTTAGTAGGATTCAAACTTGGTGACTGGTCAATATTTGCTACACTGATACTGTCACATCTATATGTATGTACATTGTAAGGATATGCTCAGCCAGATCACACACAATGTGAATACTGTAAATGCATTTATGTTCGCGAGGACTAAATTTCGCGCAGCGGAGCAAATAGGGAGTTCGCGAGAGATTTTAGTTCGCTGTACAGCAGAACCAAATACAAAAGGGAATGCCGACGTTTGATAGAAAAACCGCCGGAAAACTTCAATGATTTTCCGATCGTATGTTACGCGTTATGTTATAAAAATTCACACCAAAGCGGATTTGTATCGTATCAAAGGACCAGACATCGAACGGTTTGATTTCTACAAGGCTATTCAAAGATGAACTTGTAAAATACATTTTCAAAAATAATAAACGCTCGTGTCCCGGTATTTATCTCATGAAATACGGTGAGAATCAACACCAAAATGTGCTTGTTGTGCCGCGCGTGCAAGCCGGTCGACGTGCCTAACCTCGAGGTCATATGCAAATATTGCATAACGTGACCGCAATACGCGCCTCCGATTGGTTGATATTTCAGCCGGCACGGTGCCGGCGGCAGGCACAAAGCGGGGCCAAGCCCGCGTAAACAATTTTTCTTTGTTTAAAAATACGCGCCAAAATGCTGTTTCCGCGAACACAGAACGATATTCTAGTGAAGAAATGCACAATTCAAAGAATCTTCGGGCAAAATATATATTTCTTTGCGGATTTATGGAGTCTTTTGCGTAATTTGGACGCTCAACCAACCCGGAAGTTTACGTGCCACGATCAGAGTGGGTTTCATTTCACGTAGTTTTACCGATCAAAACAAGAAACAAAACTCCCGCTAAAGAAAATCCTGTAACATTTCAGATCCCAGCGATTATGTTTTTGATTAGAATATTTGTGGATCTGCACGATGTACCGGCGTTTCAGCCGTATGCTTCCTCAGGAATTCTTGTCGCAAGCGGCGTGCACGGCACACTAAAATTTTGTGGGGCGGTAGTTACGCTATGCCTATGACGCAGCCAGCGTTCATCGCGATTCAGTGTCTCATAACCATGCTCATAATACTAGTAGCTAATTTTGAAAATTAACAGGGTGGCGCTGAGATAAGGACTGGGTGGCGCAGCGCTATTGCTCCATCCTTTAGGGAGGCCCCTGCCTGCTGAGACGATACATTTGTAGCTCTACTTGACTCCACTTGACTCTGTAGTTGACTTGACTCTGTAGCGTTCATTACGGGTGGATACATGGGGTGAGGATACGGAGACGGGAGGAGTGTAGCGATGTAAAACAGTTCGCGAGGGACATGACTTCACGAAGCAAGGCTCTTCGCGAAAGCCGCGAAGTTAATTCTCTCGCGAACAAAAATGCATTTACAGTAGTGGTCTCTTTTTGGATTTTATCATCAAGGTCTAGAGGAATGATTTGTTGGTTTGTGCTCAGCACAATTTTTCTAACTATGATAACATGCTAGAGAGTGTGTGATGATGCATATTTAGGCGACTTCTAACTTTCCTCATCTAGAAATGGTTCCTGAGTCCAGTAATGTGAGTGAGGCTTTGCTGGAGACTGTTAAAAACAGGTAGGAATGATGACATGTATATTTCTTATAAGAACATTTAATTTAGCAAGTTTTTACTGGACTGATGTGACTGCAATAAGGCTGCTTGTGCCTCAACTTAATCCCTACTCACATACGTCGTACAATGCACCTACAATGGAAGATTTTATGTGACAATCGTGTCATGTGTAGTAAATTTGAGAAGAAATGGGTACAATAGTTTTCTTTTCAAACCTACAACATATGGCACGATCGTCCTGGAAAAACCTTCCATTGTAGGTGCATGATACGATGTAAGTGAACGGGGCTTTGCTAAAACCTACTTTAACCCCATCTCTAGTTCGTATGGTTGGGACCACGTGACCCAGGGCCTGGTGCAGCTGGGCTTCACTCTCATGGACTCCTTTGGTCCTAAGCTGGGTCCTGCGGGGAGGGGGGCGGAGTCACCCGGGGGCACACCCAGGTCACCCACCCAGCTGGCATGCAGGCTGGGGGCACTGATACTGGTCAACACATTCAAGGTCAGCATTATCTGTTCTTTTCAAGAGGCAGTACTGCTAACTGTGCTAATGTATCTTACAATGCTTGACACAAAGATAAAACATTGCAAAAGTTGCTCCGGACAGCTTTTATATTCTCAGTGTGATTCCATAAAACATATGACCATTATGGCTTAATGTCTACTCTGAAAGATGATCTGCTTGCTGAACTATACATTCCCTATCAGTAATACATTGTGGTGTAGCAGCTAGCAACCTGCTTATGCATCACAACATCAAGTGTTCAAATGCTTGCATGACCTTTGGCATTGAAAATCTGTTTTCCCACTACTGGAATGGGTTGCAGTCTTTTGGATGAAACATTAAGCAAGAGGTTCCATGTTTGCTTTGAGGAGAGCCACACCTTAAGCACATTGAAATTCCCACAACACATTAGGAGTAGAGGTACATGCTGGTTTGAGTGAATCAAATAAATCAAGCCAGATGCATGGTGTATCACTCACTCACTCACTATCCAGGATTTGTATGTATCTGGTTATCCAAAAAGTGTATAACCAGAATGTATGCAATACAAAGAGCAAACAAAAAAACCCATTAGGTTGCATATCAGGCATTTGAACTCCAGACTTGAGTGCTAGAGGTAGAATTCCTAACAATTTGCACCACTGCATGCTACAAATAGTAATTTTGCCAAGTTAAGCCATTCCTGTGAGGATAATTTTACCATTATATTACATGCACTGTATTGGAATGTTTTGTGGGTTTGGGCTGAAACAAGTTTTTAAACAGTAGCCTGATGAATAAAATGAATCCAGTTTTATACTTTAATCACAACAAGTGCAATAGACACTACACTAAAAACTGGTCGAGGTCCAAATTACAAGATAAACTGCTGAGTCTATTAATTTAGTAGTTGATCATGAACCAACTGTCATATCTGAGAAATTTGCAGAAAGTGGTACCACCTGGATTAGGTTTATCCTGCTACAAAAAATTAGCCACAACTTTAGAAAATAATACAATTGCAGTACATAGTTGTATACTTAAACTTCTAAAGTTAAAGGTTACTAGACTCTCAATGGTACTGCAAGCATTTATCTTAATCATATTCTTTAGCTCAAACAGCAATAGGTAGTACACAGTACAACAACCTACTTAATGGGAGTGACATTTAGAAGGGTCAGTGCCTTGCCTTTATACTGCTTATTATTCTGATGGATTGAATCTGTTCAGTTTATTTTCTTTCCCTATTTGGAAAGATTTTGTTGTATATAGCCATTGTGGCTTGATATTTTCTTGACAGGAGTATAGTACAATGTCACATACATTGTATTGAGTTATATTTGATGAGTCACAGTTGGTTTCCACTATTTTGCTCTTAAGCAAGTTTGAGTCTCCATGAATGTTATTGCAATGTGGACAATTCCACAAGTCAATTAAGTTTTGGCCAGACCTATATTTTGTAGTTCTGTTGTAGATTTGGCAGTTCTCTTGTAGATTTTGTAGTTCTCTTGTAGATTTTGTAGTTCTCTTGTAGATTTTGTAGTTCTCTTGTAGATTTTGTAGTTCTCTTGTAGATTTTGTAGTTCTCTTGTAGATTTGGTACATGTAGTTATCAGATTCAACTTATCTTGTAGATTTTGTAGTTATCTTGAAGATGTTGTAGATGACTTAAGCATCAGGCTGTTGTTGACTTTGGCCATTTGCATGGTTTGAAAATTGCTTGTAATGGATCCAGTAATGTAAAGTATGAATGTATCTTATAGCATCTATATAATATTATGGTGCTAATCAGAGAATTTGATAGTACTGTTACAAGTGGTTCTACTTGATGCATAGTCCAGTGATTAATGTCCCTGCCTCAGGACCAAGAAGGTACAAAATGTAAGGGTTCAAATCCTGTGTGTTATCGTTCTCCCGACATACAGACTACTGGAAAGGGTTGCAGTCCTTAGGATGCTCCACTGTTAATTGTACTTGTCGAAAAGAGCTAGGGAAATTTCCCTGGTACAGTGAACCTGTGCATGTACTGTATATAACATGTGTCTTTTCTGTCACAAACAGTGGAAGAGTAGCTCTTCATGAGTTATTCTGCTTCGAGATCACTATCACTTTTGTCTGGAAAGAAGGACTGCAGAAACCTGCTGACTTTGTCTCTTATATACCGGAACAGATTACTGATCTTGAACAAGTTGAAGGGTCGTCGTGCAGCTGTGTGCCTTGCCAACTCCTCCTCAATATCTTCTTCCAAGTCAATACCTTCTGGGCTCATGAATGCACTTGCATCTTCTGTGTCGTCTTCTCTGTCTTGTGTGTCCTCTGTTGCAATGGATGAAGGATAATCTTTGAAAGGTTTGCTTCGAATTCTGTTCTTGTATTGGCTTGCAAGTACAGAAGAAGCATCAGTTTCTGCACTTGCATGTTGAGCGACAATGCTCAGTTTCGCTACATGACGTTCTAGCTTTGCCCTGTCAATGTACTCTATGTTGTAAGCGGGGACATCTTGGACTGCCCGTGGAATTGGTCGATGTTGCATCCAGAACTCATCTGTGTACCGCTTTTTGATGTCATCTTTCTCTCTTTGTGCTTCTTCAAAAATGGCACCATCTCTGAAGGGATTTCCGTCATTGTTTGCAACAATATGATCTATCAGCTGTACAAGTTCTCTAACTTGCATTCTCCTGAGCGTATCATCTCCTGTTTTATTATTGAAGGCAATAATCCTTCCTCCACATTTGCTTAAAAGCTCTTTGAATGGCTTGGGTGCATCATCAATGTATTTCTGTATGTTACCTTAAGTTTGTATCTGTCATCATCATCGATCTTGTCTTTATGAGTGAGCACAATCACAACATACTCCAGAAATTTCTCACCAAATATCGACTTAAGCAGTTCTATTGCTTCAGTCTCTTCTTTGGTGAATCTAGCTGCAATAGAAATAACCAACAGGAGAGCATGGAGACCTGCTGAGAAGATTGTCACTATCCTCGCTATCTCTTTACTGACCTGTTCTTCGTCAGTGTGTGTATCACAGACCCCTGGCGTGTCCACAACAGCTATTGCACGGGGCTTTTTCCTTTTTCTGTAGTTACACTTTGTAGTTTCTGAACGTGCTGCACATGATGCTGGAAACTCATTACTCCCCATAATCATGTTTGCTGTGCTGCTCTTCCCAGATCCTGTCTTTCCGATTACTCCTATCCTCAACTCACCACCTGGTGGTATTTGACATTCTTTGGACAGATCTTCTTCAGTATACTTTCCACAGGTGTTGCTTATGTTTTGTGCATCAAATATGAGCTGCCATATGCTGTCAGAACTGGCTGCCCAGTCATTGTTGTCAAACCCAATGACACTATGACATTTATCTGCAATAGCCTTCAGGGAGTCTGGCAGATTGTCGCAATATTCTGCTATTCCATCTTGTTTGGTTCCAGTCACGACGATCAACCGGTGGTCGTACAAGGAATCACCAAACATGCGATACAGGGACTCAAAAGCACTCTCTTCTCTGTCTTGGGTGCCAGCAGGTATTCTGTCAGGCCAGACCAGAACAATGGCATCAAAGCCTTCTTTTCTCCTCTTGACTGCTGCCTCTAGCTTATCAAACTCTGCCGCTTTCATGTGTTCAGACACACCTGGTGTATCTGTCACACCAACCTTTACTTCTAGGCTCTCATCTGGCCCCAATGGGAGTGTTACCGTCTTTTCTCTTCTTCGAGGATTTTTAGTTCCACCTCGTCCAGACACCTCAAAGACCTTGTTACCCAGGATAGTGTTGCCTGTGCTACTCTTTCCATTGCCTTTGCATCCAATGAGCAAGAGGTCAACATTTTTGCTCTTGACCATTTTGTAATCTTTTTCTCCAGCTTGATTTGAAGTTGCTGCACTATATTGCTTATCTTGTGATTGAACATTTACATGTACATGGCCCACTTGTGGTACTCTGTCGCCTTCTTGCCTGCCTGGTGTTGAACAAGTTAATTCTCCTACTGGTTGCATGATGCAGGTTTCATCAGTTTCTGTTACTTCTGCAGGAAAACTCTTCTGTTGTCCATATGGTGCCATATTGATTCCTTCCATTATTGGGAGTGACATCCTATTTTTGGCAGGACTATGTGATAGAGTGGAAGTCTTGTGTCTCACATTTTGAGAGCCTCTGTATTCCATGGTCTTAGAACCTCTGTATTCCATATCTCCAGATCTGTAGTCAGATTCAGGAGAAGGTACCATTGCAGTCTTGTGAGCCTGCCAAGGTATCTCTTGATATCCAGGTCTGTAGTGTTGAGGTTCATGTGAACACCCGTGGCTCCATCTTACAGCTGCTGTTTGGTCTGGATGCTGTTGTACGGTGACATGTTGTGCATTGATGTACTGATTGCTGATATAAACTGGTCCAGATCCCTGTGAGCTATGCTTATCTTCATCTGTAAATCCTGAGGCTGTTTGGGCTTGTGCATGGAGCATTCTTCCTGTTGCAGATGTCTGGCTAGTATGACTATCTGAAGGAAGCTTCTCTGACTTCTCGAGCATGTCTAAGATGAAGTGGAGTTTTTCATTTTGCAGGCCTTGTTTGAATGAATCATAAGCATCAAATCCTTGTGTGCAGAGATAGTCCAAGAGCTCTCTTGCACGATCATGAGGTGAATGTGAGAATTTCATTGATTTGATCTTGTGTCTGACGTGTGCAGAAATCTTATCATCTTGGATCAATTGATCCAGAATAGGCTCCATAACAGGACCTATACTTTCTGTTAGTACCTTTCTACAGGAATCAAGAACTTCCTGCACAGTTCTTTGTTTTGGTTGTTCTTCCATCATTGCAGCCTGAGATTGTGATGATTGTGGTAGGGAATCTGGACCCTGTGATTTGGGTTGAGTAATCTGTGATTGTGGTTGAGCATTTGATGATGGTTGAGGATCTTGTAATTTTGGTTGTGTTGGTTCCTCCATGTTAAATGACTGGACTGCCTACCTAGGCAGATAGCCTGAACAAGCAAGAAGGGGGATCTGTCAAAAGTGTTGTAAACTGAAAAAAACTAATTACAACCCTTCTACGCATAAGGATACAGCAAAAAATGCTAAATTTCAAAATGAATATAGTCACTGTGGTGATATGATAATAGTATAGCAGCGCAATGCCGTCATTCCATCGTCTGGGGAAAACGCGGAATGGATGACTAAAGTATGCACCCCGACTTTGGTGATGGCCTGAGACACTTCGGGGATTTTTAAAAATTGTGTGCTTTAATCAGGAATTTACAGTTAGGCCACACCAATTTAATTTGTTGCTTCTCAGATTTTTTCATTAAAAACAGCGACAGGGCGAAAAAAATAATAAATAAAAAGATTTCCAAAAAGTCTACAGACTTTTTTTTTGCAAAATGCAAAAAATTGAAGCGGCAATTCCGAGAAGCAACAAATTAAATTGGTGTGGCCTTACCGTAGTGGTCTCCCTTAAGCTGACAAATCAATAATTTATCGATGTGGAGGCCAGCATTGCAACTTATTGAAATTCAGAAACAGGACTTATCTACATGTACATGTAAATGTTTACATGCTTGCCATCTACGCATGTCTCATGACTGGATTGTCAGCAGAAATTTTGTACAATGCCAAGGTCCACTTCTTATCTTTGTCCGTACAATGTGAATAATTATGGAACCATGGACACCATCAAAGTTTCCTCACATGACTATTACGCCCACTTAGCTGCCTTTCATTTTCAACAACCAATTAGTGCTAGACAGCACTGCATCTGAAGACCAAACCTTTACTAAACTAGCATACATTGTAGTTTCTCCCCATATCTACATGTACAGGTACATGTATACCCCCAGCTTAAGCACAACAGGCAGCACAACATCTTCAGCAAATATTAGTAAGAGACGGTTGAAACATGAAGTTTTACACGGTAAACTATATGGGGAACTGTAAGAAAAATCTGATGGCTGATGTACGTGGTGCTTTAATCCATGACCCTAGCTTTAGGATCAAGAAGGCCTTCTGCTGGATCAACTAAGGAAATTAGGCTTTCATTAAACCAGCTGATGTAATGATTTTTTTCAGTTACTTCTGGATCAACTTGGATGAAAACTTCAACATGTATGCAGACATATGAAATGTATAAACTAGGCTCCAAGAACTTCTTGGTGTCAGCAGTTGTAAGAAATGGAAGAAAAGGTCAATATATTTGGAAAGTTTGAACTTCAAGTTAACTCACCAAAGTTGCGATTGTGAAGACTACAGAGCTTGCCAGGACAGGTACATGTACATGCTGTGATCAGCACTGAGTCATTATGAACTTTGGATGGTCATGATCATCAGCTGACAGTCAGCTGATGTTGCATGTATTAATTTTTAACCATGGAAAACCATAGAAACAACCAATCCTGCTGCTGATCTGTGCCTTGTTATTTCGAAACCCCAAGACTTGGGTTCACTTGGTCAAGTAAAGGTTTTGTCAATACCAGTAGTCTATTGTTTGGGGCTTTGTCAACAGGCATGCAAAAATCAAAGGTCTACCATGTTCATTGTGACATGTGTGAACTTTGCTCATGCAGGACATGCTAATAAATTGGTTATTTTGACCAATTGTGTGGTTTTCAGAAAAAAAATACTGAAACTATGTAGCATTCAATGACCTCATACCTCAGCCAACAATTTTAGATTTTCCTTATCGATTGTGCAAATTACATTGTATCTCCTACATGTAATTGGCATTATTTGAATTTCAAAATACTTTTACTTGCTGAATTACATGAAGAATAGCCATACCGCTCTTTTCATTGAGTATAGTTTTTTTTCAACTATTATGCAAATGACAGCGTAATCTATAGTAATTCATGCACCTCACTTTAGTTACTTATCCAAATTACCTGCATCATTGTGATGAGTACACTGTGCTAAGTACATGTAACTTACAATGCTTGACACAAAGATTGAACGATGCAAAAGTTGCTCCGGACAGCTTGTATATTCTCAGTGTCGCAGATACTGGTCAACACATTCAAGGTCAGTATTGCCAAGTACATCCATACATGTACTGGACATAAACATAACATTGCAAATTGAAGTTATTTCATACTTCAGTTTTTCTAATGTACATGTAAGAACAATACATACTTTTCACAATTTTTAAATTGGTATCCCTGGTAGATTTATGCAACCATTGCATTGCTTGCACTCTTCTGCAACAAAGTCACTATTTCTAGTTCAACTAGAGGCACTTTTCATACAAAATATACTTTTCCAATAATTTTGTTACACTGCATTTTTACATTGTAGTGTACATTTTACATGTATATTGATTAGTGTCTGTACAACATGTAATTTGTAAGTTACATGTAAAAAGGAACATATTCCTCATTGAAATAACATTGTAAACCAAATGTACAAAATTTCAATATCACACTGATTCAACCTACACAAGTCATGTACTAGCAGGTAAGCACACATCAGAGACTAACTACTGTGAACAACTGCACTTCCCTTATGCAGAGTGAATGCATTTCAGATTGTACTTGTAAAACCAATACTTGTCATTTGTGGCATTGCCTGGAGTCCGAAACTTCGTGTACTTCTTGTCCTTCCAAAGAGGCCATATCTTGCTCGCGTGATCGATGGTCACATGAGAACAAGAGGCCACCCTTAACTTCCCAAGGCCGTCCATGAAGAATTCTGAAAAAGAAAATAACATTGGTTGTGAAATTCTTAGAAAAATGGATGCATTGGTTTTATACTCAAATTTACCAACTTAACTGTGCAAAGGTTACATTGAATGTAAGTCTAATCATTTTTAAATATAGATTAGACTTACATTCTAAATTTCCACACAAATGTGGGGTCGGTTGGCGCAGCGGTAGCGTGCTCGGCTCAGGGCCAAGAGGTCCCGAGTTCGATCCCCACCCATGTCACCGATCTTGTGCCCTCGGGAAAGGCACTTTACACGACTTTCCTCACTTCACTCAGGTGTAAATGAGTACCTAGCTTCGGTTAGGGACGTCCCTCGGATAGGACGTTAAATGGAGGTCCCGTGTTTGGGGAGAGCCACACCCCACGCACGATAAAGAACCCACCACACTCTTCGAAAAAGAGTAGGGGCATGCCCCGGTGTGCGATGGTGCAAATTCTACAGTGACTGGCCTCAAGGTTAGCCCTTAATAATAGCCCCGTGCTAGTTGGGCAGCCTTGGCTGTGTCTTCAGCCAAATAAATAAATAAATAAATAAATATAGATTTAAGAAAAACGTGTTTTTTTTCCAAACTTTTTGGGCTTTAACACTTTAAAAGTGATACATACTGCTTTCTCTGCTTAGCACATAGGAAAGTGTATCAAAGTTGAACAGGTACCACTACTAATGGAGTAAGGCCATTGCTGTTACAGTAGTGCTTGTACAGCTGTGTGGCCTAAGGACTATAGAAACACAGACGGGCACTGCCTTATACACCTGGTATGATGTGGGAATCATGACTTAAACTTCTGAACTAACTGGTATCAAGAACAGTTGTTCAATACCTGTGTGCCCTACCCTTGCGAGCCTAGGGTCGAACCTAACACTTTGAGCCTTCGTTGTATCTGCAAGGAAGAAATTGACCACAACGTCGGCCACCACGCAGTCCGGAAAACCTTCTACGGCGTGGTAGTGACCTTTGGTTTTGAACAGGCAGTCGCCAAGGTCATCTCCATCCTCAATTTTGATTTTTTGCGTAAATGTTGTTCCAAAGCCAAGGTCACCCCTCACCACACCACCTATCTGAGAGAGAGCGAAAGGGCTATCAATTGGAATGCCGCATAACATGTATAATAATGCAATAATGGAATGAAAGAATGAATGGTAGAGAATCAGTGATACACAATGTCTTGCTGTCTGTTTTCCTTGCAATTGCTTGGTGCTGGAAAGGTTTCACAAAGACTGAGTGATTTGCTACTCATGTTTACAAATTAAATCTACAGAAATGAAAACTTTAAGACAAGATTCTAACGATCTGTGGGTTCATATATTTTTGCTATCTTTCAATGATGACCAAATTTCTGGCTTACATGTCAAGCTTTGCTCTCAGATACACATGCAGAAGATTAAGGGCCACACAACTTACAGACTTTATCTACCATCCCTCATTAAACAATTAATCAAAATTTGTAAACTCACCACGTCAAGGTTTGTATTTTCGGCAACTTGTAGGAGAAGCTCAATCTTGGTGTTTTTTGTGAAGATGAAGTCGTCGTCCACCCAGAGGAAATAGGGCGTGGTCACCTGGGAGACAGCCAGGTTCCGCCCTGCAAACCAACCCTGGATTTTGATTTAAGACTCTGGTTACGACAAGGTTTCTGCAGTTACTAGGCAGGCATGTAGACAGGGATTTGAACAGCAAATTACATCTAGATCTGATTCAGAAGAGATTAAAACTTAAAGCCTGACACAAGAGCAGATGCAATTGCTCTGGTTCTATAGAAAAATAACTGATATTATCATTATTTTTTCCCAAAAAGTAATTGTTCTGGCAACTCAACGTTGGGTGTGGACTAGAATTTGACCTCTGCTCTTGAGTCTGGCTTTAATGGTATATTGCTTCCCGGAAAATGAAGGAAGGAAGGGAGTCATACATTTTGCACAACAGCAATGTTGGTGGAGATTTAAAGGAAAAATGGTAGATCATTACCTTTTTAAATGGCATGATGTAGTGTTCTATATTTGCCCCTTCCACCTTTTCAGGGTTTTCACTGTCGTCTGCAATGATGATGGTAATGGTGGGGTAGAACTGACGCACGCTGTCAATCAACTGACGCAACATTTTATATCTGAGAAAAGTCTTTGTCACTATGGATACCTTTGTTGCAATGTCGTCTGAAAAAAACAACAACAGTAGATTATGATACTGGGATCCGACCTTGCATTCTATACTATTATAAGTGGTTGAATGCCGCACATTTAAAAAGTTAGACACTACAAGAGATAAGGCATAATTTTTATGTAATACAGCAATTAGGTTTGCCATACAAAAACTTTATTGACTACATGTAATTCCCCAATTGATACATTTATTTCCTCTTTTTGTCATAAATATCACTCAGCAAAAATAGTAAATTGAAATTCACCTTGTGAGAAGTCAAATATTTGCAGCGGTGTTTTATGTTGAATTCGAATTGGAATCGTTCCTTGGAAGTAGATGTACCGGATGTCCGCTGATAGAACGGAAATTAAGAGATATTTAAATCAAAGAAGTTCTACCAAAAACTATCAGTAGTGAATAATTATTTGATGATTGTATTATCATTTTGATTTATAATGTGTAGTCCTCCCACCTCCTGATACATGTACATGCTTTTACTGCAGATCTCAATGAACGTAAAGACAAAATTGAAGACAGTTTCATGATCGACTGTTCTATTTCAATGAAAAGTATCTACTAGTAATTGTTTTTCCATTAAAGGTAATTCAATTAGTGATGAAAGGCAGTCCACATTAATAGGGACCATGTCAGATTGGAAGATACAAGGATGCATTAATGTAAATACATTGCAAAAGTCAGGTTGTAAGTACCTTAAATTTATGGTTCTAATATCCCCGGATTGCAATCCCACTTCTGACACCATGTTGTAGAGTTCAGAGGCAGGAGACCACAGAAATAAATCCATTGCAAATTAAAGTTTCACGATTTACAGTGTTCATTGTACCATAACAGCCAATTTGAATCTGGAGCTTTACTATTATTATAATACAATCTAAGTTTATCATTCTGGAGTTTTACCATAGTCCACGGTGTCTGGATCAAAGTCTGTGTTGGTGTAGACCAGGAACTGGAGCTGTCTGTTGAGATGGTCCAGTGACTGGGAGGAGATGGACAGGTGTTTGGTCCCTAAACCTTCCACTGTAACGCTGGGAATGTCTGCCAGGGTTGTCAGCACTCCTAATTGGGCATTGAGCTGAATCTGAGCACAGAAGAAAGTCGGAAATGTGCAATGAAAACGTTAGCATCCACACAACAATTGTCTATTGAACATGCGTTTTGAACATACTGTTTGAAAAAACTTAATGCAATGACTTGCCTTATAATACAGCACTTATTATGACAGTAACATAATTTATCCAGCCCAAAATAAAGTCACCCTTCCCTACTTTGTAAAAAATACAATGTGTACATGTTTTTTGCCCAACAGTTTAGTTCCCACATCAAACATTAATAAAAGTATTGAAGTTTTTTGTTTGATCTGGAAACAAAACTGTTTCAACAGTGTCAAACATTTGTACATGTGATGTTAGCTCTCCTGTTCTAGAGAAGTCTTGAATTTGGTACACGTACAGTGTATGTCTAATTACCTTCGCCAAGAAGGTTATGTTTTTGGTAGCATTTGTGTGTGTCTGTGTGACTGTGTGTGTGTGTAAACACGATAACTCGAGAAGACTTGAATGGATTGTCTTGATATTAGGTAGGTGGGTACATGTAGGTCTTGATGAGACCTCAAAATAATTAGATTTTCCACCCCCATATGGTCATGCAGCAGAACTTTCAAGCCTTTACTCACCTCAAAGATTTCCGTATGCTCAGTCAATTCTTCCAGCTTCAAGCCAGGAATGACGATGCTTCCAATTGGTTCGACCTGCAGCCCCTGTGTGGGGTAGCTGAGTGGGGATTTTCCATTTGCAAACAGAACCGGAGTTGGAGGAGGAGCCCTGCGGAAAACATGGGACAGGGTCATTTTTATGTTTACCTTCACAGGAGAAAAACATATTGTTTTTGCTGTTTCGTCTTCCTCTTTTGCTTCTGTTCTTAACAAATCAGGTCAATGACCTACCTGGAGGAGCCGTGGGAAACATGGGAAAGGGTCCAGTGATTCCAATGACCAGTTCTTGTGTCAGAATGGTCTTTGTTTGTTTTGCATAACTGGTAAACATTCATAAAGTCGTGAATATGATCATCATTGTTCTAACTCCCATCTCTATATTTTGTCTGACCCTGACCTCTTCCCTCATGGCCTCTGATTGAATGAAAAGGGACCAGCAGGCCAATTTGAGTTACTGTTTTTGATGAATAAACAGACTTTAAGGCTCAAACAAATATTAAGTATAATACCACTGACAAAAAGATAATTGTTAGGACATTTCTATGCGACTGATGTGCTGAGTACCACGTACCTTTGCTGGAGCCTTTCTTTCTCCTTGTTGCGCCGGTTCATGACCTCTCTCAGCTCCTCTGGATTGGAAGCAAAATCAGTTCCGAGGTACTTGGAAGATGAGGAGTGGTACAGGGGGATCTTGATCAGCGGGTTTTCGTTTGGGCAAGAGCAGTTGCCATTCGTGAGAACACGTCTATAGGGGGACAAAAAAATTTCGGTCAACTTCATTCATCATTTGTACTGTAAATTGTATACGTTTTGTGGTAGTTTTATTTTCACGATGTCCTCTTGACGTGAAATCAAGACACCACAAATTTAATGTGTGTTTTGTATTTCTACTGTGCTTACAGAATTGTTTCGACTGTGAACATTAAACACAGCACCTCCTTTTCCCATATACCGCAAAAAACACGCTGCAAAAGTGCATTTACACTATATGGTAATAACTCATCGTGGTTTTTCAAACAGTATTCAATGTAATCGAAATTTAAATGCATGTACTAATGTTTCACCTGTGACAAATGCATCTATAGCATAACTCATAATTTCAGAGTATCTGACAAAGACATTTTGAAACATTTGGCAACATCAATTTGGATAATGTCTGCAATAAAAACGGATTTGTGAGACTCTACTCTGTTTGTAAAGTACTCATTCGACCTACATGAAAACCGCAATGTGGTTAATTGCCCATGCTGCGAGGCTTGATACATGGATACATGTTATGTTTTTTGAAAGGACCAAAAACGTACTGAAATGCTTGGATATGCCCGGTGTTATCAAATTACTTTTTACAACAGAAATTACACTCCTTGCCCCCCTTCCCAGCATTTTCAATTCCATACAATTGCCCGTAATGAAAGCTCAGTGACACGGTACAAACTCAACTGAATTAGACAAAATTTGAATCAACAAGTGTGCATTTGTTCTTACTTTCATAAGGCCTTGAAATACTGTAAAATGCAGAAACTTTTGTGGTGGTTTTATTTGGGCAGTTTTCAGTAACCTCTTGCCGCGAAACCATAACACTGCAAATATGTGTTCTATTAGTTCTACCGTTCTAGAGAATTGTTTCAACTTCAAACACCGTAAAAACCTCCTTTTCTAGATCTTTCCTACCATGAAATAAAACCACTGCAAAGGTAGATGCATTTACCGTAGCAGCTGTTTGCTATCATGTTTGAAATGGCCATGGTTACAGGTATTTGCCTGGTGTAAACTAAACAAGGTAACAAAACAGCTGACCTAGTTGCTGTTTACTCACTATTAATGAACCAGCACATCTTTTTTATCATGCTAATTTTTGAACTCCTAAAGAAACGATCTTCTCATAAAAAAGTATGAAATATCCCAACTCCTTCATAGCTGAAAGGTGAGCAACAACAGAAACTTTCTAAAAGTCAGAAACCTAATGCTGTGGCTTAAGTCAATACATTAGTACTTTACCTCCGTCCAGCACGTCGGCAGAACGTACTGCGCCTGCGCAAAACCTGGATTTTTGCTGGATTTCTGGTCAACGTTGCATCAGAATTTTGCCTGTTGCAGACCATATCTTTTTCTACACAACATTTGAAAACTACAGACGGGATGTCACCCTTATATACGCGAATTGGACCTTATATGAGATGTTCTGCCAAAGTGCTATACCGTTATAACCAATAGAATTGGTAGGCAAACAGCCATGTCAGTGTGGTTAAGGTTAAACGTGAAATTGCAGTCAAACTACGGCTTAAATGTTCGCTTGTTAAATCATCAGGCTTGACCCTTACGAGCTTATTATGTAATTGTCAAATAGTTGTGGCGCATGTAACTGAGATGAAAGTTCTAACTTGTCTTGGGTTGGGGTTAGGTTGGGGATTAGGTTATTAGCTGCTATTAGTTCTCGCATAGTACATCCGAAAATAGTTTCATCAGTTTGGTAGAACATAGGATATTGGAGTTTTCTTTTACACAACCAGTTATGTCTCACACCTGCTTACATTTCGATGCCTACATCGGCTACTAACAGCATCGAGAAACAGCACTCCAGTCAGAAGCTCTGAGGAAGATGTCGAAACGTAAGCAGGTGAGAGACCGTTGTATAAAAGAAAACCCCAATATTCTCACATACATGTACATGTAGTACAATCTATGAACTGGAATAAATTGTACAGGGATTTCCAGTACATAAATTGTGCTATCGTGGGAGAACTATAATGGCAAATTTGATCTATCGTAACAACTGACAATCTATACGAAGTAAGGACAGATCGGAATTGACTTTTCTTGTTAGGTACCTTGCAACAGCTTCCTTCCACACATAGGGTATGTGCTGTAGACCACCTCCTTTCCATGGAAAGTCGTACTCATAGTTGAGTTGTGGCGTCTTTCTATTCCGCCATTCTGATGGTGCGAAGACAATGGCAGTCTTTGACCGGTCACTGCTGTCCTTGCTTAAGTGGAGCGCGATGGTTCCAAGGGTTAGCATCGAAAAAAGAGCAACAGCGGCTGCTTTGGTCCGACGGCGAACCTCCATTTCAGGATGAGCGTATCACTGGCATCATGGCCCTGCAATCACACGATGAAGCTTTGAGTTAAATGTGTGAGTAGTTCAGTAGGCTCTTAACCTCCCACAGGTCTTCTTTTGCAGTGAGAGGACACAGCAGCCAACTGTAACATGAGCTAGGGGAGACTAAGCTTGTGTTACCCGTCAGTGTGTTTGAATAGTATCCCTTTCACCAGTCATTCACCTATCACAATGGACCTGCCTTCTAAGGCACCACATTTAAACTATAGGCCCATGCTTACATTACTAACTAGAGTTCCACGACCTCGACCTAACCCTAACCCAAACCCTTCGGCAATTTTTTTATTTTATTTTTTTTTAAACGGCTTTATTCAGAATACAAAATCATACAAACAAAACATATACATAATACAGAGAAATAAACAAAAGTAAGGGAATGTAAAGTAACATCAGGTAAGGCCACACCAAGTAATATTTCCCTTTGCCAATGAGGTTACCCTTTACGACTGATGAATTATAGATTTTCCCCCTAGTTATGCAAATAAGATCCTCATTTGCATGAATTACATCACTTGATCATATTCTCCTCCCAATGGCAGTGTTATCTTAACAAAGAAGGCCATTCTAGAATTTCCTCATAAATTATGCAAATGAGGTCCTGATTTGAATAAGTTATGTTGAATGATGTTCACCTCCAGTCAACTTCGAAATGCGCAAGTATAAAATTCCCAGCATCAACCACTATGGAACTATAGTATTTTCTCATTAATTATGTAAATTGGGTCTTCATTTACATAATTAATGTATGGCGATGTTCCTCTCATTCTTAATTACATATGTCACCGTCCTATCATAGACTGTAGCTGAATTATAGAATTCCCTCATTAATTATGCAAATTAGATCATAATTTGCATAAATTGTCATCTAATTATGTCAAACACCACTAAAGCTACCTATGCACCAAATATCAAGACGATCCGTCGACCGGTTTTATTGAGTCATCCTACTTTAAACATTTTCAAACAAACGCTCCTGCAGTTCCAGAGCAAGCCGCTAGGGGGCCCAAACTGATGTCATTTCTTTCTTCCCAAGCACAAAAGCTACCTACCCTCCAAAAATCATGAACCTAGCATGTCCAGATCACGAGATATCAAAACCGGAAGTTCCGCTGCAGTACCATAACAAGCCGCCAGGGGGCCCAAAATCTGATCATTTCAAGGTCTCATCAAGACCTACCCACCTACCAAATATCAAGATAATCCATCTAAGCCTTCTCAAGTTATGCTGTTCACACACACACACACACACACACAGATACACAGATACACACACGGCCACAAAAACATAACCTTCTTAGCGAAGGTAACAAGAGTTCCACGACCTCATACCTTCGCTAAATGATGTTAACCGTTCCGATTGACGAAATTATACATTTCTCTCATTGATTATGAAAATAATAATTTCATTTCCATCATGGATTATATCTGCATTCAGTTGATCATATTCTGCACCCAATGACAGCCTTATTTTAACAAAAAAATGCTATTCTAGCACTTCCTCATAAATTATGCATATGAAGTCATTATTTGAATACTACATGTAAGTAAATTACAGACGCAAGTGCACAGTCCGGTCACAAGGTCCACATTAGTTTCTACGCACCGCAGCATGCGGCGGGATAATTAGCCCTGTCGGAAGTGAGAAAAAAGAGAAAGCTCCACGCCCGTCACTTTCACTCACTCACTCACTATCCTGGCTTTGACTTTGGGAAATTAAAACCTGAATTATTCAGCGTGTGGCGGAATGTTCATGAGGTGACGGTGAGGACAATAGTAACTATATTAATAACGAGTTCCACGACCTCATACCTTTGCTAAATGATCTTAACCCTTCCGACTGACGAATTATACATTTTTCTCATTGATTTTGTAAATAAGAGCTGTATTTGCATGTATATCAGTTAACATTGATCTATAGACTGTTGAATTATAGAAAATTCAGGTCCTTAATCCAAATTTAACACCATTGGGTTAATAGGATACTCACAGGAACATGAATGACTTGTGTGTATTTCCGAGGTATGTCCAACGTATTGCAAAAAAAAAAAAAAACTGGGCAGCATATGGAATAAACCAAATGAAAATGAAACTTGCAATTTTGCATGTGAAAGGAAAAAATGTCAAGCCCCGACAGAATAAACAAAACGTTTTGCTTCGGAAATCCTGTATCCTAACTTGTAACAATAATGTTAATCAGATTGCTTAAAGGTAAAGACTAACTCACCGGACCAAAGCTGGGACAAAATGGCTTCTTGTTAGCTATTTGTATATGGTGGCCATAACCCTTCTGATACTATAACCAAATGTAGTCAGCCAATTGTAGCGTCTTTTCTCAGTCTGAACCTTGAACTTGGCTTATGCATGTCTGATGAACTGTCGGATATGTGAGCTCCCACTCTGCCACCCACAGAAACAACACTAGCTCCTTTGGTCCAGCACAAAAATGAGCTACAAGTGCAGGCAAAATTGGTTTTCATTCGATATTTAGTCAACAGCCTCCAGTTTAATTCCGGACTTCCAGTTTAATTCCGGACAACTTCCCATATCTTAGCAACCTTACATCTATATGCTATCGGCTAATTTCGTTAACTACAGGTAAAAATAATGTAAGAAATACGTAGCAGCCATCAAGGACCTTTAGAATTCTGTAGAATTCTGCAGAATTCTGGAACCAGAGCCAGAATTCTGGGAACCAAAGCCAGAAATCTGCAGAATTCTGGGAACTGGAGCCAGAATTCTGCATGCAGAATTGGGTTAACCTATAAGGGGTCCTCGATGGCTACTACGTATTTCTTACATCATTTTTACCTGTAGTTAACGACATTAGCCTACATGTATATAGATGTAAGGTTGCTGAGATATGGGAAGTTGTCCGGAATTAAACTGGAAGTCCAGAATTAAACTGGAGGTTGTTTTATATATCAAGTCAGATACCGGGTACTCACTTACATTGCATAATATATACAGGTAATACTTGTCAATCATTCTCAGTCACTGATTGTAAAGATAGGGAACGTTATCTGAAACATCTGACTTTTCAGAGAATTTATCCTGTTGTTTGATTTATTATGCAGTGAGGTGTTTGTTGAGCTTTATTCATCAAGCCCTAAAGAAACCCAAGTTATGATCATACAGCAAGTTTCCACTTTGAAAAAATCAAAATTATAGAAAATTCAGGTCATCAATCCAAATTCAACACCATTGGGTTTGGGTAATAGGAGGAAGAGGAACATGAATGTGTATTTCCAATTTATCTCAAATGCAGAAAAAAACTTGGCAACATATACATGTATATGGAATAAACCATATGAAAATTAAACTTGCAATTTTGTATGTGAAAGGAAAAAATGTCAAGCCCCAACAGAAAAAACAATACTTGTAATCAATAATATTAATCAGATTGCTTAAAGGTAAAGAATAACTCACCACACCAAAGCTCGGACAAAATGGCGTTCTGTTTGTTACTTCTGTATGCAGTGGCCATAAATGTTCCGTCACCATGACAAAATGGAGTTAGCCAATCATATTGTCAGCCTGAACCTGAGACTTATTGCCCTCATACCATTGGGGTGTGACACTGACAGGCTAAATAAAAGTTCTAAACGGGAACTATACTTCTCCAGATGTCTTACTGAGAGACGACTGCAGTGTGCTAGATGTTAGTTAGCTTGAGGAATGAATCCCCTCTACTTTATACCATTGGGGTGTTACTTATTAACAGGAAAGGGGGCCTGCATGTTGATCCGAACATTTGACGTCCTGCCACCCCCCAAGACTCAATAGTAGTTCCTGTTTTCCAACATGTTTATCAGGTATAATGAGCAATTAATTAATATTAATCACTTTATTGCATTGCCTGAGATAAAGATTAACAACTCACCGCACCAAAGTTCGGATAAAGGGCTCTCTGTTATCACAGTGGCCGCTTTTCCCTTACCACGAAGAAGTGAAGTCTGATCATATTGTTGCTTGTCAGTCTGGACCTTGGACTAATAATTATCCTTAATGTACACAAAAGAAGTAGCAGGGAAGGTCGCTGTGTGTTGATCTGTCTGCTGGTATGTGGGACCTTGCCCTGCCCACCCACCCACACAACAGTACATGTAGCTCTTGTCACAACACAACAGGATAATCATAACCAGTGTATGAAATCCTTTTTTTTAGCCAGGTTGCCCAGTGGCAACCTAGGATGAAAGCTAGGTTGCCCATCAAAATTCCAGGTTGCCCCAAATTTAAACTCTTCTACATTATGATTAACTTTGTTAGAATGCAATGTGCAAATTTTATACATTTCTGACACAGAATTGTTCCCCCTTACCTGAAGTGATGAGCTGTTCCGTGGGAACTTCTCAATAAACAGTTCCCATGAATGGAAGAAAGGGGTATCCTAACCACAAAATTTAGGTAGTGCACTGGGCTACCTGGGTGTAGAAATAGGTTGCACCAAGCAAAATATGGTTGCACATCGCAACTGGGCAATCTAGTATTTCGCACGCTGGTATCTGATTTCCACATTTACATATCAATTCAGACACTCCTTTATTTACAGGTGACATTCAGATCCATTCTCAGTCACTGATGAAAGATAAGGGACACTGACATCTGACTTTTCAGAGAATTTATCCAACACAGTGGCAGTTGTTTGATTTATTATGCAGTGAGGTGTTTGTTGAGCTTTATTCATCTCAAGTGGATACAAAGCCAGAAAGAAACCCAAATTATGACATTAAGCTATTTAGGACCCATCAACACCATTACTCCCATGGATGGGCCAAAGATTTTGAGAATGGGTTTCAAGATCATTGGGTCACCAAGTACATGTACATTTACTTTCCAATATTGTTGGACTCTGAAACTGAGAAATGAGGAAAACCAATCATTATATTTCACTTCCATAGGGGGGAAATGAATCGGATGTTAATATAAAATTTGATTAAAAAACTGTCATGTTTTAATTATTGAGGCCACATATTAACTGCTGTCTATAGTGACCACCTGTCCAGATTTTCTTGGTCCCCTAAGTGGTCTAATTGGGCAGTTAATGTATTAATTACCAGTTTCGAATTTTACCTTGAAAGTTTGTATCCTCCCACTTCAAGTTCCTCTCTCTCTCTCTCTCTCTCTCTCTCTCTCTCTCTCCCTCTCTCTCTCTCTCTCTTATAGAAGTTCCCTATTTTTGCAGGTTCATGAGATGGTACGGTCCAACATTCTGGAGCAAATCCTGAACCGAGTCGTTACCAAGGCAACCAGTCCTGTCACCCACTACATTGGTACGTCATATGCTGTGCAAATGTTACGGTAACCTTTCTAGTTTAACATTTCAGATTGTTTGATTTTTTGCCATAGGCCGCCATGTGGATAAGTCGCAAGAAGTTGTGCAATGTCTAACCGCATGTTACGCAATACCAAGCTAATGTTATAAGCAAAGTGCGTCTAAATTCACTCTTTTTAGCATTGCTACAATCGAGCACCTGAGCAAGTCATTTAATATAGTGCACACCCATGCCACCCAACTTAAGCTATTCCCATTTTGGCCTATGGCCAGCTTTTTTTAAAAGCTTTCTTATTTCACATCATACATAGATTTTGTGGATGCTGAAATTGACGAGTTGCCATTTAGGCTCTGTCTCGATGCTTGAATATGTTTGAAAAGTCAATCAATAGTGTGGAGGCTGTCGAAACGAATATAATATCCAAAATATATGATACTTACGCCAAAAAAAAGTTACTCAAGCAACTGGATATGATTTTGGAAACGGTCAGACGTTTCAGGTAGCATCCACTACCTTTCGTCACTGACACTGGAGAATTCTTAGAAACAGCAGATTTATAACCACCAACTATATAAGATACTTACTATAGGTCTCCCCTCCCTTGAAAAGAGGAGGGAGGACCTAAGTTTGAAATTTGCCAGATCTCTTTTCAAGTCCCCGTTCAGATCCTGGATACCGCCCTGCCATATGACGACCCACATAAGAACCTGCAAACAGTCTAATCAGCTCGTTGTCCCGCTCCCCAGAACAGACCGATACAGGAATAGCCCGATCCCCTATCTTACGATTCTGCTTAACAAATACGGCATATAGTAAATCTCCCATGACCAGCCCTACTAAGATCAGTTATCATTTATTATTATTATCAATTATTATTGTTTTTACACTTTTGTACTTATTTACATTTATTTTGTGTCTGCCAAATATGCACAATTCAGCAACTTGTACCATGTACAAGTGGCTGCAATGTATTTTAGAGTATTGGTATTAGTCGAAACAATAAATCAATCTTATACTTGTTACTAAGTAAGCATAATGCATTCGTCCTTCCTTAGAGCTTCTGTCAAACACAGTCAGCTCGGTGCCCCAGACTTTACTGGAATGTCTGCCCAAAGTACGAGACTCCTTTGACTACCTGTCCTACCTGCCTGCTGTATCAGCCGAGGGCCTTCTTAAGGCTGTACAGGTGAGAACTTTCAACTCAAAGTCCAAGACTTGTTGTACTGTAAATATTCTCTGTAAGTTCTGTCAAATTGTTTTGTATTTTGTATTGCTTGTATGTATTAATGTGTCCAGGGCCCCACTGTAAAGCAGTGTTAATCACTGAGCAAAAGAAAACAGAATAAAAAAAGATTAAAAAAATAAACACCCATGATGTCTGTCCTACCTCATTTGCTAAGAGAAAATCCCTCACAAGTTCAGAATATCATAACTGTGTAACTACATTTTTACCTCCATGTATGGGGTTTTTGGTTTTGGTGTGTCTGTAATACCGGAGTTGTGTGAAATGGGCATGTCATATTTTGTCGAAAAAACGTAGATAGAGCATATAAACACGGTGTATTCCATATTGCCCGAGGTGTCGGCCCAACCGCGAGTCGGATCGCCCGACGGCCGAAACCGACTCGCGGGAGGGCCAAGACTGAGGGTGATGCGGAATACACCGTGTTGTATGCTATTTATCATACCCACCTTAGAAAACACGTCTTTCAAGGCGGAATGAGCGAAAATTTGGTGTCCCTAAACAAAAAAGCTGCTACAACATCCATTCCAACGTCCGAATCCTGTATTCGAATTTTCGAAAGCGGCGCACACGGTTGGGGCGAAACGCGTTCGAATCGTTCTATGGAAGCCCGGTTTATACATCCGGTCGTACAGGAGAATATAACACGGCGCACTGAATCGCCGCCCGGGTATGATATAATAATACATATTACATTAAGCTCATAAATATTTCATAGAGGTATGAGAGATTCAATTTCTTGTGCAAGATAAGATACAGATTCAGGGCCAGATTAAGCTTGACTAGAATCCACCCATGATAAAGATTAAGAAAAGAAGGTGGTGGAGGAAAACATCCTGAATATGTGAATAGTTTCATCAGGTTGGTAAGTCACTGAATAAAGAGACTCTTTCTACACAACCAAGACAAGTGTATTATTCAGCCGACGTTTCGATGACCGTCTGTCACCTTCCTCAAGGCAATTCTGACTGGTTCACATTGCACTGTTCCCTAAACAGTGCATGTGTACTTGTAGATATGTAAATATGTTTGGGAACGCATCTGTAGCAGCGACACCTATGCTGCAGTGCAATGTGAACCAGTCAGAATTGCCCTGAGGAAGGTGACAGATGGTCACCGAAACGTCGGCTGAATAATACACTAAGTCTTGGTTGTGTAGAAAGAGTCTCTTTATTCATCCTGAATATGATTGAACTTTTTGCCCTTTTGTTGACTGTTGCCCAGCCCCTGCTGAAGCTGAGCATGCCCCTGAAGGACACCCTGATGTTGGTTCTGAGGAAAGCCATGTTCTCCCGACAGGCAGACGCTCGTAAGGTGGCCGTGACAGGTTTCCTCATGATCCTGCGCCACTTCAAGGTGCTGGGCGGTCTGCCCAGCAGTCAGTCCTGTAGCCAGTCCTTCTCCTTCAGCCAGGTAAGATAAAGAAAGAACCTATTGACTTTTATCAGAGCTAGCACGTCGGCAGAACATACTGCACCTGCGCGAAACCCGTAATGTATTGTGCATAGCACTTTGGCAGAACGTCTCATATAAGGTTGTATTAGAGCATATAAGGTTGACAGCCTGTCTGTAGTTTTCAGATGTTGTAAAGGGAAAGATATCGTCTGCAACAGGCAAAATTTTGATGCAACGTTGACCAAACATCCAACGAAAAACGTGAAAAATCAGGGTTGTGCGCATGCGCAGTACGTTCTGCCGACGTGCTTAGAGGAGCTGAGTAGGTAAAGTTTCTCATGCGACGGGGACCGACATCGTCTACCAGATACCTTTGTCATCTACCAGACCCAGTGTTGATGTCACACTTCAGAGAAGCCATGTGACAAGTCTCACTGGGTCAGTCTGTTGAAGAAGACCAGAGTGACTGGTCGAAAGCTCTAGGTGAGAATCTCTTTGTGTTGGAATGAAATTTTAAACTTTAAACAGCTTTAAAAACTGTTATCATTACCTCCGTGTACAGATGTTTTGTTTTCGGTGCCTCTGTTCGTGTATTTTCTTGTGTATCCGAAGTTATAGTTGGTGGGGGTGGTGTAACCACAGATGGGAGTGACAGAAAATACAAAAAAAATTGTTCAGAGTTCAGAGGTGGTAAAATTGTTTGATTTATCAACTTTGACTGCTGACACACATTTCCAGTTTTGGGGTCATGGGAAGAGGCTACTGATACAATGTGGAGGTACTGTTCTTGGCCTGTGTTTTCGCAGTTATACATTGTCTATATAAGATTGTTACAAAAAAATTAACAGAATCTGACAATTGATTGGAATAATGTGGATGTTTTGTAATTTCTTAGAATGTTGAAAAAATTGGTACACTAAATTTTGTACTTCCAACAATAGTTTTGTTAGCTTGGTAGAACAAAGGATATTGGGATTTTCTTGGGATACACATAAGCATTAGGTAAGGTAATCCCTGGTCGTGTATAAGAAAATCCTAATATCCTAAATTTTGGCGACGTCTCAGGGAGGAGCCTAATGGTACAGTATTGTGTGCAATTCGCAAGAATTCTAGGAATGGTACAGGCATTTTGTCCACAGGAATGGAATGTCCACAGGCATGTGACCCACATCTATGCCCACATTCCTGGAAACCTTTGGGACCCTGCTTTGGGAAGACCTCTCTGGCCCGGATGCCCTACTTGCTGTGACCCCGGGGCTCGTTCACTATACACTTAGGGGAGGAATGTACTGTATCTGTATAGGTACCAAGTCTTTCTCAAAATCATGAAATGATGGCAGGGCCGCAGTGCCATGCAAACAATAACCCTAACAGCAACCACCGTCGCCATGGCAATGTATGTTTTTATTGCCAGTCTTGTTGTCCTTTTGTGTGCAGGTCCAGGTGGACATCCACACCCCTCCCAGCAGTGCAGGGAACGAGGCCTTGTGTCTGGAGATCCTGGGGAACCTGCGCAGGTGTCTGACTCAGCAGGCTGACGTCAGGCTGCTGTTGTACGAGGTAGGAAACATGCATAGCCAGGTTTGGTTTGGTTTGGTTAGTAAGGATCTCCATTAGTGTGTCAATTCACACTATTCTTCCTGGAGTCCTGGTGATGATGTTAATCACCATGTGGCTTATACGAGACGAGGGTTCGCCAGGCCTCCGCCCGGGTGATTTGTAGTAAATCACCAACTCCCAGTTTGTAGTATTTGAACCATCGCACACCGGGGCATGCCCCTACTCTTTTTTGAAAGGTGAGGTGGGTTCTTTAACGTGCGTGGGGTGTGGCTCTCCCCAAACACGGGACCTCCATTTTACGTCCTATCCGAGGAACGTCCCTAACGGAAGCTAGGTACTCATTTACACCTGAGTGAAGTGAGGAAAGTCGTGTAAAGTGCCTTTCCCAAGGGCACAAGATCGGTGACATGGGTGGTGATCGAACCCGGGACCTCTTGGCCCTGAGCCGAACGCGCTACCGCTGCGCCACACAACCCCACGTCATAGTTTGGTTTTACCCAGGTCTGTTTCAGGTAGCATATACTACCTTTTGTCAGTGACACTGGAGAATTCTTAGGAACCTCAATATATATAAATTATATGTCAGTCAGTCTCAAAAGACTGCGCAGATCAAACAGGATGGCTCATTCCTATCTACAAGACAAATCAGATTTGAGCCTAAAGTCATCTTACAAAACTAAATGTCCAAAGACCAAAAATCCTCGTGAAAGGGAGGTCACCAGGAGTTTGGAACCTCAATAGCTTGTTATAAACCTGCTTTTTTTTAAAATTCTCCAGTGTCACTGAGGAAAGGTAGTGGATGCTACATGAAACGTCTGACCGTTTCCAAAATCATATCCAGTTGCTTGAGTAACTGTTTTTTGGCGTAAGCCTCAAGTTGTTTTTGTCTTCTTTTGCAGGGAATGTACGACGTACTGAGCAGGAACCCCCACCTGGGCCCCCCCACCCTGGAGACGCTCCTGTCACAGTTCAGGCGGTACTACGAAGATGAAGATGACGTGACGCCTCCCCTCCAGCTGGACCCCTGCATCACGGCTCAGGGCGACCAGGTCTTCTTAGTAGAGCCTCTGGTGGGCAACCTGTTTATCGTTGTTTTGTTGTTTATCAATTCTGTTGGTATGATTTTTAGAATCGACTGCAAACAACAGACTATATTATTTTGTTACTGCATTGTAAACAAAGAAAGTATTACAAAGGTCAAGATGTTATATTTTATTCAATATTAGTCCTTATGTGTACCAGGAAATAGAGTTCAGCAGTGGTAGAATTGTAACTGGAGACAGGAGTGACAGGAAATAGAGTTCAAAGGTGGTAGAACTAGCCCAGGAACATCTCATAGGGTCTTGGTCGCAGAACACAGTATTAGTGTGTGACCCCGGGGTCTATGACGTGGGTATATAAGTGTCTACAGTGTACAAAGTAGTACGGACAAAATTCTTGAAGACTGGTTAGAAAGTCTAGTTCACCCTACTACAATGTATAATTTTTACTGCGTTAAAGTGAGCCACCTTGGAGTCCTTTACCATAGCAGTGTACGAAATACTTTTTTGAGCCAGGTTGGCCAGTGGCAATCTAGGATGAAAGCTAGGTTGCCCATCAAAATTCCAGTTTGCCCCGAATTTAAACTCTTCTACATTATGATTAACTTTGTTAGAATGCAATGTGTATTAATATTTTATACATTTCTGACACAGAGTTGTTTCCCCTTACCTGAAGTGATGAGCTCTTCCATGGGAACTTCTCAATAAACAATTCCCAATGGAAGAAAGGGTCATCCTCACCACAAAATTTAGGTAGTGCACTGAGCTACCTGGGTGTAGAAATAGGTTGCACCAAGCAAGATATGGTTGCACAGTGCAACTGGGCAACCTAGTATTTCGCACGCTGCATAGAAATCCCCATATGGCGAAAACTGTGTTCTGCTACCTTCGATGAAACTTAACCTCTGACCTCTCACCCCAGGGTCACCTGCTGTGCTCCATGGTCCAGTGCCTGCTGAAGTGTCAGCAGCTGGCCAGCGAATCAGAGGAGTCGGAGGATGATGAGGCACTGGCGGCCGTCCAATCAGAGCTGAGCGCCCTCCTAGAGTCTCTCACGCGGAGGATGATCAAGTGTGAGATGGAGGACTTTGAGCTGGTGAGGGGATTGTTACCTCCATGTATGGGGTTTTTGTTTTTTTGTGTGCTTGTCTGTTTGTTTGCTTGTGTACTTGGAGTTCGAACTTTGCAACAGACCTGAATCAGCTTACACTACTTACAGATAGGCCCTGTACGGCAGAGACTGTCATTCTCGTATAGGACTATATAGCTGAAGCTGTAGGGCTGATATCAGTTAGGATTTTACTATGGACAATATTGACTGAAGGGGGCCATATAGTGCTCGGAGTTATTTGAATGCAATAGAGTCACAGGAATTGAGGGGGAAGTGTTGTAACCACTAACCACAGAAAGGTGAAATTGGAGGTCAAAATGGTCTCACAGCAGGGGGAAAATGGGTTGAATTGGAATTCAAAATGGTCTCCCTGCAGGCTGGGAGGCAGTGACAGTGGAATAAGTACAGAATCAGTGAGACATTCACAACAACAACTCTAAATACTCCACAAAAATGTGAAATCTTCAATTTCTTGTTGACCTTTGATGTGCTGAATTCTCCTGAACTGCACCCGGCAGGACAAGTCTGCAGACTTCTCCATGAGCAGTGGGGTCGGTGTGAAGAACAACATCTTCGGTATCCTGGTCCTGGGGCTGTATGAGGTACTGATGGAGTACACCTGCATGTCTGGGGACTTCAGGTAGGTTAGAAGGGCCGATGCTTTTTTAGAAATAGATGTTTTAAATGCAAGAAATCTGGTTGCTTCACTTTTGATACAAGTGCAAATGAAATGACACTCGGTCAATGTGACTGAAAATGCAAGTTAGAGGTTTTGTCAAACACCAAGAGCCAGTAGATATCACAAAACTGTGGTTATTTTTTTCACTTTCAACATAGAAAACAGTCAGACTTCAGTTAATTGAATCGTTTATTGGATGCCAAATCATTCTGTACATGTAGAAGCCAGTGTTCATATGATTGTACATTATACATGTAGGTTTTGTTGTGCTGGGAAGAATGCTGGTTTGGACATACATGTAAGTCCTAACCTTTGCCCTTTCACCATGCCCAAGGTCATGGTACAATTAGTCATCTTCTCCCTTGACCTCTTATCTCCATTGCTGTATTTTAAGGGACACCAGACTTGTTACCAGTATGATACATACAGTACTAGTGGTGTTCTTAGTGTGTGATATTATATGTTCTGAATTCTTCCTTTTCTTTCCAGCAAGGAGTCGTGTGAGCATCTCCTTCAGCTGTTCCTAAACTACAACAAGCTGGCAGAAACCATGAAGGAGAAGACAGCCAAGGGCAAGTCGGGAGGTGCCAAGGTCGCACGCAGCCTTCTCACCATCAGGTGTACAACAAGGATCCTGCAAGGACTCTTCAGGTGGGTTTTACTGTTACAGTGAGAAGACTAATAAAGATAACAGTTGGAAATTTGAGTTCCACTGCCTCATGCCTTCACCAAATAATCATGAAATTCCCAAGTATCACTGAGTCTCACCTATTATATGTAAGTTTGTCATTAATTCTCTAGATCTATTAGATAATTCTCTAGATCTATTAGATAGTCTTACTTATGTTATTGTAGATGCCATATTTTCTTGTTTTGAATCATTTAAGTGTTACTTAGCTTTTACGTTAGATAGTTGTTTTGCTATAATTTTGTTTCAATTATTTGATTGTTACCTATTTATGATTTGTTAATATTTTGCCTTGTTTGTCATTTCATGTACTTCAGTTAAATTGTAATTATTATTTGTTATGTTATGTTATGTTAGGGAGAAGGGTTATAATATTAAGCCTAACAGGCTTCCTCCCTTCTCCTGCACAGTGTTTCTTTATTTAATTTACTTCCTTTTATTCTGTATTTTGTGCGAAACAATAAACAAACAAACAAACAAACAAACATACAAATAAACTCCCCATTTTCAAAATTTGTATCTATTGCAAAATCATGTCCCAAGTACATATTTGTCTTGTGTCTCTGTTGCAGTGATGACGTACCCCAACACCAGGAAGGGTTGTCCATGCTGCGGGAGAACCTGGACTTGGTGCGCTACATCGTCAGCGTGGCACAACAGAAGATCCAACAAGTCTGCGACAAGGGACACACGGACGGCAGCGAGGGAAGTAACAAGGACAAACTGTACAAGTACTGCTGCAGCATGGCCAGGTGGGCTGGGTTTTGGAGTTTACTCTGGAGTTTAGTTGCAGCTTATTTTGAAGCTTTATAAGTAAAAAAAAATCCTTAAATTTGCTCCATTTCCTTTAAGCTGGAGAAACAGCAGCTTTTTTGCGAAGTTCACTGCAAGACGTTGCTAAATTGCATCTTGCTTTGTTGACAATTTAGTCAAAGCAAGGCTCTGACCATAATGAATTCAATTTATAGTCTGCTAGTGCTGTAGCTCTTAGATTTCTAACCTGTTATTAGACAGGGAAAGCCTCCAAAGAAAGTAACATTTCACCCAACTTCCTTAATGAGATGATGTTGTTTCTTGTGCATGTAGAGTTCTCCTGCGGAAGTTCAGCAGTGACCTGCAGGGACATGGAGAGGAAGGCAGGAGGAGCAAGGTAAAGCGCCTGTTCTTCCCACAACTTTGCTCCCAACCAAGGTCGGTGCTGGGTCACCCAGCAGCCTGGAGTCCATCCTATTCTAGCTCGAGTTTGCTCCTCTGATCGCATCCAAGTAGAATGACTTTTCTGACTTTGATTTTTAAATGTTCATTGCTATGAATTTTAAACACTACAAGTAGGCAACCTTGTTGACCAACTCCCAACCACTGCATGTGCAATGCCCTTTTGTTTCTTTAATTCCTAAGTGTGCAGGAAAAACAGGTTGTAGATGGCAAAGCATTCATCTATCATTCCTGTCTCCCCCCCCCCCCAGGGTAAGGCAGTCAGTGCCATGTGTCTGGAGGGTTTTTGCACCATTGTGAACATCGTCTGCAGCAGGTATCCTGACCAGGTGGCAGCCTTCCTCACACAGATAGGTATGTATCGTATGTGCATAAGGGGGCACACCCCAGTTTTTTTCGGGCTTCTATTCGAGTCTGCACACCCTCGAGTCTAGCGACCGTCTCTTCCAGGGAATAATTCGAAAGCCAAATAACTATATATGGGATGGAAGGATATCCCTTCAGCTACAAGACTGACTGAGTTTTGTTTCTTCAAACTCTTTAATTTCTGTGAAATTAACAGAAAAATCATGATTTTCATGCCAAAATTAATGCACAAAATTGGGACTTTTCGCGTAGGATAAACCAAGACAAAAAGAATTTTCCGGCAGAAACGACTGGTGTTGGCAGAAAGATACAAACCTCGAGTATACTTGATTCAATTATAAAGAAAATCCTAGTACTGCAGTTTTTGTAATCATCCACGGCGTGAGGGGTCTCAAATCCGCCCACACCACGCATAAGTGGAGAATCTGGGTCAAATGGGCGGATCACGCTCGGGGCGCAAGAATACCCGGAAGTGAGGATCCAGGCCGAAATCATTCTTCACCCCAAAAACACCACTTCTTATACTTTTCAGCCATATATAGTATCTGGTATCATTTCACAGCAGATTAGGAAAAATGTGAACTCAAACTTGACCACTCAAAACCCTTTCGTCACTTTTTTACCGCGGACTACCACGGACCCCGGTCGCGGAAGAACTGGGGTGTGCACCGATAATGTACATGTAGTAGTCAACCTCTAGCACCATACATATTAGGTAGGTTAGCAGTGGAGCAATAATGTACCCACCCATGGTGAGCACGTCGGCAGAACGTACTGTTCTTGCGCGAAACCCGTAATGTATTATGCATAGCACTTCGGCAGAACGTCTCATATAAGGTCGAATTCGCGTATATAAGGGTGACATCCCGTCTGTAGTTTTCAAATGTTGTGTAGAAAAAGATATGGTCTGCAACAGGCAAAATGCTGATGCAACGTTGACCAAAAATCCAATGAAAATCCAGATTTTGCGCAGGCGCAGTACGTTCTGCCGACGTGCTCCCATAGTGGTTTAATTACTTCTGGGTACTGAGTATTGTTTTGGGTGGCTGAGCTGTGAGGCTTTTTGTAGCTGTCCATACAGAGTACGTTGACAGCACATAGGTGGGGAGAAGATTGACAGGTAGGATGAAAAGGTCAGACACAGGAAACGGGGTGAACGTCAAGGTCTCAGAAATCTGGCTGGGAGCCAGCAGGAATTAGTGATCGACATGGGGGAATTCAGGAAGCCGAGGATTGCATTACCTCCCGGGTGTCTGAAATCTTGTGTCAACACAAAAGACAGCATGCTCTTTCAGACTTGCAGCTTTGTTACCAGTAAAATGCAGGGATTTCAACATTATGCCTTTGATACATGTACTTGTGAAATTTTAAGTGCTTTTGGTGTTTGTAGAACCAGGAGGTGATGATGTAGAGGAGGAGGAGGAGGAGGCAGCAACCAACATGGACGACCAGGAGAGAGTCAACTTCCACATCAAGAGGTTCCAGGTAGGGATAGAGTTTTCCTTTTTACTGACTTACCCTCTGCAAACACATGCCTTATACCGGTAATTATAAGCTGCTGCCAGACTGTTAAAACTGTTCCAGTTCAGTTCAGTTCATCCTATTAAGGTGACACCACAAAGTGCCTCCACAAGTTCCTGTCTCGCATGACGGAGGACAGTTCAACACCCTCTAGACCTGTGTCCTCTGTTTGAGAAAAGCAAACAGGGGAAAGATAGTACGATGAAAATAGAAATGTGTGTGTGAGGTTCCAGCAGTAATAAGCCAGATCAGCTCCTCTGTGGTTTTGTGCGTCGTCTAGTGGTTAGTGACCCTGCCTCTGGACCAAAGGGTCGCTCACTTGACATGCACACTGCTGGAAAGGGTCGCAGTCCTTACGACAGGACGTTAAGCCGTAAGTCCTGTGTTTATTGTACTTGTCAAAAAGAGCTAGGGGAATTACAATGAACCAGTGTATGCTGTACTTCGCATCTGTCTTCTCTGTCACAACCAGTGGAAGAGTACTTCAACTGTTCATTGAGTTCATTTTGAGCTTAACTGGTTTGAGATCACTTTGTCATTTGTCAACTAATGTATCGGTACAGAGTTACATGTAGAGCCTGTCTAAAGTACATGCATCAGATCATGATTCTGTGTCTTTCACAGCGTATGGTGGTGAATATCGTGACATCGTCAGACGACGACGTCAGTCCGCGCGACGCAGTGCAGCTGGTGAATGTCATCTCCCTGTTGTCCCGGCACCTGCCACCTGACAGCGACCACCTGATACAGCTGCATGCCTGGGTTAACCGACTGTGTGCCGAACAGAACGTTGGTAGGTCAAAGACAAAAACATACATGTCCAATACAAGGAATTCTTTTTGCCAGGCTCGAGTGATAAGAATTTGGGATGAAACGAAGAAAAGTAGGCTTCAAGTGCCTCGACTACATGTACTTGTTTATTTGTGTGGTTGGTAGCCCCTGTAGTAGACCATCTTTGGTTAGACGACGTATATAAAACATACTTTGTCTTCCAGCATGTTTGATGTAAAGTACAAAATGTATTTACAAGTTCTTTCGCACACAGGGAACTTCCTGTACTGCCCTTTTCTATTTTAAGGGAGTGAGCACTGATTTGAGTTGTTGACAGACAATCATGCGTATGTTTCAAACCCCTTCTACAGCAACAGTACTAGTTTCTTTCCCCGGACTGCTAAATGATGGAACTCCCTCCCAAACACATGCTTCCCTCTCGAATACAAGCTTTTAAAACAAACATCCACCGCCATCTTCTAACATAGTCACATAACTGTGGCACCTACCTAGCTCAGTGCCTAGAAGTGGTCAATTGGCTTTGCACTGAGAAACACCATTAAAAATAAGTCTTGGTTGATTCTCCCCAGATGACAGTGCCATGACCAAAGCCCTGCTGTCCCTGCTGTTCAGCCTGACAGCACAGACCTCCACCAGCCTGACTGTCCTGAGGGACCTGGCACAGGACGTGCACAGTCAGATGGGGGACATCGACCAGGTAAGTGACATTAGGACGACCAATGAGCCGTTTTATTTGTTTTTTATTCATTTATTTATGATCTATTGAACTCTGCAGAGCAAGATTTGTAATCACTGCTACAGAACCTGTTAAGCTGGTGTGTTACGCCAAAGGGCTATTATGCCGGCTATACAGATACAGATACAGATGGTTAGTTGCATAACCTGACCAAATCACACTTCTAGCAGCCCTTCCACTGATCAGGCCCCCTGAAGCTTGATGGTTAACACCTCTCAGTCTGGAGAGTTGGGGAGATCTTCATCCTTTTGATTTATGTATATGTGGCAACATGTCTAATACAATGAACCTGTACATAGTATCTGCCTTCTCTGTCATGAGTGGAAGAGTAGCTCAATTGTTCATTGAGCTAAACTGGTTCAAGATCACTTTGAATTCTTTTTCATTGGTATACATGTGTCTGTACTCCAGACAGTTTGTATCCTACCAACTCACTTTTCCCCCTGGCCCAATGTCCGTTATCTTGTTCCTTTAACCACTCCTGATGCCCCCTCCTCTCCAGGATGTGGAGGTGGAGGACCAGACCCAGTTTGCCCTGGTGAACCCACGCACGGCGACCCCCGTCCTGGCCCTGGTGCTGGGTCAGGTGGACAGGGTGCTGGAGGAGGTGGACTGGGTCATCGGGAAGATGAAGGCAGAACTGTCGGGTGGCAACCCTACAGCTGAGGGTATGTCATGTCCTTCATTACTAGGAGATGTAATATAGATTGTATATAGTTTCCCACACACACAGTCACTCACTCACTCACTATCTGATTTAACGTCTGTTGGTCCCCGTCTTTCGATAGTGAGACATGCTTGAACACACAAACTTGTTTTTATTGCTGATCTTTTGCTATAGTGGCATCGTGCAGCATAATGGTCAGAGCCTTTAGCTAAGAACTGAGAGGTCTCGAGTTTGATCCCCTGACATGCCCAGTGTTGTGTCCTTGGGGCCCTTTACATGACTTTCCTCACTGTACGTTGCAGTGATGCCCACGTGGCCTCTCAGCTAATCCAATGTCTAAAGGGTGTCCTACATGTAACACTGCTGAGGACCCACACTGATATGGTATTGCCAATGTGCTACACACTTGCTACTAAGAACAATAAAAATTCTTTTGTCTTTTTTTAGTGCATTTTGCTATAGGACCTTGTAGTACATGTGTTCTTTTTTAACATTTCTTATATTCGTTCATTTACTGAGACACTAGATTTGGAAACTGTTTCTGAGCACAATCAGATAACAATGTTTCTTATTCACTCTCCAGATGCCCCTTCCCAAGGCCCTACCCAGAGAGAGGGCCATGAGAAGTCCGTGTGTGTGCGGCTGGGCACGCTGGTGACAGCGTACCACGAGCTGGTACAGTCGGCCATCCCCATGGGCACCAGCGTGGAGGCTCTGCTCAAGTCTCTGGTCAAGCTGTACAACAATCTCACACTGCTGGCCAAATACGTAAGTCACTGGACGGTAGCATGTCTGCAGAACGTACTGCACCTTTGCGAAACCTGCAATGTATTGTGCATAGCACGTCAGAGGAATGTCTCTTTGAAGGTCGTGTTTGCATATAAGGATGACATCCTGTCTATAGATGTCCCATGTGTTATGAGAAAAGATATCGTCTGAAACGGGCGAAATTTTGATGCAATGTTGACCTAAGTTAAACATCCAACGAAAACCGTGAAAAATTTAGGTTTCACACAGGCACAGTACGTTCTGCCAATGAGCTCTGGACAGTAATATTTGAAGTAATACTATACATGTCAAAGATGTCTGCCTTTGTTCATAATGTCTGCCCTCTCTGTTAAGACCAGTGTAAGAGTAGCTCAACTGTTCACTGCGTTTATTCAGCTAAGCTGGTTCGAGATAACTTTCATTACTTTCATTTTCCAATCAGCAGTATTTTTCATCATTTGTCATATAAATCTTGAGACATTTGTGTCATCCTGTAACTGTTTCCTAACTTTTGCCCCCCCTGTAGTACCTGGCCATGTACACCCAGCGAGTGGGCCACCTGTCCCCCAGGTTTGAGAAACTGGTGAAGCTGTCAGGAACACACCTGTCCCAGCAGGCCTACGCACTCATCACATACATACAGGTCAGCACACTTCAGATTAGTGCTGTGTACCGGTTCGCTGGACTCAGTTCCGGACTTGTAAAACGTTTAGGTTCAAGTTAAAAAAAAACTGAATTGCGGGAACCAGTTCCAGACTTGGTTGGAAAAAAAACCATGTCACATACCCCTTTTCGTTCCGAACCACATCAAACCTTCCATAGATCGCAAAATCTGTGCTGCAAAATGAAGAAAACAGTGCCATTGGGCATTGTCAAGTGTCGGCCTCCATGTTATGTGGCCACAGTTTCGTCCAGACAACATTGCAAGGATGCCAACATGCAATTTTGTATATACCGTGGGTTTAGGTCCGGACTTACAAGTCCAGAACTGAACCTAAACCTCTGGACTTGAATCTGGACCTGAACCTAAACGTGAGTTTAGGTACACAGCACTACTTCAGATATAGACCTTCAAACCTTGCTCATTCTGAGTCGTGAGAAGTACAGATCATCAGATCTTCTTGAAAAATTTGTTATGATTGAAAATTAGATGATGATTGCAACGAGTTCCTTGCTGTTGTTGTTGATATTGATAATTGCATCTTGTAAGGCGAGACCTTTGTAAGAAATTACAGCAATTATTACCCTTTCATGAATGAAGGGAAGCCCACACTCTAAAATGGAAACTAAATTGTATTCAAACTCGTCTTGTAATTTTTAAGAAAAAGAATAGATCGTTCTTAACAATATAAGAGAGTTGTGCTGGCAATTACAACATTATGACACTGTACACACAACAATTGCCTTTTTTAGAACTTTATACAGCATTAGTACATGTACATTTATGTCTAATGACAGGTACCTCACTAAATAGGATCTATATTGTCCTTTAAAATTACAGGCCGCCCAGAATGAAAAGCTGGCGCAGCGGGACCAACAGAAGGGGAAAGGAGGGAAGAAAAAGGACAAGACGTCATCAGATGCAGTAGGACAAGCCAGGAAGGTACATGTTCATGTACATGTATTAATCAGACCCTATGTTTTCAGATCAGCGCAGGCGCAGTACGTTCTGCCGACATGCTCTGCGTAGGGGGCTAGAATACTGCATTTCAGATCACTGACTGCTGTTTCAGGCCCAGGTGCTGCGGGAGACCAAGTCCATCCCCGTCCTGGTCTTCGCCATCGAGCAGTACGAGCGCTACCTCATCCAGCTCACCAAGAAGTCCAAGGTCAACCTGATGGAGCACATGAAGATGAGCACGTCGCGGGACTTCCGCATCAACACGGCGGCCGTGCAGATCGCGCTGCAGGAGGGCGAGGAGTCCAGCTCAGAGGAGGTGAGGATATTATACGTTACATTTATATCATACCCGGGCGGCGATACAGTGCTCCCGGCAATGGTGTATCCACCCGTACAACACGGGTGTATAAAACGGGCTTCCATGGAACATTCGAACGCGCTTCGCTTGCGCCGCTACAAAAATTCGAACACGGGTTCTCGAACTACTTTGTTGTGTTTTTCACAATGGCGGCATCCGACAGGGCTAGTGTTTCAGGACTTTGATCATTCAGCCAGCTCCAGCTACATAGACCAGCAGAAAAACTAACAATACTACGAAGAAGACGGAGAGTGACGTAAGGCATTTCCTCTTGTGGCCGTCGGGCGATCCGACTCATGGTCGGGCCGATACCTCGGGCAATACGGAATACACCGTGTTGTATGCTCTATGTAAATGTATACCATGGGGTCGCGTGGCATAACAACAGAGCATTCAGCTCAGAACCAAGAGGTCCCAGGTTCAAATCCTGCCAAGTCACCGAACCTTGTGCCCTTGGGAAAGGCGCTTTACGCGACTTTCACCACTTCACTCAGGTGAAAATGAGTATGCCAGAATGATCATTATATCATAATTGTGGGCATTAAAGGAAAACCAAACCAAATCAAACCATAAGTGGGATCGTGTGCCGTAGTGGTTGGATGTTTGGCCAAGAACCCATAGCATAGGTGCTGAGTTCGAATCCACCAACATGCCCCAATGTTGTGCCCTTGGAAAGGCACTTAACACGACTTTCCTCACTTCACTCCAGTACCTAGCTTGGTAGAATAGTATAAAATTTACACTAATGGCGACCCTAATAAAATAAACAAACCAGTAGAAACTTAATTGGAAGGTGACTTATGCTCAAAGGCTAATAAACGGTAAACAACGGTCAAGTAAATCAAACTACCATTATAATAGTGTGTATTACATCATATTGCTTTTTGAGCTATTGTTGAGCTATGAATATTAAGTTCCTCATAATTCTCATGTTTACTTCTGATCAGGAGAAGGAAGAGTCAGACCAGGGCAGTGATGGTGAGGAACAGGAGAACCAGGGCCCCCCGGCAAAGAAGGCTAAAACTGCAGGGAAACTGTCCAAAGGGAAGGGAGGCAGAGCCAAGAAAGGACTGGCAGAAAGCAATGATTGATTATAGACGAATAGCAGAAAACAATTATGTTAAAGGGACTTGACAATGTGTCATATATTTGGAGTGTGCCTTAACAGTAAATACTGCAAGACCAGACTGCCTTTTACAGTTTTTATGGCTCACCAACTTATTCCAACCGTATTATTTGTTATGTCAGTTTTGTTTGTCAATGTGGCGTCGAATGGCCGAGAGGCTAAGCGAGCGGACACGAGATTGAGAGGTCACAAATTCGATTCCGGATCCTTGCATTCCTTGCTAGACGTTGTGTCGACTTACATCACTCAACCCAGGTGTAAAATAGGTACCTGACTTCGGGTGGGAAGGTAAAAAGGCAGTGGAAGGAGAGGGATGGGCTCCGCCTTCCAATACCGTGTCCTTGACACATTAGATCAACATCCCACTGCCCCTAAGGCCTCAAAAAGGCTTTGGGACTACCTTTCGTTTTACCTTTACCAGTTTTTTTTTTCAGATATGTACATTATACTGCATTCCCACATTATTTCTAAAACCCACTTTAAAGTGAAATGAGAGTATATTCATTAATGTCATAACTCATGAACATTATTAAAAATATGATATTGAGATCTTTTAGGTTGATAATTCTTATCTTTAACCTTGGCAGAGATAATGAACTGTTTTTATTATTTCATATTATGACATGACTAATAATAAAAAGCACTGTTGCCTCACTACCTTGTGTTCAAAGTGTGACATTTTCTTGACAACAGAAAGTAATATATTGAACATACTGTATGTTTTGCCTACATCACTTTGCTGCCACTTGTGTATGGTAAGTGATATTTTTAAAAACTTTTTTTATGTCCCTTCCTGAAGAGGTAACTTATTAATAAGCTCTTACTCGTCACCAGTCATAGACATAGTTACATTACTTCATTTCAAATTGTATGATCATTGCGTCACAAGATTCCAGTTATTGACAAAGTAGAAGTTTGTTGTATCATGACCTCTAAATGTATATCTTGACTTCTGTCACTTGTCCACTTCGTCTGTTTTATCTACCAGACAGTCGTGTTTTGATGTACCAAAGCCATGCTCTTTCATCATCATCATCCGTCGTCCCTGCCGGGCGGGGTAAGTTGCTGCACCACCGTACTCCACAAGGATCTGTCCGCCATGGTTGATTTGAGGTCTTCTATGTCAAATCCCGTGTCTCTGGAGATGGTTCTTGGGTAGGTCAGTTTTCTAGTAAAGGTTTTCCCACTAGGCCTCCAGAGAACAAGTGACGAGATGATTTCTCCGCTCGCCCTAAAGCAGTGGCCAGCGAATCGAACACGTCTCTGCTTGAGCCTGAGGGACACTAGAGGGAGTTTACCGTATATGGCTGCCATGGTTAGGTGCTGTTTCCAACTGAAGTTTTGTACTCTGCGCAAAAACTCATGCTCTTTAGCACATCATGAACTTACATGTACCTTGTTGTCCAGCCCAGCATGAGTTCATGATCAGTTGTTGCTACTGCCTTTTTCCAGGTGTCAGCATGAGGGTCTAGCAGAACTCCTAGGAACTCTGTTCATCTGGTAAGTTTACATATGTGTTCTACATGTATGCTTATCTGTCACTCAACACATTTTAGATTAAATACAGGAACTGAGCACAAAAAGAATCCTGAATTTTTAGATCTACCGGTATGTGAAATCTGATAATTCTGGCCAACCAAACAAAAGCCTTGCCCAACCAGTTAAGGTAGTTGTTTGATTGGGCGAACATGAATAATACCTGTCCAGTAGATAATGATGTGACCTTGATGGATAAAAGATAAAGCAGGCGACTTTAGTCAGAGAGACTAATGGAAGAAGTATAGCACTTTTTCATCAGCTAGTATACTATATTGCAATGCGGCTTTGCCACAGCTTGCATACAATCATGTATTTAGCCAAACACACAAGGTCAACCCTACTTTTCTCAGTAAGTTTCTTGGGTTCTTTTACGTGCTGAGGTTTGACAAAAATCTTATTCTGAAATTTTTTTTATTAAGAAACATTTTCCATATTTTGTACATTACAAGTGATATCTGTATCATAATCTGTATAGCCCGTATAACCACCCTTCGGGTGTAACCAGCTTTGCAGGTATGCGGCGCGGCGGCAGCTGGCTACATTACACTGAACGTCTTGTTACACCAGTCCTAACCTTTGAACGTCTAACTCTAAACACACATGATGTATAATACAATATATATTTGTATACCTATGTATACCTGTATAATACAATATATATACAGCAAGGATAATAGCAAACAATTGTTTGTGCATGTATATGCTGTGCAATTCACAGTTACCCATTTCTTCAGTGGCACTTTGCACATGTTTAAATATTTACAATATATAATATATGAAATATGGCACATTTCATTTTCATAATACAATAGTCCTCACACATAAATACTTTTTAAATATATTACATTCTGGCTCTAATACATGTAACGTTAAGTGCTCAAGTGTTCCCACAACACTTTTAATTCATTCTTGCACCAATTCTTGGCCGTCAATGACCTCTTGTATCACGCCTCTTGCCTGTGGAGAAAGGATGTAAAGTGATCATTATAGGAGTCTAACTAAGGACCCCTTATTAGCTATGATTGTAACAATTCTGATGATATTTTTAGGATATTTAGGTTTCCTGTGCCATCCAGCAATAAAACGAAGAATTCACATAAAACGTTAAATTTTACAGAAAACTACACACATAGTAATAAAGCATTTGCACCATTCTTGTTTTGGCCAACTTAAGGTCAATATCATGATTTGGTAGCAAGTTTAACCCTTCAATTTCATTGCTGTCCCTGCCAAAATCTGATACTTCCCGTAAATATTATACATGTCACACGTAGGAAAACATTACTGGATTCACACACACACCACACATTATGTATGGTATCGTGTTCAAATCGTGCAAAAGGTATGATTTAGTGATTCAAACACGCTATACAACGTAACTGCAGTGAAATATTACTGTGAGTCACTGATGAAAAGTAGTGGATGCTACTTGAAACGTCTGACAGTTTTCGAACTCTATCCAGTTGCTTGAGTAGCAGCTTCCTTGTGTATCTCATTACCTGGATCTCTAAGCTTTATCAACATAAAGGAGCGGATCGTTGCAATTTTGCTCATCTGTTGTATCCATGCAAATTATTTGGAAAATCACCCTTGCAGCAAACACTGCACAAAATCCATTCTTTACGCACACATTAAAGCATGCGTAAAGGTTATGTTTCTCCACTTGTGTGCACCTTTACGCATGCTTTAATGTGTGCTTAGGCCACACCAATTTAATTTGTTGCCTCTTGGATTCGCCTCTTCATTTTTTTCTGATTTGCAAAAAAAAAAATTCTGGTTCTCAATCAACTAAAAATGCTCATATTTTGCCTCCAACAGTTGAAGAAAGTCCTTTTCTTCCTAGTTGTTACAGCTGTTACATCTACCAATGCAGTGGTTTGATTAAAAGTTCAAAATTCATTGTTTAAATTTAACCCAGTCTTTTGTGTTGATTTCATGGCACCTATTCTAACATTTGGGGCTATAATATGATGCCTAGGCCTGTTTAAATTTATTTTTATTTTTTTCGCCCTGTCGCTTCATATTTTTTCTAAAAAAATCCGAGAAGCAACAAATAAAATTGGTGTGGCCTTAAAGATACGATTTCGTGCATGGAAACTCACCCAAACAAAGAACGTGGCTGCCCCGGCGCTGACGTCCTGGACCTGTCCCACGCTGAAGTCCTCCAGCAGCCGCCTGGCTCTCAGGGCCGTGTCTAACCGTGTCTCAGCCGGGTTGTGGAGCCCAACTCTCCTCTTCAACCCCTCACGTCCAGTCTTGCCCATCAGGGCCTGCAGATTCTGCCAGTTCTGAATTAAAAGAAGTGTAGGCAATAAAACCAACCTACATGTTGTACTTCTAAACTTCATGATTGCCCTTCCATGTACATGTATGTACCCTGTACCTTTTTCAAAAGCACTTGTGTTACATTTTGTGTGTTTCCTTTCATACTTTTATATCTTGCATCATATTCCAATTACAAAATCAATGTTTGTACAAATTGGTTGCCACACGGTCGAATCATGATTGCTGGTCTAGTGGAAAGGGGGCATACAAGGTTATGTACTTAGCAGCGTGGCCGACTATTCACAATTGCAATGTTATCATTATGGTACATGTATTTTGTTGAGGTCTCCTACCTGTGTTTCTGGTTCCTTAACTCCCAGCAGCAGGTAGGTAGCAACCATTATCTGGTGTACCTGGGAAAGGGACAGATGAGCAAAACATGTAATTATTATTTTTCAAATGACGTTACATGACGTACTAGTAATTTACTGAATCCAATGTCTCGGGTGACTTCTAAGGTACAGCTGAGTACCTGTGCACCTACATTAAAATTTGTAAATTTTGATTGTGCTTCAATTTCTATATTTTACCAGCTGTGGGGGGTGGCTGTAGTTCCTTATCTCCGATACTGTGGCTTGATTCATCTGCAACACCTGCAAAGTAGAAACAACAAGAAATTGAAGAGTTTTTGTGAACTTCTTGTTTCATAAATGTGTATTTCTTGCTGATTCTGTCTCATAGTATGCATTTTCCACTGGCTGCCATATGACAACAGACATGCATATTACAGGAAATTGAAGACAGGAAAGAAGATAACCTTTTCTACGACATTTCTGGGCCCTTTGACCTACATGTAACTTCCTATCCATGAAAATGCCAAGATGTGTATAATGTACGAAAGTGTCAGGTCAGATATAATGGCTTAATCAGGTTAACGTCAGCTGCACTAAACCCTTGTCCTCACCGCATGCCTTAACTTCTCCAGCCTCTTTATCTTGTCAGCTTGTTTCAGCAGATGTACGATGTGTTCAGCCGCCGCCCTTCTCTCCTCAGATGCCTTCCTCATCAACTCCATCCTTCTCACTCTCAGAGGATCCTTCATACCAGTCTGGAACAAGACAGAAGTCTTAGAAGAACTTTATTGCACGACACTTGTAGCAGGTACAATGTATTTCAACTTGTATATATATTAGTATAATGGAAGTTAAACTACTGCTAATATCTTACAATTCTAACGGACTAACGTACTTTTCTGAATAAGTGAAGACACTCTTACTGACTAATTACCCTGATACTCTACTTGATCCTATGATCAATCCAGTTGAATATTCCATAGGTCCTCAATGGAATATTCCAGAGGTCAAGGAACAGAACATTTTCCTTCATTGCTCAATGCTCAATGCACAATGTCAACAACGAACATTGTGATAACTTACTCTACTGGCCACTTTATGCTTCAACTATTAGGTTTTGTGTGTGTGCAACATCAACATGTACCTTGAGAGGTTTCAGGACAGTTTTACCGGCCATATTTATGGCCCGTTCAGCAGTTAAGACGGCCTCATCGAGCTTGCCTTGGTTACGTTCACCAATGGCACTGGTCAAGCCTGAAAGTAAGCATAACAAGAAATCAGAGATTGCAGACTTTTCGACGACCTGACATTTTGCCTGTCAATCTTCCCCACTCGTGCTGTCAACCTACTCTTTCCGTACATAGAGCATACAACACGGTGTATTCCGTATTGCCCGAGGTATCGGCCCGACTCGCGGGAGGGCCGAGGCCGAGGGTGATGCGGAATACACCGTGTTGTATGCTACATGTATTTATATCATACCCACCTTAGAAAACACGTCTTTCAAGGCGAAATGAGCGAAAATTTGGTGTCCCTAAACAAACAAAACTGCTCAACATCCATTCCAACGTCCGAATTCTGTATTCGAATTTTCGAAAGCGGCACACACGGTTGGAGCGAAACGCGTTCGAATGTTCTATGGAAGCCCGGTTTATACACCCGGTCGTACGGGAGAGTACAACACGGCCGGGAGTACTGTTTCGCCGACCGGGTATGATATAAATAGAGCATACAACACGGTGTATTCCGTATTGCCCGAGGTATCGGCCCGACCGCGAGTCGGATCGCCCGACGGCCGGAGGGCGATCCGACTCGCGGGAGGGCCGAGACCGAGGGTGATGCGGAATACACCGTGTTGTATGCTATTTATATCATACCCACCTTAGAAAACACGTGATCAAGGCGAAATGAGCGAAAATTTGGTGTCCCTAAACAAACAAAACTGCTCAACATCCATTCCAACGTCCGAATTCTGTATTCGAATTTTCGAAAGCGGCGCACACGGTTGGAGCGAAACGCGTTCGAATGTTCTATGGAAGCCCGTTTTATACATCCAGTCGTACGGGAGAATACAACACGGCCGGGAGCACTGTTTCACCGCCCGGGTATGATATAAAAACAGATACACATACCCACAGATCAGCCACTCAAAACAATACTTTCTGGTACATTAAAATGAATGATAATTGAAACATTACATTGAAGTACCACATACGTAGCCTCTAGCAGGCTTCGGGAAGTGGTAGAAATTGGCCAAATAAATAGACAACACGCCAGGGGAGTTGGTCCGCTAAAGAGTAGGCGGCAAACTCCCCTGGCATGTTGTCTGTCTATTTGGCCAATTTCTACTCTTTCCAGCCGCTTCCCGAAGCCTGCTAGAGGCTACCACATACCCTGCTGTGCCTGAATCACAGAGATCAACCCCTCTGTTTCTTGCAGGAGGCCCGTGTCGTCAGTTAAGTTGGCGCTGCAGAAATCTCTTATTGTAGACGCCATTTCTAAAGCGTTCTGGGTGCGTATAGATGCCTCCAACCTGTCTAGGATAGGAGCCTCAACTGTAAGAGAAAGCGTCTTTTTGGTGAGCTCTTGCCATCTCTCACCAGATATGATACTCATGATAGCGTGGTAGACGGATAATGACATTGTCCCATTAGTTCAGTTATTAAAGTCAAGTAGATGTAGTCACAACATTTTCTGTATTTACATATTTTTATAAATATTATTTGATAGTATAGTTTATTAGTTAATTACAACTTAGGGTGAAAAGGAAGGTAGTGCACTACTCATATTTTTGTATAATATAACTTAATATAACATTTGTTCTTTGTATGTGGCACTGCTAAAACAAGCTATTAGCTTGAATGCAGCACCAAATTGTCCTCCATCCACATGCAAATTTAAAAAAATATCATACCTCTCATTCTCTCCTCCACTCTATGTGCCTCTTCTTCCTCCAGCTTGCGTCTTTCTTCTTCTTCCAGCCTTTTTCGTTCCTCTTCTCTCTTCTGACGCTTTTCCTCTTTTCTTTTCCTCCTTTCTTCCTTCATCTTTTCCTCCTTTCTTTTCCTTTCCTCTCTCAGTCTTGCTTCCTCTTGCGGGTTGCTGCCTTCTTCATTCGGTCTGTCCCTCTCACTTGGCTGGCCAAGTTCTTCCTCATCTTGCCAGGCAACCAGGTGTTTTGGTGAGTTTTCATCTGATACCTGTACAGGTCAAAACCAGAACCAAGACATAAAAAACTTCATACTTCTGGGAAGTATGCAATCCCCGGCTTCCTGAATTCCCCCATGTCGATCACCATATTTCTGCTGGCTGGGAAGTTCTGAGACCTTCACATTCACCCATTTCCTCTGTCGTAACTTTGGCCCACTGTCATTCTGCCTGTCAATCTTCACCCCACCTACATGCTGTCAACCTGCTCTGCCCTGACAAACAGATATACAAGCCCACAGCTCAGCCACCCACGACAATACTTCTGTACCTTGAAGTAACAAGGATGATGCACTATGTCAAAATATTAGCAATATGTAGCATCAGCAGCTATGTCAACTATATTAACACATAACACAAAGAAAAATCTCCCAATGAATTTCAGCATGTAGTTCACAATCATCCCAGATTGGAAAACAGAGAAACTACAGTAATGGCAGTTACATCTACATCTAACTGCTTAGCATGGTCTGGATTTGAAAACACTACAGGCCACCCTGTTTGTCACATCGGTACTGAGTGTGTGACGAGTTGCATTACAATGATATGAACGTACCTTGCAAGCCAGGAATGTGGTAGTTTTGTCTCGCGATGTGGTCTGTAGGGGTGGGAGGGGAGACCGCCAGGCATTGTTCTTCTGTACAACTCCCCTTTCAACATCAGTTTTCTGGAGAATGAAGACCATACAATATATTACAAACTCCCTTATATAAGATATGTATTGATTCCTATTGAAAAAATAAATCAATTTTCTTCCACAGGTCTGCTATATATTCTTCATTAGATATTATGTGCAGTGCTTCTATGTGTTGTTCTCCAACTGGGACTTTTTTCTCAAGTTCAACACATCAAATATAATATAGTTCACATAACCTTTAACCGCTTGGTGGTCCTGATATCAGATCTGGCCAAGACAAAGCTAAAAGGTATTGATACACATTCTTTTGAAAATGTTGATGTAAAAGCCTTACCCAGATTTGGTTGTCATCACTGCTTGCTGGTGCTACTCTCCTTGAGGCAGTCGATGGCGGTCGTAGTTTCCCGTTCTTGCAAGCAATGGTCACTAAGGTGATTATCATTCCTATAGCAATCACAAGTAGTATTCCTAAAGCCCCCATGACTCCATACAGGATCTGAAGAACCTGCTCAGTCTGAGCTCGGAGCCTCTGTAGTTCTTGTTGCCAGGCTGCAACTAAAGCAGTTGTGCTTTCTGCTGTGATATCAGTTGTACTAAAATATGTAATGTGTTGGGTTGTACGTCCACTTGTGGTCTCAGTTGTACTGTCAGGTGTAGTTGGCTGTGTTGTACTTCCACTTGTGGGCTCAGTTGTGCTGTAAAGTGTAGTTGGCTGTGTTGTGCTTCCACTTGTGGTCTTAGTCATACTGTCAATGGTAGTTGGTTGTGTTGTACTTCCGCCTGTGGGCCCAGTTGTAATGTCAAGTGTGGTTGGTTGTGTTGTACTTCCACTTGTGGTCTTAGTTGTAATGTCAAGTATAGTTGGCTGTGTTGTACTTTTAGTTGTGGTCCCGGTTGTACTGTCAACTGTAGTTGACTGTGTTGTACTTCCACTTGTGGTCTCAGTTGTACTGTCAACTGTAGTTGGTTGTGTTGTACTTTCACTTGTGGTCCCAGTTGTACTGCCAAGTGTAGTTGGCAGTGTTGTACTTTCACTTGTGGTCCCAGCTGTTCTGCCAAGTGTAGTTGGCTGTGTTGTACTTCCACTTGTTGTCCCAGTTGTACTGTCAAGTGTAGTTGGCTGTGTTGTACTTCCACTTGTGGTCTCAGTTGTAGTACCAAGTGTAGTTGGCTGTGTTGTACTTCCACTTGTGGTCTCAGTTGTACTGTAAAGTGTAGTTGGCTGTGTTGTACTTCCACTTGTGGTCTCAGTTGTACTGTAAAGTGTAGTTGGCTGTGTTGTACTTCCACTTGTGTTCTCAGTTGTACTGTCAAGTGTAGTTGGCTGTGTTGTACTTTCACTTGTGGTCTCAGTTGTACTGCCAAGTGCAGTTGGCTGTGTTGTACTTCCACTTGTGGTCTCAGTTGTAGTACCAAGTGTAGTTGGCTGTGTTGTACTTTCACTTGTGGTCTCAGTTGTACTGCCAAATGTAGTTGGTTGTGTTGTACTTCCACTTGTTGTCTCAGTTTTACTGCAAAGTGTAGTTGGCTGTGTTGTACTTTCACTTGTGGTCTCAGTTGTACTGCCAAGTGTAGTTGGCTGTGTTGTACTTCCACTTGTGGTCTCAATTGTACTGTAAAGTGTAGTTGGCTGTGTTGTACTTCCACTTGTGGTCTCAGTTGTACTGTAAAGTGTAGTTGGCTGTGTTGTACTTCCACTTGTGGTCTCAGTTGTACTGCCAAATGTAGTTGGTTGTGTTGTACTTCCACTTGTTGTCTCAGTTTTACTGCGAAGTGTAGTTGGCTGTGTTGTACTTTCACTTGTGGTCTCAATTGTACTGCCAAGTGTAGTTGGCTGTGTCGTACTTCCACTTGTGGTCTCAGTTGTACTGTAAAGTGTAGTTGGCTGTGTCGTACTTCCACTTGTGGTCTCAGTTGTACTGTAAAGTGTAGTTGGCTGTGTTGTACTTCCACTTGTGGTCTCAGTTGTACTGCCAAGTGTAGTTGGCTGTGTTGTACTTCCACCTGTGGTCCCAGTTGTACTGTAAAGTGTAGTTGGCTGTGTTGTACTTCCACTTGTGGTCTCAGTTGTACTGTAAAGTGTAGTTGGCTGTGTCGTACTTCCACTTGTGGTCTCAGTTGTACTGTAAAGTGTAGTTGGTTGTGTTGTACTTCCACTTGTGGTCTCAGTTGTACTGTAAAGTGTAGTTGGCTGTGTTGTACTTCCACCTGTGGTCTCAGTTGTACTGCCAAGTGTAGTTGGCTGTGTTGTACTTCCACCTGTGGTCCCAGTTGTACTGTCAAGTGTAGTTGGCTGTGTTGTACTTCCACTTGTGGTCTCAGTTGTACTGCGAAGTGTAGTTGGTTGTGTTGTACTTTCACTTGTGGTCTCAGTTGTACTGCCAAGTTTAGGTGGCTGTGTCGTACTTCCACTTGCGGTCTCAGTTGTACTGTAAAGTGTAGTTGGTTGTGTTGTACTTCCACTTGTGGTCTCAGTTGTACTGCCAAGTGTAGTTGGCTCTGTTGTACTTCCACCTGTGGTCTCAGTTGTACTGCCAAGTTTAGGTGGCTGTGTCGTACTTCCACTTGCGGTCTCAGTTGTACTATAAAGTGTAGTTGGCTGTGTTGTACTCCCACTTGTGGTCCAAGTTGTAATGTCAAGTGTAGTTGGATGTGTCGTACTTCCACCTGTGGTCTCAGCTGTACTGTCAGGTGTAGTTGGTTGTGTTGTACTCCCACTTGTGGTCTCAGTTGTACTGTAAAGTTTAGTTGGTTGTGTTGTACTTCCACTTGTGGTCCCAGTTGCACTGCCAAGTGTAGTTGGCTGTGTTGTACTTCCACTTGTGGTCCCAGTAGCTCCCGGAGTAGTTGATTGAGTTGTACCTTCAGGAGTGGTTTGGGCGGTAGTGTAGAATGGCGTTGGTCCTGTTGTGGTTGGACCAGCGGTCGCTGTTGTTTGCTGGGAGGTAGTTGCTTGAGATGTGGCAGGACCTGTTGTGGCCGATGAAGTGACGACTGTACTTGGGCCAGATGTCCCTGTCACGGCAGTTGTAGTCAAGGGAGAAGTGGTTGTGCCTTGAGCAGTTGTGCCAGTAAAGGGTGTTGTTGACTGAGCTGTGGTGGTTCCTGTTGCAGCAGGTGTAGATGTCTGGCTTGTGATTGGAGCCGTGGTTTGCGTAGTACCAGATGCTGTGCTTTGAGTTGCACTCTGAGTTGAAGTGAAACTTGTGATTGTTGTTGGCAGCACTGTACTTTCAGTCCCAGCTGTTGTTGTAGCTCCCGGCGTAGTTGATTGAGTTGTACCTTCAGGAGTGGTTTGGGCGGTAGTGTCGAGTGGCGTTGGTCCTGTTGTGGTTGGACCAGCGGTCGCTGTTGTTTGCTGGGAGGTAGTTGCTTGAGATGTGGCAGGACCTGTTGTGGCCGATGAAGTGACGACTGTACTTGGGCCAGATGTCCCTGTCACGGCAGTTGTAGTCAAGGGAGAAGTGGTTGTGCCTTGAGCAGTTGTGCCAGTAAAGGGTGTTGTTGATTGAGTTGTGGTGGTTCCTGTTGCAGCAGGTGTAGATGTCTGGCTTGTGATTGGAGCCGTGGTTTGCGTAGTACCAGATGCTGTGCTTTGAGTTGCACTCTGAGTTGAAGTGAAGCTTGTGACTGTTGTTGGCAGCACTGTACTTTCAGTCCCAGCTGTTGTTGTAGCTCCCGGAGTAGTTGATTGAGTTGTCGTTTGGACGGTAGTGTCGAGTGGCGTTGGTCCTGTTGTGGTTGGACCAGCGGTCGCTGTTGTTTGCTGGGAGGTAGTTGCTTGAGATGTGGCAGGACCTGTTGTGGCCGATGAAGTGACGACTGTACTTGGGCCAGATGTCCCTGTCACGGCAGTTGTAGTCAAGGGAGAAGTGGTTGTGCCTTGAGCAGTTGTGCCAGTAAAGGGTGTTGTTGATTGAGTTGTGGTGGTTCCTGTTGCAGCAGGTGTAGATGTCTGGCTTGTGATTGGAGCCGTGGTTTGCGTAGTACCAGATGCTGTGCTTTGAGTTGCACTCTGAGTTGAAGTGAAGCTTGTGACTGTTGTTGGCAGCACTGTACTTTCAGTCCCAGTTGGAGTTGTAGCTCCCGGCGTAGTTGATTGAGTTGTACCTTCAGGAGTGGTTTGGGCGGTAGTGTAGAATGGCGTTGGTCCTGTTGTGGTTGGACCAGCGGTCGCTGTTGTTTGCTGGGAGGTAGTTGCTTGAGATGTGGCAGGACCTGTTGTGGCCGATGAAGTGACGACTGTACTTGGGCCAGATGTCCCTGTCACGGCAGTTGTAGTCAAGGGAGAAGTGGTTGTGCCTTGAGCAGTTGTGCCAGTAAAGGGTGTTGTTGATTGAGTTGTGGTGGTTCCTGTTGCAGCAGGTGTAGATGTCTGGCTTGTGATTGGAGCCGTGGTTTGCGTAGTACCAGATGCTGTGCTTTGAGTTGCACTCTGAGTTGAAGTGAAGCTTGTGACTGTTGTTGGCAGCACTGTACTTTCAGTCCCAGCTGGAGTTGTAGCTCCCGGAGTAGTTGATTGAGTTGTCGTTTGGACGGTAGTGTCGAGTGGCGTTGGTCCTGTTGTGGTTGGACCAGCGGTCGCTGTTGTTTGCTGGGAGGTAGTTGCTTGAGATGTGGCAGGACCTGTTGTGGCCGATGAAGTGACGACTGTACTTGGGCCAGATGTCCTTGTCACGGCAGTTGTAGTCAAGGGAGAAGTGGTTGTGCCTTGAGCAGTTGTGCCAGTAAAGGGTGTTGTTGATTGAGTTGTGGTGGTTCCTGTTGCAGCAGGTGTAGATGTCTGGCTTGTGATTGGAGCCGTGGTTTGCGTAGTACCAGATGCTGTTCTTTGAGTTGCACTCTGAGTTGAAGTGAAGCTTGTGACTGTTGTTGGCAGCACTGTACTTTCAGTCCCAGCTGTTGTTGTAGCTCCCGGAGTAGTTGATTGAGTTGTCGTTTGGACGGTAGTGTCGAGTGGCGTTGGTCCTGTTGTGGTTGGACCAGCGGTCGCTGTTGTTTGCTGGGAGGTAGTTGCTTGAGATGTGGCAGGACCTGTTGTGGCCGATGAAGTGACGACTGTACTTGGGCCAGATGTCCCTGTCACGGCAGTTGTAGTCAAGGGAGAAGTGGTTGTGCCTTGAGCAGTTGTGCCAGTAAAGGGTGTTGTTGATTGAGTTGTGGTGGTTCCTGTTGCAGCAGGTGTAGATGTCTGGCTTTTGATTGGAGCCGTGGTTTGCGTAGTACCAGATGCTGTGCTTTGAGTTGCACTCTGAGTTGAAGTGAAGCTTGTGACTGTTGTTGGCAGCACTGTACTTTCAGTCCCAGCTGGAGTTGTAGCTCCCGGAGTAGTTGATTGAGTTGTCGTTTGGACGGTAGTGTCGAGTGGCGTTGGTCCTGTTGTGGTTGGACCAGCGGTCGCTGTTGTTTGCTGGGAGGTAGTTGCTTGAGATGTGGCAGGACCTGTTGTGGCCGATGAAGTGACGACTGTACTTGGGCCAGATGTCCTTGTCACGGCAGTTGTAGTCAAGGGAGAAGTGGTTGTGCCTTGAGCAGTTGTGCCAGTAAAGGGTGTTGTTGATTGAGTTGTGGTGGTTCCTGTTGCAGCAGGTGTAGATGTCTGGCTTGTGATTGGAGCCGTGGTTTGCGTAGTACCAGATGCTGTTCTTTGAGTTGCACTCTGAGTTGAAGTGAAGCTTGTGACTGTTGTTGGCAGCACTGTACTTTCAGTCCCAGCTGGAGTTGTAGCTCCCGAAATAGTTGATTGAGTTGTCGTTTGGACGGTAGTGTCGAGTGGCGTTGGTCCTGTTGTGGTTGGACCAGCGGTCGCTGTTGTTTGCTGGGAGGTAGTTGCTTGAGATGTGGCAGGACCTGTTGTGGCCGATGAAGTGACGACTGTACTTGGGCCAGATGTCCCTGTCACGGCAGTTGTAGTCAAGGGAGAAGTGGTTGTGCCTTGAGCAGTTGTGACAGTAAAGGGTGTTGTTGATTGAGTTGTGGTGGTTCCTGTTGCAGCAGGTGTAGATGTCTGGCTTGTGATTGGAGCCGTGGTTCGCGTAGTACCAGATGCCGTGCTTTGAGTTGCACTCTGAGTTGAAGTGAAGCTTGTGACTGTTGTTGCCAGTACTGTACTTTCAGTCCCAGCTGGAGTTGTAGCCCCCGGAGTAGTTGATTGAGTTGTACCTTCAAGAGTGGTTTGGGCGGTAGTGTCGAGTGGCGTTGGTCCTGTTGTGGTTGGACCAGCGGTCGCTGTTGTTTGCTGGGAGGTAGTTGCTTGAGATGTGGCAGGACCTGTTGTGGCCGATGAAGTGACGACTGTACTTGGGCCAGATGTCCCTGTCACGGCAGTTGTAGTCAAGGGAGAAGTGGTTGTGCCTTGAGCAGTTGTGCCAGTAAAGGGTGTTGTTGATTGAGTTGTGGTGGTTCCTGTTGCAGCAGGTGTAGATGTCTGGCTAGTGATTGGAACCATGGTTTGCGTAGTACCAGATGCTGTGCCTTGAGTTGCACTCTGAGTTGAAGTGAAGCTTGTGACTGTTGTTGGCAGCACTGTACTTTCAGTCCCAGCTGTTGTTGTAGCTCCCGGAGTAGTTGATTGAGTTGTCGTTTGGGCGGTAGTGTCGAGTGGCGTTGTTTCTGTTGTGGTTGGACCAGCAGTCGCTGTTGTTTGCTGGGAGGTAGTTGCTTGAGATGTGGCAGGACCTGTTGTGGCCGATGAAGTGACGACTGTACTTGGGCCAGATGTCCCTGTCACGGCAGTTGTAGTCAAGGGAGAAGTGGTTGTGCCTTGAGCAGTTGTGCCAGTAAAGGGTGTTGTTGATTGAGTTGTGGTGGTTCCTGTTGCAGCAGGTATAGATGTCTGGCTTTTGATTGGAGCCGTGGTTTGCGTAGTACCAGATGCTGTGCTTTGAGTTGCACTCTGAGTTGAAGTGAAGCTTGTGACTGTTGTTGGCAGCACTGTACTTTCAGTCCCAGCTGGAGTTGTAGCTCCCGGAGTAGTTGATTGAGTTGTCGTTTGGACGGTAGTGTCGAGTGGCGTTGGTCCTGTTGTGGTTGGACCAGCGGTCGCCGTTGTTTGCTGGGAGGTAGTTGCTTGAGATGTGGCAGGACCTGTTGTGGCCGATGAAGTGACGACTGTACTTTGGCCAGATGTCCCTGTCTGGCTTGTGATTGGAGCCGTGGTTTGCGTAGTACCAGATGCTGTGCTTTGAGTTGCACTCTGAGTTGAAGTGAAACTTGTGATTGTTGTTGGCAGCACTGTAGCAGCTGGAGTTGTAGTTGATTGAGTTGTTCCTTCAGGAGTGGTTTGGGCGGTAGTGTCGAATGGCGTTGGTCCTGTTGTGGTTGGACCAGCGGTCGCTGTTGTTTGCTGGGAGGTAGTTGCTTGAGATGTGGTAGGACTTGTTGTGGCCGATGAAGTGACGACTGTACTTGGGCCAGATGTCCCTGTCACGGCAGTTGTAGTCAAGGGAGAAGTGGTTGTGCCTTGAGCAGTTGTTACAGTAAAGGGTGTTGTTGATTGAGTTGTGGTGGTTCCTGTTGCAGCAGGTGTAGATGTCTGGCTTGTGATTGGAGCCGTGGTTTGCGTAGTACCAGATGCTGTGCTTTGAGTTGCACTCTGAGTTGAAGTGAAGCTTGTGACTGTTGTTGGCAGCACTGTACTTTCAGTCCCAGTTGGAGTTGTAGCTCCCGGAGTAGTTGATTGAGTTGTACCTTCAGGAGTGGTTTGGGCGGTAGTGTCGAGTGGCGTTGGTCCTGTTGTGGTTGGACCAGCGGTCGCTGTTGTTTGCTGGGAGGTAGTTGCTTGAGATGTGGCAGGACCTGTTGTGGCCGATGAAGTGACGACTGTACTTGGGCCAGATGTCCCTGTCACGGCAGTTGTAGTCAAGGGAGAAGTGGTTGTGCCTTGAGCAGTTGTGCCAGTAAAGGGTGTTGTTGATTGAGTTGTGGTGGTTCCTGTTGCAGCAGGTGTAGATGTCTGGCTTGTGATTGGAGCCGTGGTTTGCGTAGTACCAGTTGCCGTGCTTTGAGTTGCACTATGAGTTGAAGTGAAGCTTGTGACTGTTGTTGGCAGCACTATACTTTCAGTCCCAGCTGGAGTTGTAGCCCCCGGAGTAGTTGATTGAGTTGTACCTTCAGGAGTGGTTTGGGCGGTAGTGTCGAGTGGCGTTGTTCCTGTTGTGGTTGGACCAGCGGTCGCTGTTGTTTGCTGGGAGGTAGTTGCTTGAGATGTGGCAGGACCTGTTGTGGCCGATGAAGTGACGACTGTACTTGGGCCAGATGTCCCTGTCACGGCAGTTGTAGTCAAGGGAGAAGTGGTTGTGCCTTGAGCAGTTGTGCCAGTAAAGGGTGTTGTTGATTGAGTTGTGGTGGTTCCTGTTGCAGCAGGTGTAGATGTCTGGCTTGTGATTGGAGCCGTGGTTTGCGTAGTACCAGATGCTGTGCTTTGAGTTGCACTCTGAGTTGAAGTGAAGCTTGTGATTGTTGTTGGCAGCACTGTACTTTCAGTCCCAGCTGTTGTTGTAGCTCCCGGAGTAGTTGATTGAGTTGTACCTTCAGGAGTGGTTTGGGCGGTAGTGTCGAGTGGCGTTGGTCCTGTTGTGGTTGGACCAGCGGTCGCTGTTGTTTGCTGGGAGGTAGTTGCTTGAGATGTGGTAGGACTTGTTGTGGCCGATGAAGTGACGACTGTAGTTGGGCCAGATGTCCCTGTCACGGCAGTTGTAGTCAAGGGAGAAGTGGTTGTGCCTTGAGCAGTTGTGCCAGTAAAGGATGTTGTTGACTGAGCTGTGGTGGTTCCTGTTGCAGCAGGTGTAGATGTCTTGCTTGTGATGGGAGCCGTGGTTTGCGTAGTACCAGATGCTGTGCTTTGAGTTGCACTCTGAGTTGAAGTGAAGCTTGTGACTGTTGTTGGCAGCACTGTACTTTCAGTCCCAGCTTGACTTGTCGCCCCCTTAGTAGTTGCTCGAGTTGTACCATCATGAGTCGTTTGGATGGTAGTGTAGAGTGTAGTTGGCTGAGTTGTATCTCCTGTGGTCTTGGCTGTACTGTAAAGTGTAGTTGGGTGTGTTGTAACTTCTGTGGTCTCGGCTGCACTGTAAGGTGTAGTTGGGTGTGCTGTAGCTCCTGTGGTCTCGGTTGTGAAGCTTGTAACAGTTGTTGGCAGCACTGTACTTTCAGTGCCAGCTTGAGTTGTTGCTCCTGTGTTCTCGGTTGTACTGTAAGGTGTAGTTGATTGCGTTGTACCTTCAGGAGTCGTTTGAGTGGTAGTGTTGAGTGTAGTTGGCGGTGTTGTAGCTCCTTCTGTGGTCTTGGCTGTACTGTGAAGTGTAGTTGGCTGTGTTGTAGTTCCTCCTGTGGTCTTGGCTGTACTGTAAGGTGTAGTTGGCTGTGTTGTAGCTCCTGTGGCCTCGGCTGTGAAGCTTGTAACAATTGTTGGCAGCACTGTACTTTCAGTCCCAGCTTGAGTTGTAGCTCCCTTTGTAGTTGATTGAGTTGTACCAACAGGGGTCGTTTGAGTGGTAGTGTATAGTGTAGCTGGCTGAGTTGTAGCTCCTCCTGTGGTCTTGGGTGTACTAGGAAGTGTAGTTGGCTGTGTTGTAGCTCCTGTGGTCTCAGCTGTACTGGGAAGTGTAGTTGGGTGTGTTGTAACTCCTGTGGTCTCGGCCATACTGGGAAGTGTAGTTGGCTGTGTTGTAGCTCCTGTGGTCTCGGCTGTGAAGCTTGTAACAGTTGTTGGCAGCACTGTACTTTCAGTCCCAGCTTGAGTTGTAGCTCCTGTGTTCTCGGCTGTACTGTAAGGTGTAGTTGATTGCGTTGTACCTTCAGGAGTCGTTTGAGTGGTAGTGTAGAGTGTAGTTGGGTGTGTTGTGGCTCCTGTGGTCTTGGTTGTACTGGGAAGTGTAGTAGGCTGTGTTGTAACTCCTGTGGTCTCGGCTGTACTGTAAGGTGTAGTTGGCTGTGTTGTAGCACCGGTGGTCTCGGCTGTACTGTAAGGTGTAGTTGGCTGTGTTGTAGCTCCGGTGGTCTCGGCTGTGAAGCTTGTAACAGTTGTTGGCAGAACTGTACTTTCAGTCCCAGCTTGAGTTGTAGCTCCTGAAGTCTCGGCTGTACTGTAAGGTGTAGTTGATTGCGTTGTACCTTCAGGAGTCGTTTGAGTGGTAGTGTAGAGTGTAGTTGGCTGTGTTGTAGCTCCTCCTGTGGTCTTGGCTGTACTGTGAAGTGTAGTTGGCTGTGTTGTAGCTCCTGTGGTCTTGGCTGTGAAGCTTGTAACAATTGTTGGCAGCACTGTACTTTCAGTCCCAGCTTGAGTTGTAGCTCCCTTAGTAGTTGATTGAGTTGTACCAACAGGGGTCGTTTGAGTGGTAGTGTAGAGTGTAGCTGGCTGAGTTGTAGCTCCTGTGGTCTCGGCTGTACTGGGAAGCGTTGTTGGGTGTGTTGTGCCTCCTGTGGTCTTGGCTGTACTGCGAAGTGTAGTTGGGTGTGTTGTAGCTCCTGTGGTCTTGGCTGTACTGGGAAGTGTAGTTGGGTGTGTTGTAGCTCCTGTGGTCTCGGCTGTACTGGGAAGTGTAGTTGGGTGTGTTGTGCCTCCTGTGGTCTTGGCTGTACTGGGAAGTGTAGTTGGGTGTATTGTATCTCCCACTGTGGTCTTGGCTGTACTGGCAAGTGTAGTTAGCTGTGTTGTGGCTCCTGTAGTCTTGGCTGTACTGTAAAGTGTAGTTAGTTGTGTTGTAGCTCCTGTGGTCTTAGCTGTAGTTGGAAGTGTAGTTGGCTGTGTTGTAGCCCCTACTGTAGTCTTGGCTGTACTGTAAGGTGTAGTTGGCTGTGTTGTAGCTCCTGTGGTCTTGGCTGTACTGGAAAGTGTAGTTGGCTGTGTTGTAGCTCCTGTGGTCTTGGCTGTACTGGAAAGTGTAGTTGGCTGTGTTGTAGCTCCTGTGGTCTCGGCTGTACTGGAAAGTGTAGTTGGCTGTGTTGTAGCTCCTCCTGTGGTCTCGGCTGTACTGTAAAGTGTAGGCTGTGTTGTAAATCCTACTGTGGTCTTGGCTGTACTGGGAAGTGTAGTTGGCTTTGTAGTAAACCCACCTGTGGTCTTAGTTGTACCGGAAAGCATTGCTGTTTGTAGACTTGTATTTTCTGTAGTCTCTGTCGTACTAGAAAGTAGTGATGTTGACTGACTTGTTGTCTCTGGCGTTGTGGTAGCTGTTCCATCTGGAGGTTCGTACAATGATGTTTCTTTGAAACAGTGTCTAGTGCCGTAAGACTTTATCTGCATCGTACTACGTTCGTTCGTCATAGCTAGGCTTAGACATTTTTATTTTTTGCATCATACTAGATACGCTAGGCATAGATAGACTCGTATTTAGACTTTTTTCATTATACAAGATACGTGTGTCATAGCTCAGCTCGCATTTAGACTTTTTTCATCATACTAGATTATTAGTAGATACGCTCGTCATAGCTAGACTCACATTTAGAGATTTTTTGCATCATATGAGGTACGTGCGTCATAGCCAGCCTAGACCACCCAAGGCCTAGGCTAGCTAAAAGTATTAATGGAATCCTACGACAATAAGATCGTACGACAACCTACGACAAATGTGACCGAACCGTTAGCAACGCATCTGATACCACTAAAGTCACGGATAGAGCAGCTAACAGCAATTTAACGGATAATGAATTATAATAATCCTAGATTACGAGAAAGTAATATACAATCGCAAATAAGAGTCCGCGCCATGACTAAACACAGACAAGCGGATAGTGTTTACCGCTAGGAAGTTGGTTGGCGTAAAAAAAAAGTATGAAGTGTGTTGTACATTCATTTCAAGGAATGGTTTGCTGAAACAAAGTACTTACCACACAACAGTGCCGCCAAGACGAAGCACAAGCAAATCTGTGTAATGCCCATTTCGTCTCTAGACTCTTAGATATCGTCTGAATGTTTTACTTGAGTCGTGTGTGGCGTTACAGCTCTGCGTGCATCACTGACCTTGAATGTGTGAAGTTACAAGAGCAGAAAAACAACGCGTTCGGGAGCGTTGCAAAATCATACGTTTTCAATTCCTTCTCAACATAATCTCGTTTTTGTAACTCTTGTATGAGAACCTTTTCACTATTTGGGGGCACAAAGCTTGATTAGTGCTTGTAGCTGGTGCAGTGGTCGACGTTTTACATTTTCTTTTAGTTTGTTGCAACGAGAAAAATAATTTCACTTGAGGGATAGATACAAGTCATGGACGAGGGCAATCGCGATCGTGAAAATATTGACACCAATCCCTCTTTTTTCGTCACCACTTTTGACCAATACGTGAATACGCTTTTGCAGAATATTCCGTATATTGTCCAAGGATACGTTCTTTTCTTCAAAATCTGGAAGTCTCAACTGAACGCGGCTGTAGAATTTGAAATATTTTAATTCCTTCGTCGATTAAACGCATCACCACGTATTCGACCCTGAACCGTGTAACAGACTGCCTGTGTAAAACAAAACGCCGCATGGTGTTCTTTGCTATGTAAACATTTTCAAGGCAACTGGAGAATAAAACCATCAGAGAATATTTGTGTTCAAGAAAGTGTCCTTTTCTTGGAAACAAAAGAGGGCAAATGGAAGGCAGGTCGTATTTCTCACAATGGGTAGAGAGGGTGAAGGCTGTATCTGGTTAGCCTCTACCAGGTTTCAGAGGCGGCTGGAAAGAGTAGAAATTGGCCAAATAGATAGGTAACATGCCAGGGGAGGTAGTCCGCTAAAGGAGTACAGTTTAGAGCGGCAAACTGTATTCCTTTAGCGGACTAACTCCTCTGGCATGTTATCTCTCTATTTGGCCAATTTCTACTCTTTTCACCCGCCTCTGAAGCCTGTAAGGGGGTAATATCTGGTGACTGTAATATGCTTGCAGTCCAGACAAAATAGTAGTGTTATAAAAACTGTACATTTCATGTTTGCGGACATATGATTGGTTAGAGTTGACGTATGCTGAATGATATGGCTTTATCAGGTCACGTAAGCAAGCCAGTCCAGAACAGTCCAGCGAAATTTAATAGTTGTTTTCAGAGTGGATGATACTCTCCAAGCAAAGGTTTCGGTCGGGGGTTCCGATTCTGTGTGCCCCAAGTTGTGGCAGTGATTTCTTTCATGTACCTCCCTCTCTGTTCCTCCATGTAGAGGGAGGCACATGAAAGAAGTCAAGGCCACTCCCAGGGAATCATAGAATGGTAACCCCCGACTGAAACCTCTGCTTGGAGAGCTAGGCCCGGTTACGTCCTAAACTGAGGGCGTTCTTGGGGTAGTCGTGCACATGCCCTGCTAAACTGTCTTGTTACATAAAGGCTGCCTAGGATCCAGTCTGTTTGAACATTCCACGTAGGGCATAAAAATCGCACAACCACTTACGACGCCTTGAACGTCGCTACGTCGTAAGTTACTAACAGCCCAGGGCGATTTAGTGGGCTAAGGTATGAGGTCGTGGAACTCTACCGTTAACATTAATATGCCATGTATATAGGGTCTTCTTCGTATCTTTTATGTACCGGAAACCAACTCATGTATAAAGTATTTAGGTGTGACAATGGAATGAAAGGTAGATCTGTGATGTGCCCCTTACTTCCTCTTCATAATACTCCCAACGCGTTTCACTAACGTCAGTGTAAAATCTTCTTCTCAGTGCCCTTAATCGTTTGTGAGTCACCTTTACGTAGTTCGCGAGGTATTTTGCCTTTGGGCGTTCCCCCGTCCTTGGGCCGCCACAACTACGCAAGCTATTCGTACCTGCTTGTTATAGGTGGTTCACCTTGTTAGGTCACAAAGAAGTCACTGATCGTGTAGATCTACAGCTGAAAGGCCGACCAGAGAAAACTGGATTTGGGCAGTAATCGGTAACTTACGTATTCATTTACGTACACTGTTCGACACGCCCAGCTTTAGTTTATAAATTAGATTCACGAAAGGGGAAGCCAGAAGACAGTACCTCGAACCTCGGCGAAACTTTGTGTGATCTAACAGCTGTTTGCGCGTTGTGTTCGTCTGATTTTATCTCTTCAACAACGCGTTACTAAGTATCACGCGAAAAGTTGATTTTTCACCACTGGAAAAGCTCGACACTACACTGGTCCTGGTGAAAACGTCTCTAAACCAAAGGAATATTCAACCTGACGGAAGTGCGAAGGTGAGTGAGATATTAATTTCTTCTTAAACGATCGTTTTTGGAGGAGGGAGGGCACTGTACACTAACAATGTCGCTGATCTAAGCAGGCGGTTTGAAGGTCATCTGTCCATTGTATAGAAATATTTAAGTAATTTACTGTATCTATAATTGGGAATTGTTCAACATCAGAATATCATTCTCGTACGTTACAAATTTGTGGTTGAAGGGAAAAACACGAAATTTTCACAAGAATGCAGTCACCAACAGTAGAATTTGAGGCGACGGTATTTTTCTATCATGCTAGTCAGATCATGTGTATGAACATGATCTGACTAACAGTTGCATTATTGTAGGTTAACGGAAAAACATATGGATACCATGCTGATTTGATGTGGCAAACTGGCATGAGAGTTAGCAAAATAATTGAGTTGTTATATTAGATATATGGACAGTTATTACAAAACATACTGTCGACACGGCTGTAAATTGTCCTTGCGGATTGACTGAGAATTACAACTGAAGTGATGACGTGTGTACTATATATCATGTGACTTGGGTGTCACCAACTCGGCAGAGCGTAAAATTGGCATATGATTATCTCACTTCGTCAAGCAGAAATCAAGGCAACATGATGCAGTCTTGCAGTCTTGTCCAGTTTTAACGTTCAAATGCAATAGGCGACTGTGGTCGTGCTTTAATATGTTTATGAAGTTTTATCTGGAAAAGTTTGTTTTCGATCAGGCCACAGCAAGTAAATTTCATGGATGACATCCTCCGCAGACTCCAAAATTAATGCGATAGGGCGAAAAAGAAAACAAGGCGGGCCAAAAAAACAATATTCCTACATCTTCAAATTTTGAGATCATAAACCTTGTTAAACAAGAATTGGGGCGACAAAACATGATATCACAACCAACAAGTCTTTTATTCCTGTATTCAACAGTATTACCTGGCCTTGTAGATGTGTATACATCTCGATTAACTAGGACAGTTGTAGAAAAGAGCTTGCCATACCATCATGGGCATGCAGCTACTACACTGGGTATTCATATGCAACACCTTGGAGTCAACACTTGCCATTGAACTTGCGTCAAGTTTGAGGGATCCCTGATGGTTTCTGAACAAATAGACGTTTACGTTTATTTTCGGCAAGAGGGCAAAAAATTTCTTTCTTTTTTTCTCCAAAATCAGGTGAAAGTCAATGCGCGCGCTGATGTCATCCATAAAAATTACTTGCTGTGGCCTCATCAAGAAACACAAGAGTTGTTGCAACTCACACGTATGACATTTTAATCATCGGAACATTTTGTGTTAAGAGGTGTATTCTAATTAGTATGTGTCTGTCACGCACATGCCCTACTGACTAGTCATGTACAAGACGCGGTTTGTTCCAGACAAAATCATTCACGCAAAGACTGACCTACCATAACCTGAGCGAAGGCCTTGGACACAAGCATGCGTGTCTGATAGAAAACCCCCACGAGTTACAACTTAACAGTTCGAAAATTGTACTTTCTGCCACAAAATATTTCTCGTCCCGACGAAAACAAGTGGACACTCGATAAAAGCTTTTGACAGCCTCAATTCTCTAGGTCAATTTTACAGGTGTGTCTCCTATGTTTACGTCTGTGCAGGTAATTAGCCGAGTGCAGCAGCAGTAGTGTCCGACAGACTTCCTTCCGACGCAGCCAGACGGTCACAGTCCAAGTACCCAACCTCTCCCGAAGCAACGGTCAACGAAGACTCCATATTTCAAGCTCAAGATGGTAACGTCGACAACCATGTTCAAGGCGGCTGTCTCCGTCCTTCTTCTCCTACCCGCGTTAGTGTGCGCCCGGGAGCAGAACTGTACGGTACAATGCACGGTCTGTGCGACTGACAAAGAGATCTCGTCCGGTAACGTGGAGTTTAACGTGGCAGAATGTACACAGCAGTGCGGGCAGGGTCTGGACGACGCACCCATGTGGAAGCTTTGTCGCAGCATGTAAGTTTTTGAGGAGGTTGAATCTGACAAGTCTTCCTTCCTTACTTACTTTTGTCTTATTACATTTGTTAGGGCCCGGTCACATTGTCGTAGGGTGTCGTACGATTTTGATGTCGTTGAATTTTCGAGCAGGTTGTGACAGACACAACCGCCGACAAGAGTCTCAGTCAGCTTTCTCCGAGACACGACATTCTATCCGATACACGCACGGTATCCCAACAATGCCCCCAGTTTGCGATCGTACGACGATACTGTATGACCAAAAGAGGTTAAAACTCCTTGCCACGACGTATTTGACCGGGCCCTTAACGACGGTTACTTGGAAAGGCAAATATGATGGCAATCCATTCATATCTGAATTAACATAATCAAAAGCATATACAAGTAAAATTAAATTCCACAAGTTAGGCATGTACAGCTAAACGCAGGGAATAGTAAGTTTCACAGATTCGAAAAGATAGACTGCACATCAGAATACTTGTCACATAACGAAATTAACGATTGTGGTAGACATACATTTGGCAGATCATTAACGGGTCGTAAAACATAGTACATTTTGCAGTAAAACTTGCGTGTAAAGTAGGCCTAATTGAATTGACATTAGAGAAGCAACAATAGGGCGCACGTCGCCTGTGGGTAAAGTGGCAGGCTGAAAACGCTATCTTGGATGGAAACATTTTTGTACCCTGCCGATGGCTATGTTGTGTTCTAATACGTAGAAAGATGACAAATACCAATAGAATTCTCCACAATTACATGTTATGATGAATGTTTGTCTCCATTTCTCCACACACATAACACCGTAGTGACTGCCCAAAGGGTAGAAGATCCTTCGAACTTTCGTATTATATACATTCACGTCAAAAACAAATACCGACAAATTCCCCAAAATTTACATGTTGTGGTGAATGTTTGTCTCGATTGCTCCACACACACAGGGCTGTATGGACGGACCCGAGGCTGGAAGATCCTGTAACAAGGACGATGAAGTGGCAACACGTCCTGGCTATCGTGGTGTGCGTCGTCCTTATCGTCTTCTGTATCGTCGCTGCAGTTCTGGTCTACTGTGTGGCCTGTAGGAACCGCAGGTCAGTGACATGCTGATCATAATCATATCCCGGCTGTATTTCAACGTTCAACATACAAACAAGATTCAAATTACTTTATCCGTGTCCTACCAGAAATACCTAAGGAGGCGGTGTTAGGTGTTATGAGTTTATGTGAATTTGTTGGCACAACCAAAGCGTTGGTATGACGTACTACAACGGGCGTAGGACAGAAACCTTGGAGGCTGAAGAGCCGGAAGCTTAAGCGCACGAACGTATCTTGTTGTGACACGCCCTAAGTGGGTACTCCCAGTGACTTGCAGTAACTGTGTGGGTGGATCTTCCTGACAATCTGCGGTTACAAGATCTCCCGTCCCTTTCTGCCAATCTACTGCATTCAAATACCTACGGACACACAAGCAAACACACACACACACTCACACACACACACACTCACATACACTCACACATACACTCATACACACACACACACACACACACACACTCACATACACATACACACTCACACACACACACATACACGCTCACACACTCAAACACACACACACACGCTCACACACACACACACACACTCAAACACACACACACACACTCACACACACACACACACACACACACACACACGCACACGCACGCACGCACGAACATTGAGTGGCTTCCAGTTGAGTTTAAACCATGTCATAGTAATAATTACTTGTCTAACGAATGTTTGCTTGTCTTTCAGCAAAACGGAGAAGCCCCGACGTTGCTCGTACAGTAGGGAACCCATCAGAACAGACGAAGTGAACACATCTCATCCAGTGTAACACAGCATTCCTCACCGCCACCGTGAACTTGTTACCAACAAGCGAACTGTCATTTTGGACATATCAACAACAGAACTTCCATAGGATTTTACGTGTATATTGTATTCATCTCATACTAAACCCCTCGGGCCACACGCATTTAATTTCTTGCTTCTCCGATTCGCCCGCTTCATTTTATAGTAAAAAATGTACAAGTACATGTAACGCTACATGTACCATTCAAGTTCTGAATCAACCCCAAAATGCTCATATTTTGGCACAGTTGAAACTCATAATTGTCTTTCTAGTTGTTACAGTTTTTCCGTTCAGTAATGCAGTGGTTTGAAATAAAGTTCAAAATTCATTGTTTATAATCCAGCCTACTACTATATGTTGAGATTGCGGCTCCTATGGTGGCATTCGCCCACTTCATTGATTTCATGCAAAAAAAACGAGAACCAAAAAATCTAAATTGGTGTGACCGGATGGCATGTTTGGTAGCCAAGAAAAGAAATCAAGGAACACTCGCTATAGTGCATTAACTCAAAGATCACCCAATGATCTTTAGACTTTTACAAGTAATCGCTTTAATTACTGCACTTTATTTATTAACTTTGTGTACATATACCAACCTGAAAGGGTAGTGACAGCTGAGTATGATTACCTTTTTATTATCCTTGATTTGGACAATCTATTTGTTACTAATTCATATACCAAACAGTTCTGATTATGATGATGATAGCAACTTAGCTACTCCACTTTATACAGGGTATTATTTGATTTTTTGTATGTCGATGATATTAAGGATATTAAAACAAGAGTTCGGAGATACCGTACCTCCATCGAATATCTAAATCTTTTGGAACTAAGTGTGTTGAAAGTGTTCAGCACCAAGGACAGGTGTGTTTGCCGGTGTGTGTGTGTGTGTGTGTGTGTGTGGTGTACAGCACCAAGAACATATGTGTTTGCCTGTGTGTGGATGGTGTTCAGTACCAAGGACAGGCATGTTTGTCTGTGTGGATGGTGTTCAGACTTCAGTACCATAAAAATGTGTAATCACTTGTGTGTTGGTGTTGCTCGACACCATGGACAGGTGTGTTTGCCTGTGTGTATTGGTGTATAGCATCAAGAACAGGTACGTTTCCCTGTGTGTGGATGGTGTTCAGCACCAAGGACAGTTAAAGTGTTCAGTAATAACATTTTCCTGTCATTAAAGCTCCCCAGAAAGGTATGAGCAGCACAAGTTGTAAAAAGTAACAGGGAGTAAACAACCTGCTCACTGTCTTAATATTCAAATTGGTAGATTCAGACAATGAATACATTAAGTATATAACACTATAGCCTCACAAGTATTTTTTCAACCAATGTTTAGTTGCATTCAATGATGTTCAAATTTTAATGCAGATTTGACCTACACACATTTTGTATATTTCTTTTCAAATGTTGGGAAGCAATTGCAAATGGCAGGGCACAGCCCAGAAACAAGACCATGTAAGTCTGTAAATTTTTTAGCAACGAAGAAACCATGATTATTGATCATTACAAAATGGTAATCACATTCGAACTCAGACAACCAACACTACTATATAAACAAGACTAATATAAAACTGTTTGTCACACTGCATTGTGGATCAGCTACCGAAGCACGTATCCTACGAGCACGACACCAACAAGGACACAGAAAGGCCTTCATAACGTCCTGGCAACAAGGTACCAACTGAAGATATTCTGGTTAGGCTGAAAGGTACGTCTCCTCTATCTATAGGCAGCAGAGGTACACCATGTGGTTTGCAATGTACATATGCGCCCCACAAGGGGGAGGATTCCTTAATAGCCTTGAACATTGTTGCAATAGCCACATCGGAGTGACTGTTCAATCTTCCATTATCAAGGATAGTCTGCTCACACACGCGACAATTTTTTTGAAGCTAAAAACAAGGACAGGCTTGTTTGCCTGTGTGTGGATGTTGTTAAGCACGTTTGGAAGGTGTTCAGCACAGTGTGTGTGTGTGTGTGTGTGTGTGTGTGTGTGTGTGTGTATGGATGTACCAAGGATAGGTGTGCTTGCCTGAGTAAGGATGGTGTTCAGCACCAAGGACATGTATGTTGGGCTGTATGTGTCTGCATGGTGTTCAGTTCCAAGGACAGATATATTTGCCTATGCGTGGATGGTGTTCAGCACCAAGGACAGGGGTGCGCGCGCACGCGTGTGTGCGCGTGGTGTGTGGTGTTTAGCACCAAGGACAGATATAACAAGAAATTCACCAGTACATATACAAGAAACAGTGGATCACGCCTTAATGTCCTGTCCACATTTGCAGAATTATTATGCAGAAATAGTTGCTATAATTTTTCATGCCATTAATGCTCCCCAGGAAGGTCGTAGTAGCACAAGATGCAAAAGGTTACAGGTACCTGCTAAATGTCTTAATATTCAAATTGGTAGATTCAGACAATGAATACATTAAGTATACTACAATATAGCCTCACAAGTATATTTTGCAACCAATGTTTGGTTGCATTCAATGATGTTGATTTAATGCAGATTTTCACCTACACACATTTTGTATATTTCTTTTCAAATGTTGGGAAGCGATTGCAAATGACACGTGCACGTCACAGCCCAGTGACAAGACCATGCAAGTCTGACATTTTCAGCAACGAAGAAACCATGATTATTAATCATTACAAAATTGTAATATTCAAATTCTAACTCAGACGATCAACACTACTATATAAACAAGACTAATATAAAACTGTTTGTCACACTGCATTGCGGATCAGCTACCGAAGCACGTATCCTACAAGCACGACACCAACAAGAACACAGAAAGGCCTTCATAACTTCCTGGCAACAAGGTACCAACTGAAGCTATTCTGGCTAGGCTGAAAGGTAAGTTTGGATCAACCTTAAGGTACGTCTCCTTCATCTATAGGCAGCACAGGTACACTATGTGGCTTGCAATGTACAAATGCGCCCCACAAGGGAGGGGATTCCTCCACAGCCTCGAATATTGTTGCAAAAACCATCACCTTGTTGCTGACTGTTCAATCTTCCCAGAAGCACCATCATCAAGGCACGTCTGGTCACACACACAAGAAATCTGTTGAAAGCAAGAAATTTTTGCAGTGCATGAAAATTCAAAGAAATTGGTAAACACGTGTACCATGTTTCAAAATATCTACAGTTGTTAAGTTTTAAGACCTACTAAAATTTGGCTAGCTTTTTTTACGTTGATATCATATCGTTTAGAGTCTTTGTTAACAAACTGGGAGTATTCCATGTCCTGGAATGTGATATAGATTGTGCACGTACACCTCAGACTGAAATTACCGCATGTATATGCATGCAAAGTGTCTTGCCTTTTTGACCCACGCAACGCCACCAAAATACATTGTATCAAATGTCATCGGGGCAACATCTCTATCGCATAGTAGTAATTGTCAAATATTCGACATCATTTTCGATTTTATTTTCCCAACAGACTGCTTCATTTTTGTACAACGGCTTTATGTTTCACCATTTCTTCAGTTCTTTGTAATTTGTCCTTGTCGCTTCATGGTAAGATTTTGCGCAGCTTATTGTTTATTTATGTTTATTGTTTACTTAGATGTACCATTATGGTGAATGATGGCGAAACAGGTGTACATTTACGAGATGCTACCCCAGACAGTAAAATGTATAAACACTTATGATTTAAAGATTAGATCACGTGTAAACATGATAGTTGCATTTCTAACACTATATTAATGGAATGGCAATTCCAATTGACATGGACAGTTGTTATGCTGTGGTTCCGTGCAAAACTGTCGTCTAAATATTTTCGGCAAGTTTTCATAATTAGTGTTTTCAATACTTGCCTCTGATTGGTATTTGCTCCCCCCCCCCTCACTAAACATACTGACGTGCAAACATGTGGAAGGCAAAAAGCAGAGGGGGGAGGCTCCCTATATCCTTACACTCTATACCCGCACTCTATACCCGTACTATCAGTCGGGTGGATTAATTTCTGCTTTTTGTTCTGTTTAGGAGGGAGGACAATATGGGAAAAAAGCTGAGACACGTGCTGATTTTCTTTCTCATCATCCTGAAGGATCTCAACATGCCAGAAGCTGGATGCAGGTGTTCACTATCTTCATACTGCACAATAAAATTAAACCCTTTGTGGCTTTCACCACGATCGCGAACTCCTTGCTGCAACTGCGGGGGGCTGGGCCTCACTAGCGTTCCCCAGGGCCTCCCCGAAAACATCTCTTTCTTATATTTGGGAGATAATCAGATAACCAGCTTCCCCCGGAACCTCCCCAAATCCATTACTCAGTTGGAATTAGAAAGTAACCAGATAACTAGCGTTGAGTCTGGTGCTCTTTTAAAGCTATCCCAGCTTGATACATTGAGAATGGGGAAAAACGGGATAACTAACTTTAAGCCTGGTACGTTCTCAAACCATAAGCGGCTGTTCGTGGTGTATCTCGCTTCAAACAACATAACAGGCCTCCCAACTGGTTCCTTCTCAAAGTTGCCCGAGCTCCAATATTTGTATTTGAGTGACAACCAGATAAATTACATCCAGCCAGGTGCTTTCTCTAATCTCCCCAAACTTCGTTCGTTGGATCTGGCCTCCAACCAGATAACTTCCATCCACCCAGGCACATTTACTAATCTACCCAAGCTTAATGTTTTGTACCTCCAGGCAAACCGGATATCTGTCCTTCCCCTGTCTGCTCATGGCATGTTGTCAGGAATTAGAATTGTACATTTTGACAAAAATCCCTGGCAGTGCGACTGTCGGATGGCTCCCTTCAGGCTGAACATGACTGGGTCTGCTTTATTCGAAAAAAGGATAACTTGTGAACAACCTGCCAACTTCCGTGGACAAAAGCTTATAGATATTAATCCTCAAGACCTGGTCTGTTACAAGACCACCATATCAACACTGTCTTTCGATAGCGATGCCTCAATCACCTCGACTGCAGGGTCAACACCTTCTTCATTTGGCAACACAGAAAGTAATGCTAGCCCAACTGCAAACACTGTAGGCTCCACATCTGCCACACAGCTCATGTTAACCAATTTAAAAGTACTTGCTAACCGACTTGAAAGTGCTAATAACCGTTACAATGGCACTGCCACATCGCCCTATAACAAAACCAACGCTGTGTCAACAGCACGTCCTATAGACATAACAAGAGCACCACTAACTACACGTACACCTCTTGTATTCACTTCAGACAGTTCCCATGAATCTGCTCCCAGTTTCCCCCTACCTGCCCTAATCGGCTTGACCTGTGGTCCAGTACTTGGCATTATCCTGATTGTCGGCATTGTTCTCATTATCAGGTGGAGGACCAGGCATCCTCCTTCAGGCCAAAATTCCAAAGTTATCGTAATTAATAACGCATACACCACAGCTACTGTAATGACCAGTGGTCATGATCAGATAGGGCAAAGCCAGTCTCAGGCCGTCACTGAATCCAACACAAACACCACAGCTGTTGACGTAGCTAGTGGTCAAGATCACCTGTATGAAGATATTGACAACCATCATGTTAAGACAGGGCAGGGCCAGTATCAGGCCCTCAATGAATTCAACACAAACACCACAGCTGGTGTGTATGATCACCAGTATGAAGGCATAAACCAACATGATTCGACAGGGCAGGGTCAGACTCGGGCCATCACTGACACTGAATGCAACACAAACGCCACAGTTACTGCAATAATTAGTGGTCATGATCAGACAGGACAGGACCAGTCCCAGGTTACCACTCCAGTTACCTTGGATGTTATAAATCTAACATATAACACAGGCTTATCTGTTTCACAGCCAAATTCACTATACACAGGTGTGGAATCACCACCAAACAACCCAAAATCTAAAGGTTCGGGTCCAGGGAAACCTGCTTAAAAACCTGGACCTCTAAATCAAATCGTATGAAACTAAAGACGAGCCTCTCCTAATCCCCCACACGGCAAAGGTACAGGGAAACTTCTTGAGAAAGAGACCCCTGAACCTCTGAATCGAACCAAACCCACTAAAGATGAGCCTCTCTGAATCCCCCACCACGGCAAATGTTACTTCCAGTCTCCCCCACACGGCAAATGTGCTGCTGCTCAGTCTGACAAGCCAGCAGAGGCTCATGATTGATAACCAGTCTGCACGGCTAGGAGAAAAAAGACATTGTATAGCAAAGTCAAACACACAAATGAATAGAACGTTAGATTTTATTTACATTTCTATGACAAAGCACTGCTCTATGGGTACATTAACTTACTTAGTTGCGTTTTCATGCCTCTTCGACCTAAATGTGGTGAAACTAAGGCTATATGTTTGGCACTGATAATGAAATGTGCAGTATCAAACTTTCCTCTATTGTTAATCAGCACTTTATATATCAGCTAAAGCAGTGTACTGGCCTGACACATGTTTGCAGGAGACCTATTCACTAAAAACCTAGAAGAGTTCAGAACAGTTACACTTTATTAATGGTTGTGTTAATTGAAAACCTCCTAGAACAGTTCCAAGTACATTGTATACCTATTCTTCATTCCCATCTACTGCTTCTGTAATATTGCTATCTGTGCCACTGTACTGGTACAGTAGTAATTACTATCAACGATATATTGTATCCATATCTTGTTACATGACTGTGAAAGGGGGAGGGAAAGTCTACATGAATGGTAAATGTAAGATTAGACTTACTTGGAAGTGTATAGAAAATAGGCACAATTTCTTTATCATTGATTAGCACTGTACATATTTATTTATTTATTTATTTATTTCATCTTAAACAAACCCTGGGTGGCCCCTTCAACATTAATTGTTGATTTCCAAGAGGGCCCAGGGAAACATAACATAATACAATTTATATAAAAAGAAAATATCATACTTGGCCTAATATCTTGCATCGTTAATTAAGTGCTGGTTGTGACTGAAACATGAACACTTTTACACAATCTGTACATCAGTTAAATTACTACCGCAAGACAACTGGTTACATGTGCCACGTAAAAGAACTACCTGACAATAAGGGGTACTGACTCCTTTGGAACACTGACTCTCCTGATTTAGACATGTACAGTAGGCATGACGTGAGACGATTGGGCATCCTACGGACAACGCTGAACAGCATTTACATCATGTTACATGTAAATGCAATTTTGTCCGAACTGAATACAATACAAGTATCTTCACGAGAAATATTTTGACTTGCAGTCAGCTTTATGTGAGCTAAGGACTATTGGAGATCCGTTGGATAAGGTTCATATATATCTGCAAAGGAAATGATGAAAGAGACTCTCAATCTAATTCTTGACAAATAAGAGTGTAGAATGAGCCCTTGACGACTCCTGATGCGAAAAGAGAACACTGATATTGTATTCGTTTTATCAAAGTAGAGCCTTTAACAGTGCAACGATGTCAAACTACATCTGCGTATTCGAGAAAAGGGCGTGCAAGATTTTTGTAAATGATTTTTAAAACTTGAAAAGGTAATAAACTTTTAGCCTCTGAGGACATTGATCTGTTTTGAAATTTACCAAATTTTACATGGAAACAAGGATATATTTGGCTGCATGTGTGTGGATGGTGTTCAGTACCAAGGACAGATATGTTTGCCTATGTGCGGATGGTGTTGAGCACCAAGGACAGGTGTGTGTGTGTGTGCGTGTGCGTGTGCGTGTGCGCGCGTGGTGTGTGGTGTTTAGCACCAAGGACAGTTATAATAAGAAATTCACCAGTACATGTACAAGAAACAGTAGATCACGCCTTAACGTCTTGTCCACATTTGCAGAATTACTATGGAGAAATAGGTTTTATATTTCTTTCTGCCATTAAAGCTCCCCAGAATGGTCGTGGTAGCAAAAGGTGTAAAAGGCAACAGGGAGTAAACAACCTGCTAAATGTCTTAATATTCAAATTGGTAGATTCAGACAATGAATACATTAAGTATATAACAATATAGCCTTACAAGTATATTTTTCAACCAATGTTTAGTTCCATTCAATGATGTTCAAATTTAAATACACATTTGCCCCTACACACATTTAGTATATTTCTTTTCAAATGTTGGAAAGCAATTGCAAATGGCAGGTCACAGCTCAGAAACAAGACCATGCAAGTCTGTGAGCAACGAATAAACCATGATTATTGATTATTACAAAATGGTAATATTCACATTCTAACTCAGATAATCAACACTACTATATAAACAAGACTAATATAAAGCTGTTTGTCACACTGCATTGCGGATCAGCTACCGAAGCACGTATCCTACAAGCACGACACCAACAAGGACACAGAAAGGCCTTCATAACTTCCTGGCAAGAAGGTACCAACTAAACATATTCTGGCTAGGCTGAAAGATAAGTTTGCATCAACCTTAAGGTACGTCTTCTCCATCTATAGGCAGCAGAGGTACACATGTGGCTTGCAATGTACATATGCGCCCCGGAAGGGGGAGGATTCCTTAATAGCCTTGAACATTGATGCAAAAGCCACATTGGAGTGACTGTACAATCTTCCATTATCAAGGAAAGTCTGCTCACACACGTGAAATTTTTTTGGAAGCAAAAAACAAGGACAGGCATGTTTGCCTGTGTGTGGATGGTGTTCAGCACATGCACAGTGTGTGTGTGTGTGTGTGTGTGTGTGTGTGTGTGTGTGTGTGTGTGTGTGTGTGTGGATGGTGTTCAATACCAAGGATAGGTGTGCTTGCCTGAGTAAGGATGGTGTTCAGCACCAAGGACATGTATGTTTGGCTGAATGTGTCTGGATGGTGTTCAGTACGAAGGACAGATATATCTGCCTGTGTGTTGATGGTGTTCAGCACCAAGGACAGGGGTTTGCGCTCGCGCGTGTGTGGGCGTGGTGTGTGGTGTTTAGCGCCAAGGACAGATATTACAAGAAATTCACCAGTACATGTACAAGAAACAGTGGATCACGCCTTAATGCCCTGTCCACATTTGGAGAATTATTACGCAGAAATAGTTGCTATAATTTTTCATGCCATTAATGCTCCCCAGAAAGGTTTAAGTAGCACAAGATGTAAAAGACAACAGGGAGTAAACAACCTGATCAATGTCTTAATATTCAAATTGGTAGATTCAGACAATAAATACATTAAGTATATGACAATATAGCCTCACAAGTATACTTTTCAACCAATGTTTGGTTGCATTCAAAGATGTTCAAATTTCAATGCAGATCTCCACCTACACACATTTTACATGTTTCTTATCAAATGTTGGGAAGCAATTGCAAATGGCAGGTCACAGCCTGAGAAACAAGACCATAGAAGTCTGTGAAATTTCAGCAACGACGAAACCATGATTATTGATTATTACAAAATGGTAATATTCAAATTCTAACTCAGACAATCAACACTTCTATATAAACAAGACTGATATAAAACTGTTTGTCACACTGTCTTGCCGATCAGCTACCGAAGCACGTACCCTACAAGCACATCAGAAACAAGGACACAAAAAGGCCTTCGTAACTTCTGGAAAAGAAGGTGTCAACTGGAGACATTTTGGCTAGGCTGAAAGGTAAGTTTGGATCAACCTTGAGGTACGTCTCCTCCATCTATAGGCAGCAGAGGTTCACCATGTGGCTTGCCATGTATATATGCGCCCCACAAGGGGGAGGATTCCTTCACAGCCTTGAATATTGTTGCAAAAACCATCACATTGTTGCAGTGACTGTTCAATCTTCTCAGAAGCACCATCATCAAGGCACGTCTGGTCACACACACAAGAAATCTGTTGAAAGCAAGAAATTTCTGCAGTGCATGAAAATTCAAAGAAATTGGTAAACACGTGTACCATGTTTCAAAATATCTACAGTTGTTAAGTTCTAAGACCCACTAAAATTTGGCTCGCTTTTTTTACTTTGATATCATATCGTTTAGAGTCTTGGCAGGAATTTTTGTTAACAAACTGGCAGTATTTCATGTCCTGGAATGTGATATAGATTGTGCACGTACACCTCAGATTGAAATTACCGCATGTATATGCATGCAAAGTGTCTTGCCTTCTGACCCACGCAATGCCACCAAAATACACTGTATCAAATGTCATCGAGGCAACATCACTCTATCGTATAGTAGTAACTGTCAAATATTTGACATCATTTTCGATTTAATTTTCCCAACAGACTGCTTTTATTTTTGTACAACAGCTTTATGTTTCACAATTTCTTCAGTTCTTTGTACTTTGTCATTCTTGTCGCTTCATGGTCAAACTTTGCGCAGCTTATTGTTTATTTATGTTTATTGTTTACTTAGATGTACCATTATGGTGAATGATAGCGAAACAGGTGTACATTTACAAGTTGCTACCCCAGACAGTAAAATGTGGTAGCAGGACATTTCGGCCCATGGACGTTTCGGCCCCTACCCATTCCGGACGTTTCGGCCACATGCGGTGGACGTTTCGGCCACATGTCGTGGACGTTTCGGCCACATGCCGGGGACGTTTCGGCCTCGTTATTTATTGGCAATACTTAGTTATCAAATGAATGTATGTGTACTATTATAGATATATACCGATTATTCGAAATATCTGTGGAATAATAAAACGTATTGAACATCTCGCACCATCAATGAGTGGAATGAACTTGAGCCTAGTGTGGCGGAGGCGAAGTCCATCTCCCAGTTCAAAGCTGAGCTGGGACGGGCTTCGCTGCACTGAGCTGCCTCCCTGTCCTTGTACATATGTAAATATATATATGTGTAATTCCACTTGTCCCGTCCTTGCACTTGTCCCGTCCATGCACTTAGCAACAACACTCGATCACCTCAATTATATTTGAAACACTAAGTAGCGATCATGTACGAAAGTAACGCATGTCCGTATACTTAACGTCTCTCTAGCTAACTAACAAACAATCATATTTCAAGTCAAAAGGGACCTCGCCCTTTTGTCCGACAACATCTCTGCGTACTTCACGAAAAAGTTGCAATGGCTGTTGGTTGGTGACTCTTAGGTTAAAAGTTAGGTTAAAAGTTAGAAATAATTCACAAAAAGAAAAGAAATACATTCGTTTTGTTTGATTTCGCTGTAAGGATTACAGCAAGCCCCGATGAATTCAGCAATACGGATCGTCCTTCGTAAAAGACAAGGGTTGAATAACTATTTAATATAATGTGTTAGAAAACTGACGGAGTCGACTTGGGATCTGAGGCCGAAGTGCCCAGAATTGGGGCCGAAACGTCTTCGGCACGTGGCCGAAACGTCCTCGGCATGTGGCCGAAACGTCCTGGATTTGGGGCCGAAACGTCCGGGCCGAAACGTCCATGGGCCGAAACGTCCGACATTCGTAAAATGTATAAACACTTATGATTTAAAGATCAGATCACGTGTGAACCTGACAGTTACATTGATAACACAACATTAATGGAATGGCGATTCCACTTGACATTTGCTTTGCAGTTGTTATGCTGTGGTTCCGTGCAAAACTGTTGTTTAAATTTTTCTGGCAAGTTTTCGTAGTTAGTGTTTTCAGTACTGGCCTCTGGTTGGTATTCAATTTCGTTTTCAATCCCCCCCCCCACTAAATATACTGACGTGCAAACATGTGGAGGGGAAAAAGCAGAGGTAGGGGGCTTACTTACACTCTATACTCGCACTCTATACCCGTACTATCAGTCGGGTGGATTAATTTCTGCTCCTTGTTTTGTTTAGGTGGGAGAACAACATGGGAAAAAAGCTGAGACACGTGCTGATTTTCCTTCTTATCATCCTGAAGGATCTCAACATGCCAGAAGCTGAATGCAGGTGTTCAATATTTACACCCTGCAAAATACATCCTTTGCTGGTTACACCACGATTTCCTTGCTGCAACTGCGGGGGGCTGGGCCTCACTAGCGTTCCCCAGGACCTCCCAAAAAACATCTCTTTCTTGTATTTCAAAAATAATCAGATAACCAGCTTCCCTCACAATCTTCCAAAATCTATTTTTCAGTTGGATTTAGCAAGTAACCAGATAAGTAGCATTCAGTCTGGTGCTCTATCAAAGCTATCCAAGCTTGGAATATTGAGCCTGGAGAAAAATGGGATAACTAACTTTAAGCCTGGTACGTTCTCGAACCATAAGCGGCTGTTCGTGGTGTACCTCGCTTCAAACAACATAACATACCTCCCGACTGGTGCCTTCTCACAGTTGCCCAAGCTCCAAAGGTTATTTTTGAATGACAACCATATCAATTACATCCAGCCAGGTGCTTTCTCTAATCTCCCCAAACTTTTTGTCTTGCACCTGTCCTCCAACCAGATATCTTCCATCCATCCAGGCACATTCACTAATCTGCCCAAGCTTGGATATTTGTACCTCGATGCAAACCGGATATCTGTCCTTCCCCTGTCTGCTCATGGCATGTTGTCAGGAATTAGAAAGGTATTTATTGACAAAAATCCCTGGCAGTGCGACTGTCGGATGGCTCCCTTCAGGCTGAACATGACTGGATCTGCTTCAGTCGAAAACCAAATAATTTGTGAACAACCTGCCAACTTCCGTGGACAAAAGCTTATAGATATTAATTCTGAAGACCTGATCTGTAACAAGACCACCGTATCGACACTGACTTTTGATAGTCATGCCTCAATGACCTTGACTGCAGGGTCAACATTTACATTTGGGAACACAGAAATTAATGCTAGCCCAACTGCATACCCTGTATGCTCCACATCTGCCACACAGCTCATTCTAACCAATTTGAAAGTACCGGCTACTGTTGAAAGTGCTAATAAACGTTACAATGGCACTGCCTCGTCTCCCTTTAACAAAACCAACGCTGGGTCAACAGCACATCCTGTAGACATAATAAGAGCACCACTAACTACACGTACACCTCTTGCAATCACTTCAGCCAGTTCCCATAAATCTGCTCCCAGTTTCCCTCTACCCGCTCTTGTCGGCTCTGCATGTGGTCCAGTATCTGGCATTTTCCTGATTGTCGGCATTGTTCTCATCATCAGATGGAGGAATAGGCATCCTCCTTCAGGCCAAAATTCCAAAGTTATCGTAAATAACACATACACCCCATCTACTGTAATGACCAGTGGTCATGATCAGACAGGGAAGGACCAAACTCAGGCCATCAAGAACCCCAACACATACACAAACACCACAGCTGTTGTAGTAGCTAGTGGTCAAGATCACCAGTATGAAGACATTGACAACCATCATGTTAAGACAGGGCAGGGGCGCCAGTCTCAGGACATCAATAAACCCAACAAAAATACCACAGCTGTTGTAGTAACTAGTGGTCATGATCACCAGTATGAAAACATGAACCAACAAAATCAGACAGGGCAGGGTCAGACTCGGGCCATCACTGAATCCAACACAAACACCACAGCCATTGTAGTAGCTAGTGGTCAAGATCACCAGTATGAAGATATTGACAACCATCATGCTAAGACAGGGCAGGGCCAGTCTCAGGCCATCACTGAATCCAACACAAACACCACAACTGTTGATGTAGCTAGTGGTCAAGATCACCAGTATGAAAACATTGACAACCATCATGTTAAGACAGGGCAGGGGCAGTCTCAGGCCATCACTGAATCCAACACAAACACCACAGCTTCTGTAGTAGCTAGTGGTCAAGATCACCAGTATGAAAGCATGAACCAACATGATCAGACAGGGCAGAGGCAGTCTCAGGCCATCACTGAATCCAAAACAAACGCCACAGCAGTTGAAGTAACTAGTGGTTATGATCACCAGTATGAAGGCATAAACCAACATGATCAGACAAGGCAGGGTCAGACTCGGGCCATTACTGACACTGAATGCAACACAAACGCCACAGTTACTACAATAATTAGTGGTCATGATCAGACAGGACAGGACCAGTCTCAGGTTACCACTCCGGTTACCTTGGATGTTGTAAATGTAACATATAGCACAGGCGTATCTGTTTCACATCCAAATGCACTATACACAGGTGTGGAATCACCACGAAACAATCCAAACTCTGACGGAGCAGGGTTAAGGCAATTTGCGCACTACAGGGCCATTGAAACAGCCACTCAATCCTTGGATGTTGGAAATCTAATATATGACACAGGCTCATCTGTTTCACAGCCAAATTCACTATACACAGGTGTGGAATCACCACCAAATAACCCGAAAAGCTAAAGGTTCGGGTCCAGGGAAACCTGCTCAAAAACCTCCAGACTTCCAAATCGAATCAAACTGAAGACGAGCCTCCTCTAATCCCCCCACACGACAAAGGTAATTGTCAAAAAGACCCCTGGACCTCTAAATCGCACCAAACCCACTAAATATGAGCCTTCCCCAATCCCCATACACGGCAATGGTACAAGGAAACTTTTTGAGAAAAATTAAAGACCCATGGACCTCTGAATCGAACCAAACCCACTAAAGATGAGCCTCTCTGAATCCCCCACCACGGCAAATGTTCCTCTACACATGGCAAATGTGCTGCTGCTCAGTCTAACATGCCAACAGAGGCTCATGATCGATAACCGGTCTGCACGGCTAGGTCAAACACACTTCTTAAATGTTTACAAATGAATAGAACGTTAGATTTTATTTACATTTCTATGACAAAGCACTTCTCTATGGTTACAGTAACTTACTAACTTGCTTCTATATGCCTCTTCGACCTACATGTGGTGAAACTAAGGCCATGTGCTTTGCGCTGATAATGAAATTGTGCAGTATCAAACTTTCCTCTATTGTTAATCAGCACTGTATATATCAGCTAAAGCAGTGTACTGACCTGACATGTTTGCAGGAGACATATTCACTAAAAACCTAGAAGAGTTCAGCACAGTAAGACTTTATTGATTGTTGTGTTAATTGAAAACCTCCTAGAACAGTTCCAAGTACATTGTATACCTAGTGTTCATTTCCATCTACTGCTGCTGTAGTATTGCTATCTGTGCCACTGTACTGGTACAGTAGTAATTACTATCAACGATATATTGTATCCATATCTTGTTACATGACTGTGAAAGTGGGAGGGAAAGCCTATATGAATGGTAAATGTAAGATGGGACTTATTTGGAAGTGTATAGAAAATAGTCACAATTTCTTTATCATTGATTAGCACTGTACATATTTGTCTATTTATTTCATTTTAAACAAACCCTGGATGGCCCCTTCAACATTAATTTTTGATTTTCAAGAGAGCCCAGGCCAGGGAAACATAACACAATGCAATTTATATAAAAGAAAATATCACGGGAAACGTTTATTTGCGTGTTCAAAATCAGTCAAGGAAGCCTCTAAAAAATGTTGCAAATATTTCTGAAGTGGCATTGTCAACTGGCAAAAACGTATCATTAAAACATTACACGTTACAGTTGTAATGGTGAAACTTGGTTTATTTCAAATTTTGTTACGGTGAACTAACAGTATTGTCCATACAACTTTCCTATCTTTGAACCAACAATGACAACAAAGAAGCTTATCCCTATGACTTTCTTCTAGCGGTGACCCAACAATGGCAACTTATCCCTACCACAAGTAGCGTTGAACCAACAATGACAACAAATTTATCTCTATTTCATAAAGTTGAATCAACAGTAACAACAGGCTTATCCCTACGATTTTTTTTAATCCTTAAACCAACATTGACAACGAAGTTATCTCGATGACTATTTCTAGCTTTGAACCATCAATGACAACAAACTTATCCCTACGGCTATTCACTAGACATAACGTAAACTACTACAATCTTTTCCCTGTAGCTAGGACATTCCTGACATTGCAAAATCTAGTCTATAGAACAAATCCTACAAAGCTCATCATGGATATTTACTCAAGCTTTAACATGCTCCTGTATCATGTAAAAGACTACCAGTTTTCTTTTTTCTCGATCCGTTCCACAGCTTGGACACATATAACATGAAGGCAACATTTCAGTCATATTTTCAGCAAGAATTTTTTCACAAACACCATCCTTACAAGGATGCCACTTAACGTCAATTCAATGACTTTTTTCTCATCCCACATTTCTTACAGATAGGCAGATATATATATGGAAGACACGTGAACTAGTGTGCCTACGTAGTTCTATCAGTCACCGCACGGCGGTCTGACATGCATTACCACGGTTGTGGGGAGGGGGTGTGGCGGTAGAATGTACCACAATTAAATCTTCCACCCGTACTAGTGCTACAAGGTCAACATCACTCGAAACGTCTCTCGAAAGAGGATTGACTGTGTGGTTTAACCGGTGTTACAAAGTAAATGTAAAGTTTTCTTCTAGTTTCGACATGTAACGTAAAAATTAATTTACCAATAAGCAAATTTGAATAAAACTCGTGAACAACACACAGAATTCTGTACCACTTGAGGGTTTCTACCCTGTGTTGTGAATCGGCACCACACGCCTCTTCAAACTGCACTGCACACTGAACTGTGTGCTGCATGCCTCACACCTGTAGGCTTTCTCACCGGTGTGAGTGCGCATGTGGGTCTTCAGGTGAGCCAGATGATTGAACTGTCTGCTGCACTCCTCACACCCTTAGGGTTTGTTCCCAGTGTGAGTCCGCATGTGGGTCTTCAGAGAATCCAGTCTACTGAACTGCCTGTCGCACGCATCACATTTATAGGGTGTCTCCCCTGTGTGAGTAAGGATGTGAGTCTTTAGATGACCCAGCCTACTGAACTACTTGCTGCACTCCTCACACCTGTAAGGTTTCTCCCCTGTGTGAATTCGCACGTGTCTCTTCAGATCCCCAAGCTGTCTAAACTGCTTGCTGCACTCCTCACACCTGTAGGGTTTCTTCCCTGTATGGGTCCGTACGTGTCTCTTAAGTTCACTCAGATGACTGAACTGCCTGCCGCACGCTTCACACATGTAAGGTTTCTCACCAGTGTGAGTACGCATGTGAGTCTTTAGATGACCCAGCCTACTGAACTGCCTGCTGCACTCCTCACACCTGTAGGGTTTTTCCCCGGTGTGTGTCCGTATGTGGGTCTTCAGACTACTAAGCTCACTAAACTGCCTGCTGCACTCTTCACACCTGTAAGGTTTCTCACCAGTGTGAGTCCGCATGTGAGTCTTCAGATGACCCAGCTCACTGAACTGCCTGCTGCACTCCTCACACCTGTAGGGTTTCTCACCTGTGTGAGTCCGCATGTGGGTCTTCAGAACACCCATCTGACTGAACTGCTTGCCGCACGCCTCGCACGAGTAGGGTTTTTCCCCTGTGTGAGTCCGCATGTGACTCTTTAGATGATCCAGCCTACTGAACTGCCTACTGCATTCCTCACATCTGTAGGGCTTCTCCCCTGTGTGAGTCCGCATGTGGGTCTTCAGAGCACCCAGCTCACTGAACTGCCTGCCGCACTCCTCACATCTGTATGGCCTCTCACCAGTGTGAGTGCGCATGTGAATCTTTAGATGACTCAGCCTACTAAACTGCCCGCTGCACTCCTCACACCTGTAGGGTTTTTCCCCTGTATGAGTCCGCACGTGTCTCTTTAGACGACTCGGCCGACTGAACTGTTTGCTGCACTCCTCACATCTGTAGGGTTTCTCTCCAATATGAGTGCGCATGTGAGTCTTCAGATGACCCAGATGACTGGACTCCATGCTGCACTCTTCACACCTGTACGGTTTCTCCCTGGTGTGAGTGCGCACGTGTCCGTTCAGTTCACACAGCTAACTGAACTCCCTGCCGCACGCCTCACACATGTAGGGTTTCTCACCGCGAGGCTGCATGACCAGTTGACTGCCCTCCTCACACAGTAGCATAGGGTTACACTCCTAGAAGGGACCATAATAGTCTGAATCAGATCATTCCGTACACTCAACTTCTTTGAGACCGCAGATTCGAGTCATACATGACCCGACAAATCGTTTCCTATAGCTAGTTCTCCTAAACAACAACATCTGGCATGCCGGCAAAGCAAGCCCACCAATTCCACGTGGGAAGGTGTCAGCTTGTTTTAAAGGTTGTTTTCAGATCATTGAAATTTGACAGTTCCGAAATGAAATTGCCTGTTAACAACAGAATATGTATATTTTGTACAGGAAAAGCAGTGGAAGATGAAATACGCTTTATTTGCCATTGCCCTCAATACAGAACCAAAAGAGCTAAATTATTTGAATTAGTCACCAAAATGATGAAAACCACTAGGTTAGGACCACAACACACTGAATAACGTCTATTTAGCTCCCACAATGTCTTCCCTAGAGGTTATAGATAGTAGAATTCGAATAATTGGCCAAGAGAGTGAGCCCGCGGTAAGGGTATTAACAGCTCCAAAATTCCCAACTGCATGGGCAAATAAATGAAACCCAGGTGATGGTGGCCAAACTCTCCTGTCAAAACGTTCAACCTATTTGGCAATTTTGTACTGTTTTGCCAGCAACCCACGGAGTATGGTAAAGACTAATCTGAATGAATGTACCCGTAGTTAATGCGAACAGGCATTAAATCTCCTACTTGTACTTACTTTGTTTCTGCTTCCAACTCCGATGTCTTGTCACTACGCCTGTCGAATGCCGTGTGGTTGACTGGAAAGTTCAAAATAACGAAGGTGTTCGGTCTGCGTTCGTTCGAGCGTACGTGTCTTCGGTCGTTCGAGTTCGATCACAGAACGGAACATTCAGCGTTCGAACGTTCGAAGCGCGTTTCAACAAGTCGAAAAATGGCGCGTAGTTAGATGTTGGCCTCATCGGCTCTTGTGCCACTTCTTTTCTCCCCCAATATTACATAATTTTTATCCCAAGCTTGCAGTATAGATATTATCTGACTCAAAGTGAAATTTGCGTTTGATTCTAGCGAAAAAAAAACACTTCAGGCTTTACGCTGAGCCTCCACGGCAGCCTGATAGCTTCAGGCTTGCTCCGGTTCGGAATTACGACACTAGGTATTCGGGAAAATAACGGACATACATTGTAAGACTACAAATTATACTACTTTGTGTGATGCTTTTGTAAAAAGATTAGTTCTATACGGATATATTATCCACCCAAATGATTAAAAGGAGTTGTCCAGTGATAGTCTTATCTTAACAAAGAAGGGTATTCTAGTGTTTCCTTATCAATTATGCAAATGAGAAACGTTTATTTGCATGTTCAAAATCAGTCAAGGAAGCCTCTAAAAATATTGCAAATATTTCTGAAGTGGCATAGTCAACTGGCAAAAACTTATCACTAAAACATTACACGTTACAGTTGTAATGGCGAAACTTGGTTTATTTCAAATTTTGTGACGGTGAACCAACAGTATTGTCAATACAACTTTCCTATCTTTGAACCAACAATGACAACAAAGAAGCGTATCCCTATGGCTTTCTTCTAGCGGTGACCCAACAATGACAACTTATTCCTACCACAAGAACCAACAATGACAACAAACTTATCTCTATTTCATAACGTTGAATCAACAGTGACAACAGGCTTATCCCTACGATTTTTTTAAAATCCTTAAACCAACATTGACAACGAGTTATCTCGATGACTGTTTCTAGCTTTGAACCATCAATGACAACAAACTTATCCCTACGGCTATTCACTAGACATAACGTTAACTACTACAAGCTTTTCCCTGTAGCTAGGACATTCCTGACATTGCAAAATCTGGTCTATAGAACAAATCCTACAAAGCTCATCATGGATATTTACACAAGCTTTACATGCTCCTGTAAAAGACTTGTGACCAGTTGTCTTTTGTCTCGACACATATAGCATGAAGTCAACGTTTTAGATAAATTTTCAACAGGAATTCTTTCACAAACACCATTCTTACAAGGATGCCACGTAACGTCAATTCAACTACTTTTTTTCTCATCCCACATTTCTTACAGAGATGCAGATATATATATGGATGTTCAAGACATGTGAACTAGTGTGCCTACGTAGTTCCACCAGCCACCGCAAGGCGGTCTGACATGCATTACCACGGTTGTGGGTAGGGGGTAGGGCGGTAGAATGTACCACAATTAAATCTACCACCCGTACTAGTGCTACAAGGTCAAGAGGAATGGCTGTGTGTTTTCACCGGTTTTACAAAGCAAATGTAAAGTTTTCCTCTAGTTTCAACAGGTAACGTGAAAAGTTATTTTACCAACAAGCAAATTTCAATGAAACTCATGTGGGGGACAGCATACAGAATTTTTTACCACTTGTAGGGTTTCTACCCTGTGTTATGAACTGTGTGCTACATGCTTCACATTTGTAGGGTTTCTCACTGGTGTGAGTGCGCATGTGGGTCTTCAGGTGAGCCAGATGATTGAACTGCCTGCTGCACTCCTCACACCTGTAAGGTTTGTTCAGTGTGAGTCCGCATGTGGGTCTTCAGAGCATCCAGTCTACTGAACTGCCTGTCGCACGTATCACATTTATATGGTGTCTCCCCTGTGTGGGTACGGATGTGAATCTTTAGATGATCCAGCCTACTGAACTGCTTGCCGCACGCCTCACAACTATAGGGTTTCTCTCCTGTATGACTCCGCATATGAGTCTTTAGATGACTAAGCTGACTAAACTTTGTGCCACACGCCTCACATCTGTAGGGTTTCTCACCAGTGTGAGTCCGTATGTGAACCTTCAGATGACCCAGAATACTGAATTGCTTGCTACATTCCTCACACCTGTAAGGTTTCTCCCCGGTGTGTGTCCGAATGTGGGCCTTCAGAGCACTCCGCTGACTGAACTGCCTGCTACACGCCTCACACCTGTGGGGTTTCTCCCTTATGTGAGTGTGCATGTGGGTTTTCAGAACACCCAGCACACTAAACTGGCGGCTGCACTTCTCACACCTGTAGGGTTTCTCACCAGTGTGAGTACGCATGTGAGTCTTTAAATGACCCAGCCTACTGAACTGCTTGCTGCACTCCTCACACCTGTAAGGTTTCTCCCCGGTGTGAGTTCGCACGTGTCTATTCAGTTCACTCAGCTGACGGAACTGCTTGCCGCACACTTCACACCTGTAAGGTTTCTCCCCTGTGTGTGTCCGCATGTGGTTCTTCAGAACACCCATATGACTGAACTGCTTGCCGCACGCCTCGCACATGTAGGGTTTTTCCCCTGTGTGAGTGCGCATGTGAATCTTTAGATGATCCAGCCTACTGAACTGCCTACTGCATTCCTCACACCTGTAGGGCTTCTCCCCAGTGTGTGTCCGCATGTGGGTCCTCAGAGCACCCAGCTCACTGAATTGCCTGCCGCACTCCTCACATCTGTATGGCTTCTCACCTGCGTGAGTGAGCATGTGAATCTTCAAATGACTCAGCCTACTGAACTGCCTGCTGCACTTCTCACACCTGTAGGGTTTCTCACCTGTGTGAGTCCGAATGTGAGTCTTCAGATGACCCAGCTCACTGAACTGCCTGCTGCACTCCTCACACCTGTAGGGTTTTTCACCCGTGTGTGTCCGCACGTGTCTCTTTAGATGACTCAGCCTACTGAACTGACCGTTGCACTCCTCACAGCTGTAGCGTTTCTCACCGCGAGGCTGCATGACTGCCTTCCTCACCGATAGGGTACTCCTGTGAAGGATCATAATAGTCTAGACATCCAGTCCAATCAACTTCTTCGAGACTAGACCGCAGATTTGAGTCAGACATGACCCGACAAATCGTTTCCTATAGCTAGTTCACATAAACCACAACATCTGGCGAAGCAAACCCATCAAGTTCACGTGGGAAGGTGTCAGCTTGTTTTAAAGGTTGTTTTCAGATTGAAATTTGACAGTTCCGAAATGAAATTGCCTGTTAACAACAGAATACATGTATGTATATATTGTACAAGAGCAGTGGAAGATAAAAAACATGTTGTTGCCATTGCCCTCAATACAGGACCAAAAGAGATAGATTATTTAAAGTAGTCACCAAAATGATGAAAACCACTAGGCTAGGACCACAACACAAAGAATAACGTTTATTTAGCTCCCACAATGTCTTCCTTAGAGGTTATAGATAGTAGAATTCGAATAATTGGCCAGGAGAGTGAGGAGAGTAAGGGTATTAACAGTTCCGAAATTCCCAACTGCATGGGCAAATGAAACCCAGGTGATGGTGGCCAAACTCTCGAGCCTGTCAAAACGTTCAACCTATCTGGCAATTTTGTACTGTTTTGCCAGCAACCCACGGAGTATCGTAAAGACTAATCTGAATGTACCCGTAGTTAATGCGAACAGGCATTAAATCTCCTACTTGTACTTACTTTGTTTCTGCTTTCAACCCGGGTGTCTAGTCACTTCGCCTGTCGAATGCCGTGGGGTTGACTGGAAAGTTCAAAATAACGTAGATGTTCGGTCTGCGTTCGTTCGAGCGTAGGTGTCTTTGATCGTTCGAGTTCGATCACAGAACGGGGAGTAGAACGGGGCATTCAGCGTTCGAACGTTCGAAGCGCGTTTTAACAATTTGAAAAATGACGCGTAGTTTGATGTTGGCCTCATCGTCGATTGTGCCACTTCTTTTCTACCCCAATATTACATAATTTTTATCCCAGTCTTGCAGTATAGATATTATCTGACTCGAAGTAAAATTTGCGTTTGATTCTAGCGAAAACACAGGGTTTACGCTGAGCCTTCCCGGCAGCCTTAATGACTGATTGACTGATAGCTTCGGGCTGGTTCCGGTTCGGAATTACGACACTAGGTATTTAAAAAAAAAGTTATATATTGATCTCCACACAAATAATCAACAGGAGTTGTCCAGTGATAGTCTTATCTTAACAAAGAAGGCAATTCTAGCATTTTCTTATCAATTATGCAAATAAGGTCCCGCTTTGCATAATTTCTGTTCAATGATCTTCATCTTCACGTACGTACCTGCCACAAGTATGAAATTTCCCGCTATTTACCACTATGGAATTATAGTATTTCCTAATTGATTATGCAAATTAGGTCATTTCCATAATTATTTTCTGCCAACGGCCCTCTCTTTCAATTTCCTCGTTGATTTTGTATATTAGATGCTGATTTGCATAATTGCATCTGGATACGTTAAATATGTCTTATCCTTTCGAGGTCTCACCAAAGGGAAACTAAAGGAAAGCAGTAACTTAAAGGGAAAACTGGCTGTTTTTTTTTAAAATCATCTGAAGCAGAACTAACGTTAAGTGTAACATGACTCAGAGCATGCAAAAGTGAACAAAGTCCAAGATATTCAAGAGAAAATATTGTACACATTGTTACTCAGGTGAATTAAGGCCTGTGACAGGACTGTAACTAATACTAAAACACTTACATCCTTACAACTTTGCCCAGCGTAGTCGTATCGAGACGAAACTTCACAGAGGGCTAGTACTGTTTGACAGGTACTAGATACTGTTGAAATTTGATGTCATATGCAGAATTTTTGGGTTAGAAATATAGATTTTGGTTAAAAAATACATAGTTTATTTCAAATGCCCCAGCCTTGGCAGGGACAGCAGCTTTTGTCACTATATTCTACAAGATAAGAGCTTAACTCCCATAGAATAAATTTGTCCGCGGCTATTTTGGTTAAGAAGTAGGAATCTTACATTTTTTTGGTCAAAAAAAGCTAAAATCTGATTTTTTTTTCAATTTTTCGTTAAAAATGAGCTCTAGAGAAAATACGTCCAAAAATAAACCAAATAGCCTCGGACAATTTTGACAAACAAGCGATATTACTTAAAAATAGACTGAATTTGTCAGCAATACTGCTGTTTTGACCGAGGCTGAAGCCCGTAAATGTGACGATGTAAGATCCTTCCAACACCGATGTCAGCTCCGGGCGTCAGTCCCCGTTTTTCCGCCACCCGGGGGGTTCGAACGTGTTCGAACGTTCGGGCTGTACCATTATACCGCTTCCGCGGGGTCCCCTTATTTGTTAACTGCGTCCAATTTTATCAATATTTGATAAATACTTGACAACTTCTGTAACAATCAGCATTTACGAGGATTCCTGTAAGTAATTAGCGTGTTGCTTGTATTATAATTTCCTGTTTTGACAATGTAATGTTACACTATAGCATTGGACTATTCTAACGACGTCACGTTCCCTCGGAACGTTATCGCTCTTTTAAAGTTAATCCTAACCCTAGGTATTAGGGTTAGGGTTAAAAGTAAACTATGTCCAAACATGGCAAACTTGGCCTCATTCGAAAGGTCTCCCACCCAGGAATTGATAACTGAAATCCGTTTTCAAATATCTCACGTCCTCGCGGAGTTATCGCTGTTTTAAAGTTAACCCTAACCCTAGGTATTAGGGTTAGGGTTAAAAGTAAACTATGTTCAAACATGGCAAACTTGGCCTCATTCGAAAGGTCTCCCACCCAGGAGTTGATAACTGAAATCCGTTTTCAAATATCTGACGTCCTCGCGGAGTTATCGCTGTTTTAAAGTTAACCCTAACCCTAGGTATTAGGGTTAGGGTTAAAAGTAAAGTATGTCCAAACATGGCAAACTTGGCCTCATTCGAAAGGTCTCCCACCCAGGAATTGATAACTGAAATCCGTTTTCAAATATCTGACGTCCTCGCGGAGTTATCACTGTTTTAAAGTTAACCCTAACCCTAACTCTAGGTATTAGGGTTAAAAGTAAAGTATGTCCAAACATGGCAAACTTGGCCTCATTGGAAAGGTCTCCCACCCAGGAAGTGATAACTGAAATCCGTTTTCAAATATCTGACGTCCTCGCGGAGTTATCGCTGTTTTAAAGTTAACCCTAACCCTAACTCTAGGTATTAGGGTTAAAAGTAAAGTATGTCCAAACATGGCAAACTTGGCCTCATTGGAAAGGTCTCCCACCCAGGAAGTGATAACTGAAATCCGTTTTCAAATATCTGACGTCCTCGCGGAGTTATCGCTGTTTTAAAGTTAACCCTAACCCTAACTCTAGGTATTAGGCTTAGGGTTAGGGTTAAAAGTAAAGTATGTCCAAACATGGCAAACTTGGCCTCATTGGAAAGGTCTCCCACCCAGGAGTTGATAACTGAAATCCGTTTTCAAATATCTGACGTCCTCGCGGAGTTATCGCTGTTTTAAAGTTAACCCTAACCCTAACTCTAGGTATTAGGCTTAGGGTTAGGGTTGAAAGTAAAGTATGTCCAAACATGGCAAACTTGGCCTCATTGGAAAGGTCTCCCACCCAGGAAGTGATAACTGAAATCCGTTTTCAAATATCTGACGTCCTCGCGGAGTTATCGCTGTTTTAAAGTTACCCCTAACCCTAACTCTAGGTATTAGGCTTAGGGTTAGGGTTAAAAGTAAAGTATGTCCAAACATGGCAAACTTGGCCTCATTGGAAAGGTCTCCCACCCAGAAAGTGATAACTGAAATCCGTTTTTAAATATCTGACGTCCTCGCGGAGTTATCGCTGTTTTAAAGTTAACCCTAACCCTAACTCTAGGTATTAGGCTTAGGGTTAGGGTTAAAAGTAAAGTATGTCCAAACATGGCAAACTTGGCCTCATTGGAAAGGTCTTCCACCCAGGAGTTGATAACTGAAATCCGTTTTCAAATATCTGACGTCCTCGCGGAGTTATCGCTGTTTTAAAGTTAACCCTAACCCTAACTCTAGGTATTAGGCTTAGGGTTAGGGTTAAAAGTAAAGTATGTCCAAACATGGCAAACTTGGCCTCATTGGAAAGGTCTCCCACCCAGGAGTTGATAACTGAAATCCGTTTTCAAATATCTGACGTCCTCGCGGAGTTATCGCTGTTTTAAAGTTAACCCTAACCCTAACTCTAGGTATTAGGCTTAGGGTTAGGGTTAAAAGTAAAGTATGTCCAAACATGGCAAACTTGGCCTCATTCGAAAGGTCTCCCACCCAGGAATTGATAACTGAAATCCGTTTTCAAATATCTGACGTCCTCGCGGAGTTATCACTGTTTTAAAGTTAACCCTAACCCTAACTCTAGGTATTAGGGTTAAAAGTAAAGTATGTCCAAACATGGCAAACTTGGCCTCATTGGAAAGGTCTCCCACCCAGGAAGTGATAACTGAAATCCGTTTTTAAATATCTGACGTCCTCGCGGAGTTATCGCTGTTTTAAAGTTAACCCTAACCCTAACTCTAGGTATTAGGGTTAAAAGTAAAGTATGTCCAAACATGGCAAACTTGGCCTCATTGGAAAGGTCTCCCACCCAGGAAGTGATAACTGAAATCCGTTTTCAAATATCTGACGTCCTCGCGGAGTTATTGCTGTTTTAAAGTTAACCCTAACCCTAACTCTAGGTATTAGGCTTAGGGTTAGGGTTAAAAGTAAAGTATGTCCAAACATGGCAAACTTGGCCTCATTGGAAAGGTCTCCCACCCAGGAGTTGATAACTGAAATCCGTTTTCAAATATCTGACGTCCTCGCGGAGTTATCGCTGTTTTAAAGTTAACCCTAACCCTAACTCTAGGTATTAGGCTTAGGGTTAGGGTTGAAAGTAAAGTATGTCCAAACATGGCAAACTTGGCCTCATTGGAAAGGTCTCCCACCCAGGAAGTGATAACTGAAATCCGTTTTCAAATATCTGACGTCCTCGCGGAGTTATCGCTGTTTTAAAGTTACCCCTAACCCTAACTCTAGGTATTAGGCTTAGGGTTAGGGTTAAAAGTAAAGTATGTCCAAACATGGCAAACTTGGCCTCATTGGAAAGGTCTCCCACCCAGAAAGTGATAACTGAAATCCGTTTTTAAATATCTGACGTCCTCGCGGAGTTATCGCTGTTTTAAAGTTAACCCTAACCCTAACTCTAGGTATTAGGCTTAGGGTTAGGGTTAAAAGTAAAGTATGTCCAAACATGGCAAACTTGGCCTCATTGGAAAGGTCTTCCACCCAGGAGTTGATAACTGAAATCCGTTTTCAAATATCTGACGTCCTCGCGGAGTTATCGCTGTTTTAAAGTTAACCCTAACCCTAACTCTAGGTATTAGGCTTAGGGTTAGGGTTAAAAGTAAAGTATGTCCAAACATGGCAAACTTGGCCTCATTGGAAAGGTCTCCCACCCAGGAGTTGATAACTGAAATCCGTTTTCAAATATCTGACGTCCTCGCGGAGTTATCGCTGTTTTAAAGTTAACCCTAACCCTAACTCTAGGTATTAGGCTTAGGGTTAGGGTTAAAAGTAAAGTATGTCCAAACATGGCAAACTTGGCCTCATTGGAAAGGTCTCCCACCCAGGAGTTGATAACTGAAATCCGTTTTTAAATATCTGACGTCCTCGCGGAGTTATCGCTGTTTTAAAGTTACCCCTAACCCTAACTCTAGGTATTAGGCTTAGGGTTAGGGTTAAAAGTAAAGTATGTCCAAACATGGCAAACTTGGCCTCATTGGAAAGGTCTCCCACCCAGGAGTTGATAACTGAAATCCGTTATCAAATATCTGACGTCCTCGCGGAGTTCTCGCTGTTTTAAAGTTAACCCTAACCCTAACCCTAGGTATTAGGCTTAGGGTTAAGGTTAAAAGTAAAGTATGTCCAAACATGGCAAACTTGGCCTCATTGGAAAGGTCTCCCACCCAGGAGTTGATAACTGAAATCCGTTTTCAAATATCTGACGTCCTCGCGGAGTTATCGCTGTTTTAAAGTTAACCATAACCCTAACCCTAGGTATTAGGGTTAGGGTTAGGGTTAAAAGTAAAGTATGTCCAAACATGGCAAACTTGGCCTCATTGGAAAGGTCTTCCACCCAGGAGTTGATAACTGAAATCCGTTTTCAAATATCTGACGTCCTCGCGGAGTTATCGCTGTTTTAAAGTTAACCCTAACCCTAACTCTAGGTATTAGGCTTAGGGTTAGGGTTAAAAGTAAAGTATGTCCAAACATGGCAAACTTGGCCTCATTGGAAAGGTCTCCCACCCAGGAGTTGATAACTGAAATCCGTTTTCAAATATCTGACGTCCTCGCGGAGTTATCGCTGTTTTAAAGTTAACCCTAACCCTAACTCTAGGTATTAGGCTTAGGGTTAGGGTTAAAAGTAAAGTATGTCCAAACATGGCAAACTTGGCCTCATTGGAAAGGTCTCCCACCCAGGAGTTGATAACTGAAATCCGTTTTTAAATATCTGACGTCCTCGCGGAGTTATCGCTGTTTTAAAGTTACCCCTAACCCTAACTCTAGGTATTAGGCTTAGGGTTAGGGTTAAAAGTAAAGTATGTCCAAACATGGCAAACTTGGCCTCATTGGAAAGGTCTCCCACCCAGGAAGTGATAACTGAAATCCGTTTTTAAATATCTGACGTCCTCGCGGAGTTATCGCTGTTTTAAAGTTAACCCTAACCCTAACTCTAGGTATTAGGCTTAGGGTTAGGGTTAAAAGTAAAGTATGTCCAAACATGGCAAACTTGGCCTCATTGGAAAGGTCTTCCACCCAGGAGTTGATAACTGAAATCCGTTTTCAAATATCTGACGTCCTCGCGGAGTTATCGCTGTTTTAAAGTTAACCCTAACCCTAACTCTAGGTATTAGGCTTAGGGTTAGGGTTAAAAGTAAAGTATGTCCAAACATGGCAAACTTGGCCTCATTGGAAAGGTCTCCCACCCAGGAGTTGATAACTGAAATCCGTTTTCAAATATCTGACGTCCTCGCGGAGTTATCGCTGTTTTAAAGTTAACCCTAACCCTAACTCTAGGTATTAGGCTTAGGGTTAGGGTTAAAAGTAAAGTATGTCCAAACATGGCAAACTTGGCCTCATTGGAAAGGTCTCCCACCCAGGAAGTGATAACTGAAATCCGTTTTTAAATATCTGACGTCCTCGCGGAGTTATCGCTGTTTTAAAGTTAACCCTAACCCTAACTCTAGGTATTAGGCTTAGGGTTAGGGTTAAAAGTAAAGTATGTCCAAACATGGCAAACTTGGCCTCATTGGAAAGGTTTTCCACCCAGGAGTTGATAACTGAAATCCGTTTTCAAATATCTGACGTCCTCGCGGAGTTATTGCTGTTTTAAAGTTAACCCTAACCCTAACTCTAGGTATTAGGCTTAGGGTTAGGGTTAAAAGTAAAGTATGTCCAAACATGGCAAACTTGGCCTGATTGGAAAGGTCTCCCACCCAGGAGTTGATAACTGAAATCCGTTTTCAAATATCTGACGTCCTCGCGGAGTTATCGCTGTTTTAAAGTTAACCCTAACCCTAACTCTAGGTATTAGGGTTAAAAGTAAAGTATGTCCAAACATGGCAAACTTGGCCTCATTGGAAAGGTCTCCCACCCAGGAAGTGATAACTGAAATCCGTTTTCAAATATCTGACGTCCTCGCGGAGTTATCGCTGTTTTAAAGTTAACCCTAACCCTAACTCTAGGTATTAGGCTTAGGGTTAGGGTTAAAAGTAAAGTATGTCCAAACATGGCAAACTTGGCCTCATTGGAAAGGTCTCCCACCCAGGAGTTGATAACTGAAATCCGTTTTCAAATATCTGACGTCCTCGCGGAGTTATCGCTGTTTTAAAGTTAACCCTAACCCTAACTCTAGGTATTAGGCTTAGGGTTAGGGTTGAAAGTAAAGTATGTCCAAACATGGCAAACTTGGCCTCATTGGAAAGGTCTCCCACCCAGGAAGTGATAACTGAAATCCGTTTTCAAATATCTGACGTCCTCGCGGAGTTATCGCTGTTTTAAAGTTACCCCTAACCCTAACTCTAGGTATTAGGCTTAGGGTTAGGGTTAAAAGTAAAGTATGTCCAAACATGGCAAACTTGGCCTCATTGGAAAGGTCTCCCACCCAGGAAGTGATAACTGAAATCCGTTTTTAAATATCTGACGTCCTCGCGGAGTTATCGCTGTTTTAAAGTTAACCCTAACCCTAACTCTAGGTATTAGGCTTAGGGTTAGGGTTAAAAGTAAAGTATGTCCAAACATGGCAAACTTGGCCTCATTGGAAAGGTCTTCCACCCAGGAGTTGATAACTGAAATCCGTTTTCAAATATCTGACGTCCTCGCGGAGTTATCGCTGTTTTATAGTTAACCCTAACCCTAACTCTAGGTATTAGGGTTAAAAGTAAAGTATGTCCAAACATGGCAAACTTGGCCTCATTGGAAAGGTCTCCCACCCAGGAAGTGATAACTGAAATCCGTTTTCAAATATCTGACGTCCTCGCGGAGTTATCGCTGTTTTAAAGTTACCCCTAACCCTAACTCTAGGTATTAGGCTTAGGGTTAGGGTTAAAAGTAAAGTATGTCCAAACATGGCAAACTTGGCCTCATTGGAAAGGTCTCCCACCCAGGAGTTGATAACTGAAATCCGTTTTCAAATATCTGACGTCCTCGCGGAGTTATCGCTGTTTTAAAGTTAACCCTAACCCTAACTCTTGGTATTAGGCTTAGGGTTAGGGTTAAAAGTAAAGTATGTCCAAACATGGCAAACTTGGCCTCATTGGAAAGGTCTCCCACCCAGGAGTTGATAACTGAAATCCGTTTTCAAATATCTGACGTCCTCGCGGAGTTATCGCTGTTTTAAAGTTACCCCTAACCCTAACCCTAGGTATTAGGCTTAGGGTTAGGGTTAAAAGTAAAGTATGTCCAAACATGGCAAACTTGGCCTCATTGGAAAGGTCTTCCACCCAGGAGTTGATAACTGAAATCCGTTTTCAAATATCTGACGTCCTCGCGGAGTTATCGCTGTTTTAAAGTTAACCCTAACCCTAACTCTAGGTATTAGGCTTAGGGTTAGGGTTAAAAGTAAAGTATGTCCAAACATGGCAAACTTGGCCTGATTGGAAAGGTCTCCCACCCAGGAGTTGATAACTGAAATCCGTTTTCAAATATCTGACGTCCTCGCGAAGTTATCACTGTTTTAAAGTTAACCCTAACCCTAACTCTAGGTATTAGGGTTAAAAGTAAAGTATGTCCAAACATGGCAAACTTGGCCTCATTGGAAAGGTCTCCCACCCAGGAAGTGATAACTGAAATCCGTTTTCAAATATCTGACGTCCTCGCGGAGTTATCGCTGTTTTAAAGTTACCCCTAACCCTAACTCTAGGTATTAGGCTTAGGGTTAGGGTTAAAAGTAAAGTATGTCCAAACATGGCAAACTTGGCCTCGTTGGAAAGGTCTCCCACCCAGGAGTTGATAACTGATATCCGTTTTCAAATATCTGACGTCCTCGCGGAGTTATCGCTGTTTTAAAGTTAACCCTAACCCTAACTCTAGGTATTAGGCTTAGGGTTAGGGTTGAAAGTAAAGTATGTCCAAACATGGCAAACTTGGCCTCATTGGAAAGGTCTCCCACCCAGGAGTTGATAACTGAAATCCGTTTTCAAATATCTGACGTCCTCGCGGAGTTATCGCTGTTTTAAAGTTACCCCTAACCCTAACTCTAGGTATTAGGCTTAGGGTTAGGGTTAAAAGTAAAGTATGTCCAAACATGGCAAACTTGGCCTCATTGGAAAGGTCTCCCACCCAGGAGTTGATAACTGAAATCCGTTTTCAAATATCTGACGTCCTCGCGGAGTTATCGCTGTTTTAAAGTTAACCCTAACCCTAACTCTAGGTATTAGGCTTAGGGTTAGGGTTAAAAGTAAAGTATGTCCAAACATGGCAAACTTGGCCTCATTGGAAAGGTCTCCCACCCAGGAGTTGATAACTGAAATCCGTTTTCAAATATCTGACGTCCTCGCGGAGTTATCGCTGTTTTAAAGTTAACACTAACCCTAACTCTAGGTATTAGGCTTAGGGTTAGGGTTAAAAGTAAAGTATGTCAAAACATGGCAAACTTGGCCTCATTGGAAAGGTCTCCCACCCAGGAAGTGATAACTGAAATCCGTTTCAAATATCTGACGTCCTCGCGGAGTTATCGCTGTTTTAAAGTTACCCCTAACCCTAACTCTAGGTATTAGGCTTAGGGTTAGGGTTAAAAGTAAAGTATGTCCAAACATGGCAAACTTGGCCTCATTGGAAAGGTCTCCCACCCAGGAGTTGATAACTGATATCCGTTTTCAAATATCTGACGTCCTCGTGGAGTTATCGCTGTTTTAAAGTTAACCCTAACCCTAACTCTAGGTATTAGGCTTAGGGTTAGGGTTGAAAGTAAAGTATGTCCAAACATGGCAAACTTGGCCTCATTGGAAAGGTCTCCCACCCAGGAGTTGATAACTGAAATCCGTTTTCAAATATCTGACGTCCTCGCGGAGTTATCGCTGTTTTAAAGTTACCCCTAACCCTAACTCTAGGTATTAGGCTTAGGGTTAGGGTTAAAAGTAAAGTATGTCCAAACATGGCAAACTTGGCCTCATTGGAAAGGTCTCCCACCCAGGAGTTGATAACTGAAATCCGTTTTCAAATATCTGACGTCCTCGCGGAGTTATCGCTGTTTTAAAGTTAACCCTAACCCTAACCCTAACTCTAGGTATTAGGCTTAGGGTTAGGGTTAAAAGTAAAGTATGTCCAAACATGGCAAACTTGGCCTGATTGGAAAGGTCTCCCACCCAGGAGTTGATAACTGAAATCCGTTTTCAAATATCTGACGTCCTCACGGAGTTATCGCTGTTTTAGAGTTAACCCTAACCCTAACATATTAGGCTTAGGGTTAGGGTTAAAAGTAAAGTATGTCCAAACATGGCAAACTTGGCCTCATTGGAAAGGTCTCCCACCCAGGAGTTGATAACTGAAATCCGTTTTCAAATATCTGACGTCCTCGCGGAGTTCTCGCTGTTTTAAAGTTAACCCTAACCCTAACCCTAGGTATTAGGCTTAGGGTTAAGGTTAAAAGTAAAGTATGTCCAAACATGGCAAACTTGGCCTCATTGGAAAGGTCTCCCACCCAGGAGTTGATAACTGAAATCCGTTTTCAAATATCTGACGTCCTCGCGGAGTTATCGCTGTTTTAAAGTTAACCCTAACCCTAACCCTAGGTATTAGGGTTAGGGTAAGGGTTAAAAGTAAAGTATGTCAAAACATGGCAAACTTGGCCTCATTGGAAAGGTCTCCCACCCAGGAGTTGATAACTGAAATCCGTTTTCAAATGTCTGACGTCCTCGCGGAGTTATCGCTGTTTTAAAGTTACCCCTAACCCTAACTCTAGGTATTAGGCTTAGGGTTAGGGTTAAAAGTAAAGTATGTCCAAACATGGCAAACTTGGCCTCATTGGAAAGGTCTCCCACCCAGGAGTTGATAACTGAAATCCGTTTTCAAATATCTGACGTCCTCGCGGAGTTATCGCTGTTTTAAAGTTACCCCTAACCCTAACTCTAGGTATTAGGCTTAGGGTTAGGGTTAAAAGTAAAGTATGTCCAAACATGGCAAACTTGGCCTCATTGGAAAGGTCTCCCACCCAGGAGTTGATAACTGAAATCCGTTTTCAAATATCTGACGTCCTCGCGGAGTTATCGCTGTTTTAAAGTTAACCCTAACCCTAACCCTAACTCTAGGTATTAGGCTTAGGGTTAGGGTTAAAAGTAAAGTATGTCCAAACATGGCAAACTTGGCCTCATTGGAAAGGTCTCCCACCCAGGAGTTGATAATTGAAATCCGTTTTCAAATATCTGACGTCCTCGCGGAGTTATCGCTGTTTTAAAGTTAACCCTAACCCTAACTCTAGGTATTAGGCTTAGGGTTAGGGTTAAAAGTAAAGTATGTCCAAACATGGCAAACTTGGCCTCATCGGAAAGGTCTCCCACCCAGGAGTTGATAACTGAAATCCGTTTTCAAATATCTGACGTCCTCGCGGAGTTATCGCTGTTTTAAAGTTAACACTAACCCTAACTCTAGGTATTAGGCTTAGGGTTAGGGTTAAAAGTAAAGTATGTCAAAACATGGCAAACTTGGCCTCATTGGAAAGGTCTCCCACCCAGGAAGTGATAACTGAAATCCGTTTTCAAATATCTGACGTCCTCGCGGAGTTATCGCTGTTTTAAAGTTACCCCTAACCCTAACTCTAGGTATTAGGCTTAGGGTTAGGGTTAAAAGTAAAGTATGTCCAAACATGGCAAACTTGGCCTCATTGGAAAGGTCTCCCACCCAGGAGTTGATAACTGAAATCCGTTTTCAAATATCTGACGTCCTCGCGGAGTTATCGCTGTTTTAAAGTTAACCCTAACCCTAACTCTAGGTATTAGGCTTAGGGTTAGGGTTGAAAGTAAAGTATGTCCAAACATGGCAAACTTGGCCTCATTGGAAAGGTCTCCCACCCAGGAGTTGATAACTGAAATCCGTTTTCAAATATCTGACGTCCTCGCGGAGTTATCGCTGTTTTAAAGTTAACCCTAACCCTAACTCTAGGTATTAGGCTTAGGGTTAGGGTTAAAAGTAAAGTATGTCCAAACATGGCAAACTTGGCCTCATTGGAAAGGTCTCCCACCCAGGAGTTGATAACTGAAATCCGTTTTCAAATATCTGACGTCCTCAGCGGAGTTATCGCTGTTTTAAAGTTAACCCTAACCCTAACTCTAGGTATTAGGCTTAGGGTTAGGGTTAAAAGTAAAGTATGTCCAAACATGGCAAACTTGGCCTCATTGGAAAGGTCTCCCACCCAGGAGTTGATAACTGAAATCCGTTTTCAAATATCTGACGTCCTCACGGAGTTATCGCTGTTTTAGAGTTAACCCTAACCCTAACTAGGTATTAGGCTTAGGGTTAGGGTTAAAAGTAAAGTATGTCCAAACATGGCAAACTTGGCCTCATTGGAAAGGTCTCCCACCCAGGAGTTGATAACTGAAATCCGTTTTCAAATATCTGACGTCCTCGCGGAGTTCTCGCTGTTTTAAAGTTACCCCTAACCCTAACTCCTAGGTATTAGGCTTAGGGTTAGGGTTAAAAGTAAAGTATGTCCAAACATGGCAAACTTGGCCTCATTGGAAAGGTCTCCCACCCAGAAGTTGATAACTGAAATCCGTTTTCAAATATCTGACGTCCTCGCGGAGTTATCGCTGTTTTAAAGTTAACCCTAACCCTAACTCTAGGTATTAGGGTTAGGGTTAGGGTTAAAAGTAAAGTATGTCCAAACATAGCAAACTTGGCCTCATTGGAAAGGTCTCCCACCCAGGAGTTGATAACTGAAATCCGTTTTCAAATATCTGACGTCCTCGCGGAGTTATCGCTGTTTTAAAGTTAACCCTAACATATTAGGCTTAGGGTTAGGGTTAAAAGTAAAGTATGTCCAAACATGGCAAACTTGGCCTCATTGGAAAGGTCTCCCACCCAGGAGTTGATAACTGAAATCCGTTTTCAAATATCTGACGTCCTCGCGGAGTTATCGCTGTTTTAAAGTTAACCCTAACATATTAGGCTTAGGGTTAGGGTTAAAAGTAAAGTATGTCCAAACATGGCAAACTTGGCCTCATTGGAAAGGTCTCCCACCCAGGAGTTGATAACTGAAATCCGTTTTCAAATATCTGACGTCCTCGCGGAGTTATCGCTGTTTTAAAGTTAACCCTAACATATTAGGCTTAGGGTTAGGGTTAAAAGTAAAGTATGTCCAAACATGGCAAACTTGGCCTCATTGGAAAGGTCTCCCACCCAGGAGTTGATAACTGAAATCCGTTTTCAAATATCTGACGTCCTCGCGGAGTTATCGCTGTTTTAAAGTTAACCCTAACCCTAACATATTAGGCTTAGGGTTAGGGTTAAAAGTAAAGTATGTCCAAACATGGCAAACTTGGCCTCATTGGAAAGGTCTCCCACCCAGGAGTTGATGACTGAAATCTGTTTTCAAATATCTGACGTCCTCACGGAGTTATCGCTGTTTTAAGAGTTAACCCTAACCCTAACATATTAGGCTTAGGGTTAGGGTTAAAAGTAAAGTATGTCCAAACATGGCAAACTTGGCCTCATTGGAAAGGTCTCCCACCCAGGAGTTGATAACTGAAATCCGTTATCAAATATCTGACGTCCTCGCGGAGTTCTCGCTGTTTTAAAGTTAACCCTAACCCTAACCCTAGGTATTAGGCTTAGGGTTAAGGTTAAAAGTAAAGTATGTCCAAACATGGCAAACTTGGCCTCATTGGAAAGGTCTCCCACCCAGGAGTTGATAACTGAAATCCGTTTTCAAATATCTGACGTCCTCGCGGAGTTATCGCTGTTTTAAAGTTAACCATAACCCTAACCCTAGGTATTAGGGTTAGGGTTAGGGTTAAAAGTAAAGTATGTCCAAACATGGCAAACTTGGCCTCATTGGAAAGGTCTCCCACCCAGGAGTTGATAACTGAAATCCGTTTTCAAATATCTGACGTCCTCGCGGAGTTATCGCTGTTTTAAAGTTAACCCTAACCCTAACTCTAGGTATTAGGCTTAGGGTTAGGGTTAAAAGTAAAGTATGTCCAAACATGGCAAACTTGGCCTCATTGGAAAGGTCTCCCACCCAGGAGTTGATAACTGATATCCGTTTTCAAATATCTGACGTCCTCGCGGAGTTATCGCTGTTTTAAAGTTAACCCTAACCCTAACTCTAGGTATTAGGCTTAGGGTTAGGGTTGAAAGTAAAGTATGTCCAAACATGGCAAACTTGGCCTCATTGGAAAGGTCTCCCACCCAGGAGTTGATAACTGAAATCCGTTTTCAAATATCTGACGTCCTCGCGGAGTTATCGCTGTTTTAAAGTTACCCCTAACCCTAACTCTAGGTATTAGGCTTAGGGTTAGGGTTAAAAGTAAAGTATGTCCAAACATGGCAAACTTGGCCTCATTGGAAAGGTCTCCCACCCAGGAGTTGATAACTGAAATCCGTTTTCAAATATCTGACGTCCTCGCGGAGTTATCGCTGTTTTAAAGTTACCCCTAACCCTAACTCTAGGTATTAGGCTTAGGGTTAGGGTTAAAAGTAAAGTATGTCCAAACATGGCAAACTTGGCCTCATTGGAAAGGTCTCCCACCCAGAAGTTGATAACTGAAATCCGTTTTCAAATATCTGACGTCCTCGCGGAGTTATCGCTGTTTTAAAGTTAACCCTAACCCTAACCCTAGGTATTAGGCTTAGGGTTAGGGTTAAAAGTAAAGTATGTCCAAACATGGCAAACTTGGCCTCATTGGAAAGGTCTCCCACCCAGGAGTTGATAACTGAAATCCGTTTTCAAATATCTGACGTCCTCGCGGAGTTATCGCTGTTTTAAAGTTAACCCTAACCCTAACTCTAGGTATTAGGGTTAGGGTTAGGTAGGTTAAAAGTAAAGTATGTCCAAACATAGGCAAACTTGGCCTCATTGGAAAGGTCTCCCACCCAGGAGTTGATAACTGAAATCCGTTTTCAAATATCTGACGTCCTCGCGGAGTTATCGCTGTTTTAAAGTTAACCCTAACATATTAGGCTTAGGGTTAGGGTTAAAAGTAAAGTATGTCCAAACATGGCAAACTTGGCCTCATTGGAAAGGTCTCCCACCCAGGAGTTGATAACTGAAATCCGTTTTCAAATATCTGACGTCCTCGCGGAGTTATCGCTGTTTTAAAGTTAACCCTAACATATTAGGCTTAGGGTTAGGGTTAAAAGTAAAGTATGTCCAAACATGGCAAACTTGGCCTCATTGGAAAGGTCTCCCACCCAGGAGTTGATAACTGAAATCCGTTTTCAAATATCTGACGTCCTCGCGGAGTTATCGCTGTTTTAAAGTTAACCCTAACCCTAACATATTAGGCTTAGGGTTAGGGTTAAAAGTAAAGTATGTCCAAACATGGCAAACTTGGCCTCATTGGAAAGGTCTCCCACCCAGGAGTTGATGACTGAAATCTGTTTTCAAATATCTGACGTCCTCACGGAGTTATCGCTGTTTTAGAGTTAACCCTAACCCTAACATATTAGGCTTAGGGTTAGGGTTAAAAGTAAAGTATGTCCAAACATGGCAAACTTGGCCTCATTGGAAAGGTCTCCCACCCAGGAGTTGATAACTGAAATCCGTTATCAAATATCTGACGTCCTCGCGGAGTTCTCGCTGTTTTAAAGTTAACCCTAACCCTAACCCTAGGTATTAGGCTTAGGGTTAAGGTTAAAAGTAAAGTATGTCCAAACATGGCAAACTTGGCCTCATTGGAAAGGTCTCCCACCCAGGAGTTGATAACTGAAATCCGTTTTCAAATATCTGACGTCCTCGCGGAGTTATCGCTGTTTTAAAGTTAACCATAACCCTAACCCTAGGTATTAGGGTTAGGGTTAGGGTTAAAAGTAAAGTATGTCCAAACATGGCAAACTTGGCCTCATTGGAAAGGTCTCCCACCCAGGAGTTGATAACTGAAATCCGTTTTCAAATATCTGACGTCCTCGCGGAGTTATCGCTGTTTTAAAGTTAACCCTAACCCTAACTCTAGGTATTAGGCTTAGGGTTAGGGTTAAAAGTAAAGTATGTCCAAACATGGCAAACTTGGCCTCATTGGAAAGGTCTCCCACCCAGGAGTTGATAACTGATATCCGTTTTCAAATATCTGACGTCCTCGCGGAGTTATCGCTGTTTTAAAGTTAACCCTAACCCTAACTCTAGGTATTAGGCTTAGGGTTAGGGTTGAAAGTAAAGTATGTCCAAACATGGCAAACTTGGCCTCATTGGAAAGGTCTCCCACCCAGGAGTTGATAACTGAAATCCGTTTTCAAATATCTGACGTCCTCGCGGAGTTATCGCTGTTTTAAAGTTACCCCTAACCCTAACTCTAGGTATTAGGCTTAGGGTTAGGGTTAAAAGTAAAGTATGTCCAAACATGGCAAACTTGGCCTCATTGGAAAGGTCTCCCACCCAGGAGTTGATAACTGAAATCCGTTTTCAAATATCTGACGTCCTCGCGGAGTTATCGCTGTTTTAAAGTTACCCCTAACCCTAACTCTAGGTATTAGGCTTAGGGTTAGGGTTAAAAGTAAAGTATGTCCAAACATGGCAAACTTGGCCTCATTGGAAAGGTCTCCCACCCAGAAGTTGATAACTGAAATCCGTTTTCAAATATCTGACGTCCTCGCGGAGTTATCGCTGTTTTAAAGTTAACCCTAACCCTAACTCTAGGTATTAGGGTTAGGGTTAGGGTTAAAAGTAAAGTATGTCCAAACATAGCAAACTTGGCCTCATTGGAAAGGTCTCCCACCCAGGAGTTGATAACTGAAATCCGTTTTCAAATATCTGACGTCCTCGCGGAGTTATCGCTGTTTTAAAGTTAACCCTAACATATTAGGCTTAGGGTTAGGGTTAAAAGTAAAGTATGTCCAAACATGGCAAACTTGGCCTCATTGGAAAGGTCTCCCACCCAGGAGTTGATAACTGAAATCCGTTTTCAAATATCTGACGTCCTCGCGGAGTTATCGCTGTTTTAAAGTTAACCCTAACATATTAGGCTTAGGGTTAGGGTTAAAAGTAAAGTATGTCCAAACATGGCAAACTTGGCCTCATTGGAAAGGTCTCCCACCCAGGAGTTGATAACTGAAATCCGTTTTCAAATATCTGACGTCCTCGCGGAGTTATCGCTGTTTTAAAGTTAACCCTAACCCTAACATATTAGGCTTAGGGTTAGGGTTAAAAGTAAAGTATGTCCAAACATGGCAAACTTGGCCTCATTGGAAAGGTCTCCCACCCAGGAGTTGATGAACTGAAATCTGTTTTCAAATATCTGACGTCCTCACGGAGTTATCGCTGTTTTAGAGTTAACCCTAACCCTAACATATTAGGCTTAGGGTTAGGGTTAAAAGTAAAGTATGTCCAAACATGGCAAACTTGGCCTCATTGGAAAGGTCTCCCACCCAGGAGTTGATAACTGAAATCCGTTATCAAATATCTGACGTCCTCGCGGAGTTCTCGCTGTTTTAAAGTTAACCCTAACCCTAACCCTAGGTATTAGGCTTAGGGTTAAGGTTAAAAGTAAAGTATGTCCAAACATGGCAAACTTGGCCTCATTGGAAAGGTCTCCCACCCAGGAGTTGATAACTGAAATCCGTTTTCAAATATCTGACGTCCTCGCGGAGTTATCGCTGTTTTAAAGTTAACCATAACCCTAACCCTAGGTATTAGGGTTAGGGTTAGGGTTAAAAGTAAAGTATGTCCAAACATGGCAAACTTGGCCTCATTGGAAAGGTCTCCCACCCAGGAGTTGATAACTGAAATCCGTTTTCAAATATCTGACGTCCTCGCGGAGTTATCGCTGTTTTAAAGTTAACCCTAACCCTAACTCTAGGTATTAGGCTTAGGGTTAGGGTTAAAAGTAAAGTATGTCCAAACATGGCAAACTTGGCCTCATTGGAAAGGTCTCCCACCCAGGAGTTGATAACTGATATCCGTTTTCAAATATCTGACGTCCTCGCGGAGTTATCGCTGTTTTAAAGTTAACCCTAACCCTAACTCTAGGTATTAGGCTTAGGGTTAGGGTTAAAAGTAAAGTATGTCCAAACATGGCAAACTTGGCCTCATTGGAAAGGTCTCCCACCCAGGAGTTGATAACTGAAATCCGTTTTCAAATATCTGACGTCCTCACGGAGTTATCGCTGTTTTAGAGTTAACCCTAACCCTAACATATTAGGCTTAGGGTTAGGGTTAAAAGTAAAGTATGTCCAAACATGGCAAACTTGGCCTCATTGGAAAGGTCTCCCACCCAGGAGTTGATAACTGAAATCCGTTATCAAATATCTGACGTCCTCGCGGAGTTCTCGCTGTTTTAAAGTTAACCCTAACCCTAACCCTAGGTATTAGGCTTAGGGTTAAGGGTTAAAAGTAAAGTATGTCCAAACATGGCAAACTTGGCCTCATTGGAAAGGTCTCCCACCCAGGAGTTGATAACTGAAATCCGTTTTCAAATATCTGACGTCCTCGCGGAGTTATCGCTGTTTTAAAGTTAACCATAACCCTAACCCTAGGTATTAGGGTTAGGGTTAGGGTTAAAAGTAAAGTATGTCCAAACATGGCAAACTTGGCCTCATTGGAAAGGTCTCCCACCCAGGAGTTGATAACTGAAATCCGTTTTCAAATATCTGACGTCCTCGCGGAGTTATCGCTGTTTTAAAGTTAACCCTAACCCTAACTCTAGGTATTAGGCTTAGGGTTAGGGTTAAAAGTAAAGTATGTCCAAACATGGCAAACTTGGCCTCATTGGAAAGGTCTCCCACCCAGGAGTTGATAACTGATATCCGTTTTCAAATATCTGACGTCCTCGCGGAGTTATCGCTGTTTTAAAGTTAACCCTAACCCTAACTCTAGGTATTAGGCTTAGGGTTAGGGTTGAAAGTAAAGTATGTCCAAACATGGCAAACTTGGCCTCATTGGAAAGGTCTCCCACCCAGGAGTTGATAACTGAAATCCGTTTTCAAATATCTGACGTCCTCGCGGAGTTATCGCTGTTTTAAAGTTACCCCTAACCCTAACTCTAGGTATTAGGCTTAGGGTTAGGGTTAAAAGTAAAGTATGTCCAAACATGGCAAACTTGGCCTCATTGGAAAGGTCTCCCACCCAGGAGTTGATAACTGAAATCCGTTTTCAAATATCTGACGTCCTCGCGGAGTTATCGCTGTTTTAAAGTTACCCCTAACCCTAACTCTAGGTATTAGGCTTAGGGTTAGGGTTAAAAGTAAAGTATGTCCAAACATGGCAAACTTGGCCTCATTGGAAAGGTCTCCCACCCAGAAGTTGATAACTGAAATCCGTTTTCAAATATCTGACGTCCTCGCGGAGTTATCGCTGTTTTAAAGTTAACCCTAACCCTAACCCTAGGTATTAGGCTTAGGGTTAAGGTTAAAAGTAAAGTATGTCGAAACATGGCAAACTTGGCCTCATTGGAAAGGTCTCCCACCCAGGAGTTGATAACTGAAATCCGTTTTCAAATATCTGACGTCCTCGCGGAGTTATCGCTGGTTTAAAGTTAACCCTAACCCTAACTCTAGGTATTAGGGTTAGGGTTAGGGTTAAAAGTAAAGTATGTCCAAACATAGCAAACTTGGCCTCATTGGAAAGGTCTCCCACCCAGGAGTTGATAACTGAAATCCGTTTTCAAATATCTGACGTCCTCGCGGAGTTATCGCTGTTTTAAAGTTAACCCTAACATATTAGGCTTAGGGTTAGGGTTAAAAGTAAAGTATGTCCAAACATGGCAAACTTGGCCTCATTGGAAAGGTCTCCCACCCAGGAGTTGATAACTGAAATCCGTTTTCAAATATCTGACGTCCTCGCGGAGTTATCGCTGTTTTAAAGTTAACCCTAACATATTAGGCTTAGGGTTAGGGTTAAAAGTAAAGTATGTCCAAACATGGCAAACTTGGCCTCATTGGAAAGGTCTCCCACCCAGGAGTTGATAACTGAAATCCGTTTTCAAATATCTGACGTCCTCGCGGAGTTATCGCTGTTTTAAAGTTAACCCTAACCCTAACATATTAGGCTTAGGGTTAGGGTTAAAAGTAAAGTATGTCCAAACATGGCAAACTTGGCCTCATTGGAAAGGTCTCCCACCCAGGAGTTGATGACTGAAATCTGTTTTCAAATATCTGACGTCCTCACGGAGTTATCGCTGTTTTAGAGTTAACCCTAACCCTAACATATTAGGCTTAGGGTTAAGGTTAAAAGTAAAGTATGTCCAAACATGGCAAACTTGGCCTCATTGGAAAGGTCTCCCACCCAGGAGTTGATAACTGAAATCCGTTATCAAATATCTGACGTCCTCGCGGAGTTCTCGCTGTTTTAAAGTTAACCCTAACCCTAACCCTAGGTATTAGGCTTAGGGTTAAGGTTAAAAGTAAAGTATGTCCAAACATGGCAAACTTGGCCTCATTGGAAAGGTCTCCCACCCAGGAGTTGATAACTGAAATCCGTTTTCAAATATCTGACGTCCTCGCGGAGTTATCGCTGTTTTAAAGTTAACCATAACCCTAACCCTAGGTATTAGGGTTAGGGTTAGGGTTAAAAGTAAAGTATGTCCAAACATGGCAAACTTGGCCTCATTGGAAAGGTCTCCCACCCAGGAGTTGATAACTGAAATCCGTTTTCAAATATCTGACGTCCTCGCGGAGTTCTCGCTGTTTTAAAGTTAACCCTAACCCTAACCCTAGGTATTAGGCTTAGGGTTAAGGTCAAAAGTAAAGTATGTCCAAACATGGCAAACTTGGCCTCATTGGAAAGGTCTCCCACCCAGGAGTTGATAACTGAAATCCGTTTTCAAATATCTGACGTCCTCGCGGAGTTATCGCTGTTTTAAAGTTAACCCTAACCCTAACCCTAGGTATTAGGCTTAGGGTTAGGGTTAAAAGTAAAGTATGTCCAAACATGGCAAACTTGGCCTCATTGGAAAGGTCTCCCACCCAGGAGTTGATAACTGAAATCCGTTTTCAAATATCTGACGTCCTCGCGGAGTTATCGCTGTTTTAAAGTTAACCCTAACATATTAGGCTTAGGGTTAGGGTTAAAAGTAAAGTATGTCCAAACATGGCAAACTTGGCCTCATTGGAAAGGTTTCCCACCCAGGAGTTGATAACTGAAATCCGTTTTCAAATATCTGACGTCCTCGCGGAGTTATCGCTGTTTTAAAGTTAACCCTAACCCTAACATATTAGGCTTAGGGTTAGGGTTAAAAGTAAAGTATGTCCAAACATGGCAAACTTGGCCTCATTGGAAAGGTCTCCCACCCAGGAGTTGATAACTGAAATCCGTTTTCAAATATCTGACGTCCTCACGGAGTTATCGCTGTTTTAGAGTTAACCCTAACCCTAACATATTAGGCTTAGGGTTAAAAGTAAAGTATGTCCAAACATGGCAAACTTGGCCTCATTGGAAAGGTCTCCCACCCAGGAGTTGATAACTGAAATCCGTTTTCAAATATCTGACGTCCTCACGGAGTTATCGCTGTTTTAGAGTTAACGTTAACCCTAACCCTAACATATTAGGCTTAGGGTTAGGGTTAAAAGTAAAGTATGTCCAAACATGGCAAACTTGGCCTCATTGGAAAGGTCTCCCACCCAGGAGTTGATAACTGAAATCCGTTTTCAAATATCTGACGTCCTCGCGGAGTTCTCGCTGTTTTAAAGTTAACCCTAACCCTAACCCTAGGTATTAGGCTTAGGGTTAAGGTTAAAAGTAAAGTATGTCCAAACATGGCAAACGTGGCCTCATTGGAAAGGTCTCCCACCCAGGAGTTGATAACTGAAATCTGTTTTCAAATATCTGACGTCCTCGCGGAGTTATCGCTGTTTTAAAGTTAACCCTAACCCTAACCCTAGGTATTAGGGTTAGGGTTAAGGTCAAAAGTAAAGTATGTCCAAACATGGCAAACTTGGCCTCATTGGAAAGGTCTCCCACCCAGGAGTTGATAACTGAAATCCGTTTTCAAATATCTGACGTCCTCGCGGAGTTATCGCTGTTTTAAAGTTAACCCTAACATATTAGGCTTAGGGTTAGGGTTAAAAGTAAAGTATGTCCAAACATGGCAAACTTGGCCTCATTGGAAAGGTCTCCCACCCAGGAGTTGATAACTGAAATCCGTTTTCAAATATCTGACGTCCTCGCGGAGTTATCGCTGTTTTAAAGTTAACCCTAACATATTAGGCTTAGGGTTAGGGTTAAAAGTAAAGTATGTCCAAACATGGCAAACTTGGCCTCATTGGAAAGGTCTCCCACCCAGGAGTTGATAACTGAAATCCGTTTTCAAATATCTGACGTCCTCGCGGAGTTATCGCTGTTTTAAAGTTAACCCTAACCCTAACATATTAGGCTTAGGGTTAGGGTTAAAAGTAAAGTATGTCCAAACATGGCAAACTTGGCCTCATTGGAAAGGTCTCCCACCCAGGAGTTGATGACTGAAATCTGTTTTCAAATATCTGACGTCCTCACGGAGTTATCGCTGTTTTAGAGTTAACCCTAACCCTAACATATTAGGCTTAGGGTTAAGGTTAAAAGTAAAGTATGTCCAAACATGGCAAACTTGGCCTCATTGGAAAGGTCTCCCACCCAGGAGTTGATAACTGAAATCCGTTATCAAATATCTGACGTCCTCGCGGAGTTCTCGCTGTTTTAAAGTTAACCCTAACCCTAACCCTAGGTATTAGGCTTAGGGTTAAGGTTAAAAGTAAAGTATGTCCAAACATGGCAAACTTGGCCTCATTGGAAAGGTCTCCCACCCAGGAGTTGATAACTGAAATCCGTTTTCAAATATCTGACGTCCTCGCGGAGTTATCGCTGTTTTAAAGTTAACCATAACCCTAACCCTAGGTATTAGGGTTAGGGTTAGGGTTAAAAGTAAAGTATGTCCAAACATGGCAAACTTGGCCTCATTGGAAAGGTCTCCCACCCAGGAGTTGATAACTGAAATCCGTTTTCAAATATCTGACGTCCTCGCGGAGTTCTCGCTGTTTTAAAGTTAACCCTAACCCTAACCCTAGGTATTAGGCTTAGGGTTAAGGTCAAAAGTAAAGTATGTCCAAACATGGCAAACTTGGCCTCATTGGAAAGGTCTCCCACCCAGGAGTTGATAACTGAAATCCGTTTTCAAATATCTGACGTCCTCGCGGAGTTATCGCTGTTTTAAAGTTAACCCTAACCCTAACCCTAGGTATTAGGCTTAGGGTTAGGGTTAAAAGTAAAGTATGTCCAAACATGGCAAACTTGGCCTCATTGGAAAGGTCTCCCACCCAGGAGTTGATAACTGAAATCCGTTTTCAAATATCTGACGTCCTCGCGGAGTTATCGCTGTTTTAAAGTTAACCCTAACATATTAGGCTTAGGGTTAGGGTTAAAAGTAAAGTATGTCCAAACATGGCAAACTTGGCCTCATTGGAAAGGTTTCCCACCCAGGAGTTGATAACTGAAATCCGTTTTCAAATATCTGACGTCCTCGCGGAGTTATCGCTGTTTTAAAGTTAACCCTAACCCTAACATATTAGGCTTAGGGTTAGGGTTAAAAGTAAAGTATGTCCAAACATGGCAAACTTGGCCTCATTGGAAAGGTCTCCCACCCAGGAGTTGATAACTGAAATCCGTTTTCAAATATCTGACGTCCTCACGGAGTTATCGCTGTTTTAGAGTTAACCCTAACCCTAACATATTAGGCTTAGGGTTAAAAGTAAAGTATGTCCAAACATGGCAAACTTGGCCTCATTGGAAAGGTCTCCCACCCAGGAGTTGATAACTGAAATCCGTTTTCAAATATCTGACGTCCTCACGGAGTTATCGCTGTTTTAGAGTTAACGTTAACCCTAACCCTAACATATTAGGCTTAGGGTTAGGGTTAAAAGTAAAGTATGTCCAAACATGGCAAACTTGGCCTCATTGGAAAGGTCTCCCACCCAGGAGTTGATAACTGAAATCCGTTTTCAAATATCTGACGTCCTCGCGGAGTTCTCGCTGTTTTAAAGTTAACCCTAACCCTAACCCTAGGTATTAGGCTTAGGGTTAAGGTTAAAAGTAAAGTATGTCCAAACATGGCAAACGTGGCCTCATTGGAAAGGTCTCCCACCCAGGAGTTGATAACTGAAATCTGTTTTCAAATATCTGACGTCCTCGCGGAGTTATCGCTGTTTTAAAGTTAACCCTAACCCTAACCCTAGGTATTAGGGTTAGGGTTAAGGTCAAAAGTAAAGTATGTCCAAACATGGCAAACTTGGCCTCATTGGAAAGGTCTCCCACCCAGGAGTTGATAACTGAAATCCGTTTTCAAATATCTGACGTCCTCGCGGAGTTCTCGCTGTTTTAAAGTTAACCCTAACCCTAACAGGGCAAAGGTCACTATTCACGATGGCCTTTTGAGTACCAGCATCCAAACCTTCTGGTGACAGCATCCAAACCAACCGAAAACAGCCTTTTTCTTGGTATGTGTGGATAAATGCTGGCATTTTCCAGCTGGAGAGTTATTGCTCTTTCTATTTTGTTGAAAAAACTGGCTTTTAGGCTTGTTTTGCCTGCCTGGTAGAGCTCTAAAAGTCATGCAATGTTGTTGTGTTTCGTTGCTGTGGAGGGTGTCAAAGGTCATCAGACGTCAAGTAGACGTTATTTCGCTGAATAATATTTTGGATTTTTTTTACTAAATGGACAATTTGGAGGCCAAGCTATCCTGTCAATGTGAGTTTTCAATAGTTGAACACTCAAAGAGGTGATTTTTGACAGCTCATTTCTTAGATGTTTACTATACTTTTCAATGGGACCTGGAAATAGTGGGCTGTGCACCGTAGCAACAGCCGAAATAACAGACGTCAAGCAAGGACAACAATAACAACACTAGCTAAACTAGACTGAAATATTAGCGGTCGCTAATATGGACAGGTTTGCGTTGTAGTTGTTGTAGTGTAAGTTAAAAATTTTTGTTGTGTGTGGTTAACCTGTTGCAGGGTTCCTCCCTTTGTTTTCTAATACTCAATTATCTAGTTTTTTTTAGCAAAATACTAACAGAAGAACAAATACACCCCAAAGTAACATTTTACTTCTCTAGGACGTGTTATATGCACCATGACCTTCGACCTTTTGAATTTGATTGAATTGTAGGTGGCATATGGTGTATGATGTATGATGTATATGTAAATATCAGGATAAACATGAATAATGAGACAGTAATGTAAGTTACAATATGTTTTTTTGTGTGTGCTTACCGTTACCTTTTGCAGGGTTTCTTCTCATCCTTTTCTAATCACCTTGTAAATAAGTCTCTTATCAAAATACCAACAAAAGAACAAACACACCCCAAAACAAAATTTCACTTCTCTAAACGTTGATGAAAGCTCCTTACTCTAAATAAGTGGTCCCATCTTTAGAACCTGACACATTCAAGAAAATACTGTTTTCTGAATTTAAAGGAAAAAAAAAAACTTATTAGAAGAAAAATTATTAATCTGCACAACATTTTGATTGCTTTCTACCCATGGTTTCTATTCCTTTGTTTGCTTAAAATCGATAATGTGATTGTATCAATATTAAACTATCTAAAATTAGCTAGCTAAAACGGCTATTTAAGCTGATTGCGCAACGGACGTGCCCCATGACCTTCGACCTTTTGTGGTCATGCAAGCGTCAACAGCAACCCCCCCCCCCACACACACACACGCCTTGCCCGTCCGTTTTCGTGGGCAAATTTCTGCTTTTTTAGAGGTTTTGGGACCTAAAAACTCACACCAGGGGAGAAATAAACCACATGTTGTTTTCATGGAAATATCGCTAAAATGGACCAGACATTTTTCTGTCGCGTTGACAGATTTTGAGTTCGTAAACGTATCGGCTTTTAAACTTATTTTCGTGGTCGAGGGTTTTCGTTTACGAACAAATCAATCAGATAATTAGCGTTGTTTACACGACTTCAAAACGCTTTTGGGGCGCCCAATGTTCCACCAATGACAAGCCTGGTCGAATTCCCAGTTGGCCAACAGTCTCAAGGCTTTTTGGACATTCCCACGTGGGGTATGTACGTCTAATCTCCAAGCAGATCCCTCTCTGTGGCAAAAAGACAGTATCAAATTGGCCAGGCAGTATCCATTAGCCACCGACGGGTGGGGTACGGACAAGAAAAAGGGCCATATATATAAAAAGGCTAACGATCATTCCCCCACAACCTCTGCTTGATGAGTTACTTCCAGGGTACAAAAAACATAATTTCCACGCTAACATACAGAACAACATAAAACAAAATACTAGTACATTACAACAACTGGAGGTAAATCTTCGATTTTCCTTGTTTGATTTAAGATTTAGTACAAAATGTTTGATTATATAATCTTAACACTGAGAAGGACACCGGAGCAGTTCAACTAAAGTACAAGGTCACCCATCATCCAAGGACACACGTTGCACGCCTTCTGAGGTTACCTGAGGTAAACACAACTAAATATGGTCATAGTCCCTTTTTCCAGGCTACTTGACACAGATTTAGGGACAATATCAAGTTCAGTAATAAGAGGTTCATTCATTCAACGATACGGATACTTGGAAGCCCCGGGGATGAAAGTTAGTAATTAGCATGCCGGCCCAAGTCCTCGCGTCAGTCTGACTTCAATCTGCCAGGGGTAAGGCTGACACGCATGAAATTGGCTCCAGAATTTTCTCGGTCAACGTAGTTATCCAGCCTCACAAGGCCGGCTAGGCTGTGAAGGCCTCGACAAGCAGGATTCCTCTCCGACAGCACTAAACCATGGCGGCGGAGCTACAGAAGAACACCCTCATAGGGGCCGGGCTCCAGCGAGAGGTGCAGGCGCTAGAACTGAAGTTGCAACAACTGCACTCGCCTCGTCCCATCCCCCTTCCTCCAAAAGAGCTGTCGATACGTGTGGAGGGAAGGGGAATCCAAGGATCTAGGACACTATCCTTGGGGCATGATCTTGATCTTCTTCTTGACCTTGATCTTGTACTGCACAACGCCCCTCAGTTGGGGCCAAACGTGCAGGGGGAGTGCGCTGCGCTATTGCTGTCTTAGATGTTGCAGTACAGCCTCCTTGAACTTCTTGGGTTCACATGGAAGCCCAACCTGACGCTGCACAGCTTAAAGGCAGACAAGGAGCTGACAGAACGTATGTGGGTAAGTTAGCAAGTTGCTATAGATGAGTTGATCAGTCTCTTTCAGCGATTGTTGTCTTCAGGTTGTTCTGATGTATCGTGTTTTCGTTCCATCAGTTTCTAGCGATCATCTTTAAAAACAATGGACCTTTGGATTAAGACAAGAAACGACGACTTGTTTTTTTTCTTCATCGGTGCCATTCTGCGAACAAAAAGTAGAATTCCCTATGCGTAATTTTGGCCCCTATCTTGTAAACAGAATCATAATCGTTGGTCGCAGCTGACCTGTTGCTTCCCATCATTCCGAAAAGCATAGTTCTTCAGAAAGGTTAAAAATTACATCCCATGTTCGTACGCTAAAACTTTTTCCTTTTTCTTCCAAAGCGCCACATTTCCATCTGAAAGTTTTGAAATCATCCATATTTATAAATTATTTATTATTTTTATCTGTATCAGTGTACATGTACATGTGTATATGTCCGTTTTAGTACGAGGGTCGTTTTGTTTGAAGCCGTTTTGTTCTGAATAACGTTCGCCTGAAAACTGAATCTCTCCCTGATTGACTAGTATTCCCTAAAATCTTTTTGTTTTTGTCACTTGGATGTTTTTAAGATGCTTTTTCGATGTCATCCCACATTATTCGGTCTTGTGGCGTGGTTTTATTTGAATGTATCTCCGTTTTGATACATTTCATAAATTGTCATTCTGGTACGTTGGGCGAAGGTCGTAGGGGGGAAACTACGCCTGCGGTTTTAACCCCCCGTTCACTTCTAGTCGTATCAGTCTTTTGTTGTGAAATGTTTGTCTTTTATGTCATTATTTTATTTTGTTGTGTCAAGTTGGCAGAAGTGGGTTGGCGGGAGCACTTGGACAGTAACCTGTCGTGGGTAGCTTGGCACATCTTTTTTCTATCCCCTTTCCTTTGTTTATGTCTCAGTAACGTCGAAAAGTTAAAAAAAAATAGTTAAGAAACCTCCTGTCTCTCTTGTCTAGTTTTCCCTCTTTTTTGATTTTGTTATACCCCAATTTAAAACGAGTTCTCTATATATGGTCGTACATTCCCTCTCTTTTTTAGACTCTCGATTCGTGTATTTCCTTGCAAAATAATGTGCTTGTTGTAACGTTAATTATCTTACGAATACGAGTTTCCAATAAACTTTGCAATTTATAAGTATCCATTGAGTCTGTCCAGCTCAGGTGAGAACGGAGATAGGGTCATGATAGGTGTTACCCGTGCCCATGATAGAGAACTGTGTGTACATGTGTTGTGTTTTTTGTAAACTTAAAATTGTACTGCCAAATTATTCTCCCTTTTTGGCTAAATTTTACTTGTTAGTCTTGTGGAGACTGTAGGGCTGTGTCGCCAGTCTCACGTGTATAGTGTTACACGTTTCAGCAGCTGCCACCTGCACCTGCACGGTGCAGTGACAGCTGAGTGACAGCTAAGTTCATACGTTCAAAAAACTGACACCTAGAGCCAGTTTTTCTGACCTGTAGGGTTAATTGCTTGATTTAAAGAATGCGTGACAAATTGGAGATGACCTGACATGCCAGACGGGTAATTAATCTTCAGTTGTTTTAGCCTGTTACGGGCGGGCTGATTCAAGTCAAGTATGAAATGTCCATTGCACAACGATTGCAAAAGGTACATTATATGTCAAATAACATGAGTTAGATATAGACATGCGATGTAATCTTAGCCAATGATTCGTCATTCATAATCATCTGAGAGACTATCATTAAATTGCACGTTCCCGACAAACATCCTCGTATTTCTTCTGCAGGTTGTAATCTTCCCCGCCAACCTCTGCTTGGAGAGCACAGATCGTTCACGTCAAGCCGCTCATCCCCCGAGACAACCGATGTCTACATCCCAGGTCCTGAGACATCCGTTCCCGGTCCCGGTAGAGCTGTAGGCAGGGGCCAGAAAGTGAGCCTGCGCAGTGTGCCTGGTTTGTACACCGTTATTTTATTGAAACCGATAATTTTTCTGTAATTGTCTTTATAGAAAATGATTATTTTTCTGTTATTATTTCATATAAAACGATTATTTTTCTGTTATTATTTTATATATAAATTGACTAGAACACTTTGTATTAGCCTAGTAGTTGTATGTATGTATGTATGTATGTATTTATGTCTAAGTCAAGTAGTGCATCTTTTGTCTCCAATTTTCTACATACGTCTGTAATGTGTCTGTTAAGTCTTGACCTGTACCTAGCCCGTCGTGGCATGAATGTACAATAAAGGTATTTCTGATTTCAGATTGTTTTTGTAATTATTTTATACAAAACGATTATTTTTGTTATTATTTTTAGAGAAAAAGATCATTTTAAAAATATTTTTTAGAGAAAACGATTATTTTTCTGTTATTATTTTAGACAAAACGACCCCTGACTTTTTTAATGTTCAGGGTCAATGTCGACGTCGCCAGTGGTTGCATTTGGTTGTGAGGTTGAACTGTTCAAGGGGCACATGTCTTCTTCTTTTTCAGTGTACATGCAGCAACCCTCGGCCAAGAATGGTCATAACGGGGCACACGGCGGCCAACGGGCACCGTCTCTTCCGTTCCTGATCCGGGGAAGCTGACCACTGATGGACCTGACACGTCAGCCACCCATACATCTGGCCCGGGATGTACTTCCCCGGGCACTTTCTCTTCTTCCCTTGCATTAGGGAGCAGACCGTCCACGTCAAGCCACCGCCGGACACACCCTCATCCCCCGAAACAACCAACGTCTGCATCCCCGGCTCTGAGACATCCATTCCCGGTCCTGGGAGAGCTGTGAGGCCAGTCACACCGCCTGAGACCGACGTGATGGCAATTCCTGGCACAGCCGATGTGACGAAGCCAATGTGAACGTGCTCTTCGATGTCCAGTATAAGGACGCAAAAGACAATAGAGTCCGCATGATCTATACAAAATGTCATAATGTCTAAAGACATTAGCCAGAGGACCACCCCTTGACCAAATTGTTTGATTGTCTGGATCCATTTTAGCATTATATGTCCTAGTACAAGGACAGTGACAACAAAACATTTGAGCATAAAGAACGACAGTCATTGTAACAACAACTAGTTCAATTGTATTGTCACTTATTTTATTACATTGGGCTTCTCCAGTAGCCAGGCTTTGAGACTGGAGAATGATAGATAGTCTATATTGTAATCGAAAGTGATTGCTGTTATTCGGTACATCCAGTTATCAAACTAACGAGTACAACGGCCATATAAGATTTGTTCAATGATTCACTGCTATACAATAATCTCTTAAATACAAGGGAGGCTTGTGTGGTATTTATAGCAGGACATCTGCATAGTTTTTGTACAATATCCAATGACCATGTGCAACAGGAGTTCCCTGGCTGTACAGCTGTAATAGGTGACCTAGTACAGGTGCCTCCCACTGCAAGGTCAGAGGTCAAGTCTAAAAGTCTTGACCAAAGCAAGTGTCTGTGTCATTCCTCAGTTTGTCACTTCCTAGAGTTAGGTCCTAGGTTAGACAAAAAAGGACTATTCTGTTATGAATGTTAGGCAGGACAGGTTTCAGGATGCTTAATACACAGATGGACAAAATCACATCCCCAACTTCATCTCATCAATTGAACGTACTAACCCAGTACTTCATGCCATTATCCCACCTACTAACCCTGTACTTGAGGACAATCTGTCGTCCCTAGCCTCGGCCTCCGACAAGATCCGCAAGACCACCCTACTAATACCAAAACTTCATGCCATTTATCCCACCTACTGACCCTGTACTTGAGGACAATCTGTCGTCCCTAGCCTCGGCCTCCGACAAGATCCACAAGACCACCCTACTAATACCAAAACTTCATGCCATTTATCCCACCTACTGACCCTGTACTTGAGGACAATCTGTCGGCCCTAGCCTCGGCCTCCGACAAGATCCACAAGACCACCCTACTAATACCAAAACTTCATGCCATTTATCCCACCTACTGACCCTGTACTTGAGGACAATCTGTCGTCCCTAGCCTCGGCCTCCGACAAGATCCACAAGACCACCCTACTAATACCAAAACTTCATGCCATTTATCCCACCTGATACCAAAACTTCATTCCATTTATCCCACCTACTGACCATGTACTTGAGGACAATCTGTCGTCCCTAGCCTCGGCCTCCGACAAGATCCGCAAGACCACCCTACTAATACCAAAACTTCATGCCATTTATCCCACCTACTGACCCTGTACTTGAGGACAATCTGTCGTCCCTAGCTTCGGCCTCCGACAAGATCCACAAGACCACCCTACTAATACCAAAACTTCATGCCATTTAACCCACCTACTGACCCTGTACTTGAGGACAATCTGTCGTCCCTAGCCTCGGCCTCCGACAAGATCCACAAGACCACCCTACTAATACCAAACCCTCAAAATCATCTCATCATCCAAAAAAAAAAACCCTTATAGTTCTGCCGCATTAGGTCCGCCATGTTTCCTTACCGTCATGCTAAGAAAATTACGTCAAATGTTAAATACAATCACAAACACACTATATTCCATCAAAGCCAACGCCTCTACACACTCCTGCCAAAATGAACACACAACCAGGTAAGCTTTCAGGTCATGCTCTTTCCAAACATACCGCTAGGTGTCGTCCTTACACCTCACTCTCAAACTTTGACCTGCCCCATTGCATGACGGGAAAACATGGCGGCGCCCACAAAATCGACCTAACGTAAAACAGGTTTCGCTATCGCAAACCTGTAATTATTATCTCTTTCATTAGTCTACTTTGCGAAAGCAAAACACCCGAATTTCGTCTTCAAATGTGAGAAACCTGACAAGAGTAGCTTGAAGTTCCCAAGATGAGTCGGGACTGTACAAGACCGACGGACATCTTCCTACATGAATGGGATGTCCTGATTTACGTAACCGTGACCTTTCACCTTTTACAAAGATGGCGGGCTCAGTGCGAAATGCGTGAAAATCGCAACATTTTGGCTTGTTTTTCTCAAACATTCCGCCACTTTTGACACTGCTTTGGTTGTTAAAAAGGCGAATTTTTTGCATTCTGAGTGTAAGGTATTCTTGATTCTTATACCTCTTCAAGCAGGACACGAGAAAACGTCGTTTGCGCAAAGGTCGGTCAAAATCTCTATGTTGCTGGCCTTCGTCGTAGGAGAAAACAACCCAAGCCGCGTAGGTGGGCTTGAATCACCACCAAACCTGCAAGACTCCACGCCTCTGTGAAAAGCCTGACGCCATGTTCCCGTGACAAGAGATAGGTAACTAGAAAGCCATGTAAGTTCTTCAGTTGGGATGCCTGTCTGTGTTTTTGTATGACGCAATGCATGTGTAAGCTTGAACGTTTTGTCCTTGAAGCAGAGCAAAGTCGTCAACCCCTCAGGCGGGATTGTTAAAGTACAAAATACAAAGGACAGCGTAAAGGTCAGGCTTGCGGCTTTTGTGGCATACTCTGTGTTTTGAACTGTTAACAACGAATATTTTTGGTTCTGTGAATACATGTATATAATGCGTGAAGTTGAACAAATTAAATTTCTTTCAAATTACCCTAACATTAATTTAAGGTCTCATTCGCCAGTTTCGCTGTTCCATTTACAGTACATGTTAAAATACGCCACGATTTTGGCTGTGAATCCAATTAAAAAACAGTATTGTGAACGGTATTTTGCTTTCTACAACAAGCACACATGTCGTTTAAACAATAAAAAATTTTTCCCCCAATTCTAACCCAACCTTCGATTTTTACGTCATGTATAACTGCAATTACCCACGATCTGCAAGAGGCCCTCTCGCGGCTCACAGTGCCCGACCGCAGTACTCAGCTCAAAACAGCGTCCACGTCCGACAAACGATCGGATGCCGAAACTTCCCTGCCTGATCCTGTCAGTAATAAACAAGCTTCCATCTCCAACTCTTTCAGATCAGGTCTGAGCGATAAAAGGGAATTTATGATGGACATAAACTCACGCTGTTCGGGCCCAATTCATTTTTTGACCGGACTCTTTTAGACACTACACGTGCGGAGTAATTCCGGAATGAGACCTTAATTGTCATTGATTTTTATAATGGTTTCTTAATCGAAAGAATATTCATCCCCCAACAACCTCTACAAGAGATTTTGTCTCACGTCACTCCGTTACCCCGCAAGGGGTCAATGAACTTGCGTCTAAATTTGGGGTATGAGCAGCGCCACCTGCCAGATTTGAGTAAAACTACAACAGATATCTTTAATTATCCTTATGACGTGTCGGAAACGGTAATTAATTGCTTTCTTCGTACATTTGGTTAGATTAATGTGCTCTCTGCATGATTGTTTGCATGTAAACCTGAATAGAAAGCAACAGATAGATCTGAACGATACTGATCATTTCGTGTATGCTGGTAAGTGAAGGGTACCATAGTGACAACATTCAGATGCAAGTCGCATCTGGACGAGCCCCAAAAAAGCAAAGGCATCCATATTTCACAGACAAAAGTAAAGACATGCATGTAAACTTGCTAAAATTTGAACCCGAGGTAAGTATAGATAAGTGACATGCTGCTGATACTGCATCTAGCGCACTCTAGAAGTCAGCCTAGGGAGGGATGAGGAGTGATTTATGGAGATAAAGCAAGATCCTGCTTACACAATTCGAGGCAACTTCGGTCAAAAGTCACTTTTCCTCCTAGTTGAGTAGGATAAAGGCAAAAGAAGCCAAATTGACCCAAAAACTATCACTCAGAAAGGAAGGGGACATCAAGACAGCGTTCTTCGCACAGAGTAAAACAGAAACTTTTCCACTGAAAGTTACAGTAATGCTTTTCCCTGATATCTTTCATCACACCTAACTAGAAATTCGCTAAATTCATTATGATTTTACAACCTGGAAGTCTGGGGATACAAATTTACGTCACCTGTAGCGTGTCGGATGTTTTTCCGTTTGTAATGGGGGGGGGTAGCGGTATAAGATGCAACGCCCTGACTGTGTGGACGGGGCTGCTCAGACTCAGTGCGTGTATCCGTTCGTGTGTTGGGGGGGGGGGGGGTAGCAATGACACAAATTTCGGCCAGAGTAAGCAAGCAACGTAATGGCTATTGTTTCCTGATGCAATCAGGTAACTCTACTTGTCAGACATGCGATTTTAGGCAGAGGCACAGTCTGCTGCGGGCAAGGTGGTTTAATCGATTCATATCGCGTCGTACTACCTTACATTTGACACTTTTCCTGACAGTAGAACGCACACATCTTTAGTATTTGATTACTTTCCTTTTCTCTGGCTCCTTAGCTATAGCCACGATTTCATATGAACATCTCATTTCCGTAATTGACGCTTCTAGCGTTTACATGTGTTGTCCGTGAATTTGGGTTTATACGATTTCTATATAATTTGTGCGCGTCTGCTTGTCATCCTTTGCTTTATACTAGTAGACGTTTTACACGATGCTTATAGTCAGACGATTATCTGTTGTGTATGTATCATGGACTATGTCAGTTTTCCGAAACGTAATATGGCTGTAAATCTCTGTAAAACGGGGTAGTATGAAAGGGAGACGTCAGTCAACCCCCGCAGAAATGGCCTCGTCCGTTACCATGGCAACGGGCATGGTTACGCAATGCAACTTGCGCTGAAAAATCGGAGATTAAATCCTGGGCTAACATTGTTCAAAAATCGCGACCTTGGCACTGATCGTTGATTTTTGGTGAATATTTTTCATTTCTATTAAGGTCTCATTCGCCAGTTTCGCTGTTCCATTGACTTACATGTTAAAATACGCCACGATTTTGGCTGTGAATCCAATTAAAAAACAGTATTGTGAACGGTATTTTGCTTTCTACAACAAGCACACATGTCGTTCAAACAATAAAAAATTTTTCCCCCAATTCTAACCCAACCTGCCCGACCGCAGTACTCAGCTCAAAACAGCGTCCACGTCCGACAAACGATCGGATGCCGAAACTTCCCTGCCTGATCCTGTCAGTAATAAACAAGCTTCCATCTCCAACTCTTTCAGATCAGGTCTGAGCGATAAAAGGGAATTTATGATGGACATAAACTCACGCTGTTCGGGCCCAATTCATTTTTTGACCGGACTCTTTTAGACACTACACGTGCGGAGTAATTCCGGAATGAGACCTTAAGCATGAACCTGAGCATTAAGTTAACATTACTTCATTTTAGAAATACTACAAATCAGGCCAGAAAGACTTTTGAAAAGTGTTTTGAAATTCATGAATCAGCCTCCTTGCATTTATGTCGTGATATAGGTAGTGTGTCAAATCTAAATTTGGATTTTCTTCTAATGGAAGCATGGTGAAGTCACACAAGTATAAATGACAGTGGTAACATTTAACATTAACATTACATGTAATTGAGTAAGAACAAGTTAGAAATTGGCTATGAGAATTCCAGATAGTGAGAAAAATGCATATTTTGTGGAAGAGTTAACGTTATTGTCATACATATATGCTGATGCTAGCAGAGGCTACAGATAATAAAACACCCTTCACTTATCATCTCTTCCATCTGATTGTATTTCTATGATAGTAACATGGAGACACAAGAGGCCTTGAATGCTGTCTATGCCAAGTGGGAGAAGAAAGGTCAGGGGTCAAGGCAATGTCAGAAGTCAGAACCAAGGTCACAGACTGAAGATGAAGAAGAGAACAGGTATAAACCAGATGTGATGTTTTCATCCTGTTTTCATCATTTCATTCTGAAAGCATATTATAAAGCAGTTGTAACAGTAGTATCCATAGTTTTGTGCTTGTAAAGACCCCGGATGTCGACCTACTAAACTCTTCACTCCCGAGCTCTCCAAGGTATCCCAGAAGGGTCTGGGAACCACTTTCTCGAAGACCACCGGTCGGTTGGAACTGGTTTGTTCCCTCCGGACTGACCTATCTCCAATCAGAACTAAGTTCCTTGCACAGTCACTCCCTGTCAATCACGTAGCGACGCAGGCTTAGACCTCCGTCTCGCGGTGTGACGAGGAGAGAGAGGGAAGACGTCCCAGTGTTGACATCCTGGGTTCTGGGTTCTTCCATCCGTAGTTAAGGTTATAACGTGTAATGAGTTCCTTGAGTGGTTAAAGTTAGGTGTCTACTACCATTGTAGACAGAAGTTCTCCGCATCACTTCTGAATAGGTATGTTGGTCTCACTGGCTAAATAGTTCATTTACTGTGCCGTAACTTTGTTAGGGTTGAACGTGTAGCATTGTTGATGTATTCTGAAGTTAGAACTCTTGTAGTGTGAGTTGACCTGTGTTATGCAAATTGTGTTCCCATTGCCGAGCATTGTACTCTATCCCGTATGACCGTCAGTCTTACTCGACCCATTCTAAGTTGTAACTGGTTCGGAATTGAGAATAAATCTTCCAGTGGCGTGATCTTAAACCCGTGGCTACATGTGGTTGGTTCTGGTGAACGAGTCTAGTTGCCGTAGTGAGAGTACGCCTAACACTTAAGAGACTGAACTAGCCGTAAATCCTCCACTAGACCAGGAGTCCAGAGTGAGACTGTCACACAGTATTCTTTTCAATTTGTACAGCTTTGTATTTGTAAATGATTTATATATGGCCATCTTGAAACTTTTTGGAGGGAAGAGTATAGATGGCATACATGTATATTAAAAACGTAGACATGTATTTAAAATTTTCTAGATGGGAAGGGAAAAAGTGGAGATTAATTTTCATCAACTGTTTGGAGTAAATTATTCTTACCCTTGTGTACATCATCTGGGTACACACCTACAAGTCTGTTGTGCTTCATATAGCATTTGAATGCAAAGTTAGAATGATTTGACTTCCACAGAGTACCCAACCTGGTTACTGAGCCCAGGCTGCCAGGGAGACCAGGTCTGAAGGAAGCGTACGCCGACAATGTCCGACCCAGATCACGGGCCCCGAAGAGGCTGCAGAGCCGGGCTAGAAGGGACAAGCTAGTCAGTCATTATTTTGATGATTTTTTTGCAATTTCAGACTCTAAGATCATATCGTGAAATGAAAGAAGTTGAAAATGTAAAATTACTGCCATGAATGTTGTGTAGTAGATTGTTACATTATAATATTTAAGTAGGCTCTGAGGTATAAGAATTTAAGCAACCCAAACATGTGTAGAAAAACATGTTTTTCACCTGCAGGCCCATTCATTTACCACTCATCCATGAAGTTATTTTTCTACTTCTTGCAATTTTTCATGAAATTCCTTCAGCCATCCTCCGCTCCAAGGCTGCACTTCTTCAAGGTTGAGCCCATGATGATGGACAACACCAGTCTGAGCAGCAGGCCCTTCACTGGTCGAGCTTGCAGCAAGTGTGTGCCAGTCAGCAGGGTCAGTAGTGTAGTATGCCCAATTTTTTTTTTTTTTAGAAGAAGAAGAAGAACTTTATTGCACGACAATTGTAACGGATACAATGTTTGGCAACATATACATATAAAGTTGGTATCGCTAACATTTATCTAATAGTACTGGCAGTTCTAGTAAGTAACAGTTCTAAGAAGCCGATCTACTTTTATAGATAACAAATAAAGACACTCTAGTTATACTACTCTAACTATAATGGTAACCGGAATGTATTACATTGTCTCGTTTTTGAAGTGAGTTGTATATAAATTGGCCTACATAGGTGGATATATGGACAGGGCATGATAATAACATATTGAATATCTCTGTTTTTGTATGAGGTAGCGTTATATCAGTCTTACATGCAATAGACTGTAACAATTTTTGTTGGTCTTCATCATAAGTTGGACAATCTATCATGAAATGAGATTCGTTTTCAACATCTTTATGACATGCGGGACACAATCTCTCTTGGTGTGTTATAGTGGTGGCCCTTTTCGATTAGCAAAGGGTGGGCGCTAATCCTAAGTTTTGTAATGCTATTTCTAAGCGATTTGTTTTGAATTGGATTGTGTGTTTTAGGGGTTATAAGAGGATTGTGAAATATTTCAATGAATTTTGTATTGGTCATACTTTCTGCAAAAAATGTTTTATAAATTTAGATGTAAATGTCTGTATATTGTCCATATTGTTTTTCATATGGGCCCCTGGCCTTATGCAAGGAATGAAAAACAAATGAATGAATAAATTTTTCCATCTCTATTGACAGAACACGTTCTTTAATGAGAACACGGCAACAATGGGCGTAAGGAACATGCTGGACATACTGGCTGAACACAGGTTGGTAAACTACTACTACCCGGTAGTCTTTGTTATAGAAATCATTGTCTCATATGAGAAAAAAAGAAAAAGGGATGTTCACTGGATTTTTTTTAAAGGAAAAAATTGGATTGCTCAAACCTCACTATTTTCTTTCTAGAACCTAGGCTAGTTTCCTCTCAAGTAACAAAAATTGTTCTGTGGTCTGTTGTGTATGTCAGTGTTATACAATCTGATGTACTGTAAATGCATTTACTTCACATTAAGAGGGAAAAGGAGGTTTTTGTGGTGTTTGCAATTCACAGTTGAAACAATCTGAAGCACAGCAGAAATTTAAAACACATCTTTGCAGTGTCGTGATATCTGTATCTGTATAGCCGGTATAACCGCCCTTCGGCGTAACACACCAGCTTCGCAGGCACGCGGCGCGACGGCAGCTGGCTACATTACACCGAACGACCTGTTACACCTAACCTTTGAACGTCTAATTCTAGACATTGTTTAAAACTATCTAGTGACGATGCCCCTACTGTACTTGGTGGCAGCGAGTTCCACTCTACGATAGTTCTAGGAAAAAATTAGTTTTTGAACACCCTAATCCTTGGTTGATAGCTCTGGTACTTGAAGGCATGACTATTTCTTGTTCTTTTCTGAGGTGGTATTAGGTACTTGGTAGTTGGTACATCCACCAGTTTATTAGTCATTTTGTACATCATGCATAGTCTGGACATTTTTCGCCTGTCATCTAATTAATGACTTAATGATTTCATTTTAAGAGGACACTGTGAAACCCGTGCAAGTAAATGCATTTACAGTACTAGTATATTGACAGTAGTTGTATTTGTAACTGTTTTGTGGCTGTCATCCTCCCAAACATCTCTGGAAGTAGTTGTTGTCCACAGGACCATTGCATTAGTGCGAACTAAAGATGATTTGCTCTTTACCCTGCATCCATTCAGGACTCATGAGGAAGAGGAAGAGTGAGTCTGTACCTCATGTAATGTTTCTTCACAGTCGAAACAAGTTCAACCTGAAATAATGTCTTCTGTTTGAAACTGTCATTACTCGTTGATGTTGTGTAGTGTTCAGTGTAAAGGTTTATACCTGTTTTATCTGTGTTTTTTTCTTTATGTGGTAGAATCCTGATCCAGGTTTCTTTCTTTGTTACGTTAAGATTTCCCGCCATTCAGGTGTGATAATGTTTTACCTCTGCAGTTGGTGTCTTGGAAATAACAGGGAAATTGATTACATACGTTTGCTTTGCAATCACTAGATTTCTGTTAGTAAAGGTAACTTTGCACATGATCTTGATAGATTTTGCTAATATGTTTTGTTGCTTTATGAGTTAGTATACATGTTCAGAACTTAGAGTTGTTCAAAGAATGTATAGCAATGCCTTATAACCACAAGTGTCCATGTAACCACATGTACAGCTGCCAGTTGCAAATTGCATAGGAGCTGTACATGCATCTTGGTTTCACTGTTGACATGAGTAAATTGTGTACCAAGGATTGCATTGTAACCATGGTTCCAAATCATTCTGAATGTACCAAACATGTGTAGAACATTCATCCATGAATTTTTTGCTGTCTCAGACTTATGCATTAAAGTGCTTATGCCACCATTGACAATTAAATACAACAGGAATCAAGAACTGGAAGTACGATTTGTAAGGTTCCATGTTCAATAAGATACTTCTCATGCTTAAATGTTATCACTAACAGGGGTTTTTCTAGAAAAAATTTGCATGAGGGAGCAGATCACTAGCTTGGTAAGGGAGCGATGCAAATTTTTAAAAGAGTATCACAGTTTGTAATGCTAGAATGTTCAATCTGAAAATTAACATGATGGTGCTGGCTGGTTACATGAGGGAGCAGCGCCCTTATTCCCTGGTTTAGAAAAACCCCTGACTAACATCAGAAGGGTGTATATTTTGTACAAATGTCTTTGTTCATCGAACAGTACTTATACTAGGAACTATACAATTGTATTTCAGTAAGACATCCAATGTGAATATTTCTGACTGTTTGTTCCGCAGACCCCCAGGTATGCTGGGTCGCCTGTTCTACACAGCGTGGTTCTCGGTGACCAGACGAGTGGACCACTACTACCCCAGTAATAAGGTCATGCACGACGCAGTCCTGTCCGGTGCAAGGTTAGGGTCAAACAATCAAATTTTGTGTCTTCTTCTGTTTACTTTCAGGTACGGAAGTATTGTTTTGGGTGGCTGAGCTGTGGGTTTGTGTGTCTGTCTGTCTGTCTGGACAGTGTAGGTTGACAGCACATGGGTAGAGGGATGATTGACAGGCAGAATAACAGGAGGTCAAAAGCTCCCTCCGACACAGCAAATGGGGTAAATTTGATTATATAATGAAGGTTATGAACCAAGATACTTCCAGGAAGTCTGAATCTCAGATTTCGTGTTGTAAGATGTTTTAATAGAACATATTTATGTGAACCATGTCACAGATTTTAGGCTTCTACTGTCACTTATTTTTAAAATTAGATTAATACATGTACTATGATTATTGATTTCAATTCCAGAGTGAGAGAAGCCATGCGCAAGACCGTTATACGAGACTGTGAAGGTAGGCCAGTTAGAACACAGTTGTCTAAAGTTGTAATGAAGCAGTACAAATTAAAGCACAATGTGTATTCTTGGTTACTCCTATTACTTGTATTATCAAAGGCAATTTGCAACAAGTACAACATACATGTATACTGGCTTGTGTTACACACATCTCTCACTGTGAGGGGCTGATCTGGCCTTCTTCTGTGAATGTTCGACATAAAAGTACCTTTAAAAAAATCTGGAATAACAGTATCTAGTATGAGAAGGTGTATTCAAATGCACATATAATGTTTGCTTGTTTGCTGCACACAGATTATGAGGACAACACAGCGCAGTTTGAACTGGAGTTGAGGCAGCAGGAGAAACTTGCCTCAGCCATCTTCAACAAAATGGCCTCCAAGATCTGGACACCGTTTATCACGTATGTCTGTTGGTCTTGAAAAGAATTGCTTTTCTTAAAATTACAGTCCAAGAAAATCAAGGCTTGCAATTGGTACGTTTATGTCTTTATTTATTTCAGGTATTTCACCCATAGAAAACAACGGTACAAACATAGAAACACAAACTATACATACAGCATCGTATATACATTTTTTTTAAAGAGTTTCTATACTGACAATCAGACCTCAGCAGACATGCTATTGTTGGTGTTGTTTAGCCTATTAATAAAGGAGTAGCATAACTTTCTGCATCTGGCATCAAAAGTGTCAGTAGTTTGAAGAACAAACATAGTACTTGCATTGCACCATCTTGGAAACTTAAGAAGTATCCGAAAGCAATTATTATATGCCACCCGACATTTGGCAAGCACACTCGAATTAACACGGTTCCATAGCTGGACGCCAAACAGTTGGGAGCAGTAAGTTCTAAATAAAGTCTTCTTCACAGCGAAAGAACAGTTTATACCTCGGTAAGGACTATTGATAGGTGAAATAAAAGGAGGATAAGAAACAGCACTTCAGCATATATACATGCAAAGATACCTCTGACTCAGTCACTGTGACTGATTGAGAAGCTGAAAGCACTCACGGGCTAATAATATCACTGTGACAGTAAAGCTTGATTGCTGCTTTTGGTAGAAAATAAATGTTCATTAGGCTACTTTTAAGTTGAAAATTATAGATAAATACTATATTTCTTGGTAAAGACACTGTAAAATATCTCCTTTTCTGTATTCCTTTGACAGGTTCACTGGCTGGTTCCTACACAAGGCCCTTGGGCACCTACTGTCATCCATCCAGGTGCATCGTGGACAGATTGACATGGTCAAACAGGCAGCAGAGGTACAGTCTAATCACAGCTATGTGTGGGTGAATGGGTGAAATGATTTCCATAAAAGCTATACGAGTGATTGCTATGACGTCACAGTCAGCGAGTGCTGGGCAAAAAGCAGGCGGTGGTTGGGTGATTTGCCTACCAATAATTTGCATATGCCTACCAATAATTGATGTAAATAAAAACCGTGACCGCTCGTATTGTTGGATATGGATCGAATGGTTGAACATAGTGAACACACACTGTCAGGTTAGCTGACATGTACATTGTACATGTATTAGGTAAACTTAGCCTGTAGAGGTACAGCTTCTGGAAGAGCATCCGCTATGCTCCAATGATTTCATGTTGTTCCCACTCACAGACGGGGGTGCCCCTGGTATTCCTGCCCACACATCGGTCCCACCTGGACTACATTCTCCTCACCTTCCTACTGTGGAACCACGAGATTCAGGCACCTCACGTGGCTGCAGGGGACAACCTCAGGATTCCCTTCTTCTCGTAAGTCAACTGTTCAAAATGGCACTGCCAGGGCCTTGAACCACGGCCACACCATTCAGTTGTGTACCATTTACAGCACGTCGGCAGAACGTACTGCGCCTGCGCAAAACCTGGATTTTTGCTGGATTTTTGGTCAACGTTGCATCAGAATTTTGCCTGTTGCAGACCATATCTTTTTCTACACAACATTTGAAAACTACAGACGGGATGTCACCCTTATATACGCGAATTCGACCTTATATGAGACGTTCTGCCGAAGTGCTATGCACAATACATTACGGGTTTCGCGCAGGCGCAGTACGTTCTGCCGATGTGCTACCATTTACCTGCCTGGCCTTGAAGCTGTATTACAAAAGAGGAACTGTATGAAAATAGCTGCACCCATATGTAAGAGAACAAAGCTCTAGATTCACTTCACATTGCAACTATAGAAACAAAAGACAGCTATTGAACTCCCCATCTTTGAATACTAAGACATGGAAATTACTATACATGTTTTGCAAACATATGAATATGGCCTTGCGACATCAAAGTGCAGTACAGTGTACAAGGATTCTTGACAGTATGACATATATATTCACACTCAAAAAATGGCTGAAACATGCACCATACAGCCTGACTGAAAGCTTTCTTATTGGCCAAATCTGCACATGTTCAGAAAATGCTACAGAATACAATCTTGTCTGGCAGATGTAAAAAATTTACATCATACCACCTCTCTGTGTCCCCAGCTCACTGATGTGCCACCTGGGGGGATTCTTCATCAGAAGAAAACTGGATGACGTCTATGGGAAGAAAGACTATGTCTATAGAGCTGTGTTACACACAGTAAGTTCAACTATGTTCACGGCCAGTGTAACTGGTTAACTTGCCCTGTTTTTATGCTTGGATAGTCTACCTGACTACTGATAGTGCAATATACAATAGTATGTAATTCAGGTAATATTGGATGTTTACAGAATGGATAAGTAAGTGATACGATACACCAATCTTGTCTTCAAATTTACATTAATGCATTGCATTAGATCCTTAATCTTAGATTACACATGTACATGTGATACTATATAGACTTTGAGATAAAGGAGATAGACATTAAAAAGATGGAAAATGCTTACCATCCAAGCTAGGTTAATATGCAGATGCATCATTACTTGGAATAAACCTAGTAATAAAAACAATACGAAAACTTTTGAACTGAACTTTATCTTCCTCTTTGTTGCTTTCTTTCCACAGTATATGGAGGAGCTGCTGAGACAAGGACAGTCCTTGGAGTTCTTCATAGGTAGGAAATGTCAAATGCCACGATTACCTAACATACTAATGAGCAATGCTATCAAGGCTTCTGAACTTTTTCGTTTGGCCTTTCCATAGGCACATCAATAGTGGCAAATCATTCATTCTTTCCCTTCCTTTCCCTTCTTTTTTTTCTTCCTTTTGCTCTTTTAGGACATAAATCTAAGGCATTTGCATTAAGCAGCAGAAAATTATTGTGAAAAGATTTGACCCAGATTGTGTGTGGAGAAATTGAGGTGTTTTTTTTCTTCATAAATTTTGTGAAAATTAATGTTGTTGTTTTTTTAGAGGGAGGGAGAACAAGAACAGGAAAAGCTGTGGTTCCCAAGGGAGGTCTGCTGTCTGTTGTCGTTGATGCTTACATGGCAGGTGAGATGTCTTAACAGAAGCTCCTGTCACACATACATTGTATAGCCGAACATGGCCTCCCGACCTTCTCCTGACCAGCACATCGGCAGAACGTACTGCGCCTGCGCACGCGCACAACCCAGATGTTTGGTCAACGTTGCATCAAAATTTTGCCTGTTGCAGACAATATCTTTTCCTATACAACATCTGAAAACTACAGACAGGCTGTCAACCTTATATGCTCTAATACAACCTTATATGAGACGTTATGTTGTCTGGGTGAAACTGTGGCCACATAACATGGAGGCTGACACTTGACAATGCCCAATGGCAATGTTTTTTTCATTTTGCAGCACAGATTTTTGCGATCTATGGAAGGTTTTATGTGGTTCGGAACGAAAAGGGGTATGTGACATTTTTCCAACCAAGTCCGTACTGGTTCACGCAATTCAGTTTTTTTTGTACTTGAACCTAAACGTTTTTACAAGTCCGGAACTGAGTCCAGCGAACCGGTACACAGCACTACTCCCAAGCCAGAGCTGACCTTGGAATGGTGTGGTCGGGAGTAAAGTTGTGGGACTGTGTAACAGTGTGACAGGCTTTATGTGGATACTTGTTGCTGTATGGTATTAGCTGTTAAATATCTCATTTTTCTTCTCAGTCTCATTTTTTGCAAGTATTTATCATTTTCCTCCTCTGTTCACTCAGGAGCCATCTCAGACGTCTATCTGGTTCCCGTCAGTTTCAGTTATGAGAAAACGCTGGAGGGCAACTTCAGGTCCGAGGAGATGGTGGGTCCTGGTTGATAAGTTAATGAGTCATTTCAATAACTAATCCTGCCACTTGGCAGCCTCAAGTGAGCCATCAATTTTTTCAAATTCATACCAGTAGAACTTCTGGTAGTTGACATTTTTTAATCAACTTGTAGGTTAAGCTCTTGTCAAACTCATTCACAGTTTGGTAGTGAGTGAAGTATGCAGGAAATTGTGCATTAATCCCGTTGTACTTTTTTTACTTCCGGTTACCAAGGCTTTGTTTTTGGTGTGTATGTGTGTCTGTAGGTATTTGAATGCAGTAGATAGGCAAGGAGGGGGAGATGTTGACAGGAAGGTCCACCCACACAGTTACTGCAGGGGGTACCCACTTAGGGCTTGTCACAACAAGTTAGCTGCACTTCCAGCCTCTCAGCCTGCAGGTCTCTGTTCTAGGCCCATTGTAGTACATTAGACCGTCTCTTTGGTTGTGCCAAGAAATTCACAAGAACTCCAGATACTTCCCGGAGGTTTGAGATCTCAGATTTCTTGTTGTGTGTTTAGGGAATCCCCAAGAAGAAGGAGACATTCCTACAAGCAGTGAAGGGGGTATGGTCAGCCTTCAGGTCCAGTTTTGGGCAAGTGCGGGCAGACTTTGCTCAGCCCATATCACTACAGGTCAGTTGTTTCAATATAATAGAATTTGTCCAAATTTAGATTTGCAGCTTACCACAATACCCACAAATTTACATAATTTATGGAAAATTTTTCAAAGTTTCAAATGTAGGTCTGTTTGGAATGCTGAATTATGATCCTTTGTTAACTGTTCTCACTTGAGAATCAAACCCTTAACCCCCGGTATCTGTATTTTGCAGGAGTACCTCGACTCCGCCGAGTCTCCGGGTGGAGCTGTGTTCTCTCGTTTAGCTGGTAGCCACAGTCCGTCGGAAATGCGGCGTATCCGGAGTGACCACTCCATATATGGGACTGACATAGTGAAGGAGGAGCAGAGACTACTAGTCAAGGGACTGGCAGAGCACGTTCTGTACAGTAGGTGTACCTTCCTAGCACAATGTGTAGCAGTACTCTACAAGCACGTCGGCAGAACGTACTGCGCCTGCGCGTAACCCGTAATGTATTGTGCATAGCACTTTGGCAGAACGTCTCATATAAGGTCGAATTCGCGTATACAAGGGTGACATCCTGTCTGTAGTTTTCAAATGTTGTGTAGAAAAAGATATGGTCTGCAACAAGCAAAATTCTGATGCGACGTTGACCAAAAATCCAGCGAAAATCCAGGTTTTGCGCAGGCGCAGTACGTTCTGCCGGCGTGCTTACTCTACAATGTACATTTGCTGCCTCAAGTCCAGCTAGATTCTAGACAAATAGTTGATCTAGCAACTATACATGTATATCTGATTTAGTAACATACATTTTAAGTGCGTGTTAGACAGACAGTTTAAGTAGCTTTCTGTGCCCTTCAGCATGTAAAAAAAAAGTAGACGGTCAGCAAGACCTAATTACAACTGCCTCTCTCCATAGCTTGAATATAAGATTCTATAACCGAGTAATGCAACAAAGGCTTTATTATTTTTTCTGACACATTCAAAAATGTCAAGAATACGCTGTCTGTATACACACATTACTGGTGTACAATAGTACGTTTTCGTACATAACCCTACACATATCTAGGGGCTCCGGTGCATCCACAGTCAAAGATTAGGTGCACAGCTCCAATTTTGGGTGCACAAAGGTGCACATGCATCCAGTATTTCGACAGTAAATGATAGTCACAATGAAAAGACTATTTGCAATAATTGACACCTTTGCTGTCGTTCCTGAATCCCCTTCCACAGATGCAGTCCAGACCACAGCAATAATGAGCACCCAGCTGGTGGCCTTCATGTTCCTGGTTGTCCACAGACAGGTGGGTGCCATCAGTTACTTGTATGGGCACTCCTTTTTCCCTAGAACAGTTAGAGAGTGGAACCGTCTATCAGAAAATATTGTTAAAGCCGAGACATTACAGGCCTTCAAGAATGCCATTAGCACCATGTTCTTAACAACAGTTACGGGTACTCACCGCCACCCTGCTTTCGGTGGCGGTCAGAGAGTGGCGCCCCTGCCCATTGAGGAGCTGCAGACCACAATATACACACACACAAAAATAGCGACCACCCCATTCAATACCCCTACCCCCACCGTGCTAGAGCCCTCAACCAATCGAGGTTTGCACGTACGGGGAAGAAGAAGAAGAAGAAGTAAGGAGGAGTTCAAGAAGTGGTTGAATACCTGATTAAATTACATCACGCAATCCCCTCCACATTTCCAATACGTTCACAAAAACCCGAAACACTTCCCGGAGGTTTGTAAACTTGAAGGTCAGGAAAACCCAAAACACTTCCCAGAAGTCTGAAATCTCTGACTTCTTGTTGGAGTCTTGGGGGAGATGTGGAGGTTTAGTCGGGCTGTTGCAATTTGATAAGTCGTTATTCAGATATTTTTTAAAGGAAAAAGTTGACTGACTACTCTGTTTCAGTATTGGTATGTAAGGGTAATGTTAGAAATATATGTCATGACATATTTATGTGTTTTATGTCCAATTGTGTATTAATATGTATTGTACTTGCCCTGTGTTTTATTAATCAGATGTAAGGTTTAAACAATTCAGAAGACTTTGTAGTACTATGTACTTCTGCTATGTTGATTGACATGAATAAAGGTTGAAGATTGTCATGTTCCAGGGAGCAACTTGGGCTGAACTCGAGAAATCGTTCGAGCACATCCGAAGTGAGATTCTTCTTCGCGGTCGCGATGTCGGGTTTACTGGCAATGCATCGGCTGTCCTCAGACATGCTATGGAGTTGCTAGGCAACCAGCTCTTCACCTGGGAGACACCTGGCAACAGCAGAAAGAAGAACCAGAACAACAATCATGTGAAAGTGGAGGAAGAGGAAAGGATACTGGTGCCAAATCTGGGGCTACCTTCAGTCTTTGATCTAACATATTATGGATCCAATGTCATGTCTGTCTTCCTAATGGAGTCTGTTTTAGGTAAGACTTGATGTCAGTAATTATGGATCATCATTGATAAACTGTTCATAGTGATATAGTCTTCGATGTAATGACCAAGACACAGAAAGTCATACATTTTCCAAGTGGGATGGTGGGGCATGTAGGAGTGTGCACATTTTGGCAGAAACAAATCGACCAAATTAGAGGCATAGCAGTCCATTTGAGATGTCTTTGAAACAAAAACACACATGTAGTATGAAAGTCATGTATCATGTAAACCAGAACTGTTCGTATCAGCTGGTATGTTACACTGAAGGGCTGTTATATCAGCTATACATACAGGTACAGGTACAGATACAGATCAGTAGATACATGATTTCAGAACATGCCTGAGCACAATGTCAGGTCATTGACCTTGGTGTTAAATTCTCACTTAGATAAAACATGTCATTGTTGTCAGTTTTGGCAGCAAATTCAACTCTTACTAAAAGTAAAGATTTAGAAGAAGTGTTAAGATTAAGAGTTTTAACTTAAAACACATTACCTATCACATGATCAGTTTCCAATTATTGACTATCTCTCCCCAGCCACTGCCATCAGTGCAGTAACAGAGGGCCAGGCTAACACAGTTCACCTACAGGAGGGGGAGCACGTGTTAGTGTCCAGACAGGCTCTCCTGCAGAGGGCCAAGGAACTCAGCCAGCTGCTACAGATGGAGTTCATCTTTGCACCAGTAGGTGACTCTCTTGTGAAGCTCTAGATGTTGATTATTTATTTCAGCCTGCCTGTAGTTGATTTCATTGCTAATGTCTCATGTACATGCAGGGTTCGAAATACCACCTGCATATGCAGGTTAGTGCAGGTAAAATTGGAGCTGCGCAGGTATTTCAGATATCTACTTGCCCCTAACCTGCACTGGGCCATGTACTGAGTTTACATGTATATATATATACATGTATTATATAAGTGCATGTGAACATTTACTTGCTGCATTGACTGTTACCACCTAAAGAAATGATGGCAATGGTTTATGAACAGTTTTTAGTATGATGATGATCATTGTACAATTGCATTCTTGGGATAGTCTATATGTCATACCAAATTTAGCTGTCTTGTTACAGAAAAGCCTGTCTTAGATCCATGTCGGTGATTAGTTCTGTTACAGCCCTCTTGAAAATTCTTTGACAACAATTGTACAATGGCCTAAGACGAATGTGATCACGCTGTAAGTTAAGAGTTTTAACTTAAAAGAGGTGAAATGTTGATGCTGTTTTCCTCTGTCCAGAGCTGCAGTAGTCTGGAGGACGCGGTCAGAGACGGGCTGGACTCGTTACTTCACTCCGACCTGCTGCTGACCGATGAACAGGACAGCGCGTCCAGCCAAAGAGAAAAACAGTGGGCTGACCAACTGGCCTTCGCCACGTCCTGGGAAGACCAGGACAACGTAGAGGGGTCACCCATAGTGCAGGACCTGTCATATCGGGTAGGGGGCACTACTGTACAGGAAACATGTCAACAACTAATAAGTTCATACAGGCAAACACCCTACAGGAGTTGTGGCAGAAATTCCTCCATTTGCCAATACACTATTTCATACCATGACCCTTCAGACAAATAACTGAAGGATCTAATGAATAATTTCTAACATAACTAAATTTCTGGGTAACTTATGTTTCCTAAAAGTTTGCTCCATGTCATGACTGTTATTCTTTCTTGGGAAGCCTCTAATCCCAAGTTGTTTGTTCCGGACTAATATTCAAGCAGTGTGGGCATTGGCCTTTAAAAAGAGGCAGTGGAAAACCTGGTTTCGAATACAGCTGTAAGCTGTGGACTAATCTCAACGTACCTGTTCACCTGTACAGCTGAATACCGCAGCTGCACACATCCGGAAGTTGGGTTTCCTGCAGAGTATCCTGGCAGGCATGGTGGAGGCGTACTGGGTGTCGGCGTCTCACCTGGAGGTGTTACAGGGCGGAGACATGACGGAGGAGAAGTATCTGCAGTCCCTACAGAAGTTTGCCATCAGGAGAGTGGAAGACGGGGTAGCAATACGCAGTAAGTGTTGTATCTTTACATTGAAGAAGAAACTTTATTGCACGACAATTGTACACGGTACAAAGTATTGCAACAACTATATATTGGACGAGGTACAGAAAAGTATAGAATAAAACCTAATATAGTGTAACAATCGAGTGTGGCTAATCATGAGTTTAGGTATTTTTTCTAATAACAAAGCAATCTTTTATACATTACACATGCACATACAGTCTGTTTACATTACGGCTAGCAGACACGATATTGAGAGGTCACAGGTTCGATCCTTGGCATTCCTGGCTAGATGCTGTGTCCTTGGAAAGACACTTAATACGACTTTCCTCACTTCACACAGGTGTGAAACAGGTACCTGACCAAAACAATACATGTATTGCCATACCTGGAAGAGCCACAACAGTACACATACATCGTACTTGGACAGTCATTTCCTGGGACTGAATGTATGTATGTATGATCGATGAAGCCGGTAGTGTTTTCACATCAGCTGTTTTCCTGCCTAGGTGAAAGCTGTTCATCAGAAACCCTGAAGAACTCCCTTAAGATGCTGAGTCATCGCAAGGTGATCTCTCACTTCTTTGACGAGGACGGCACGAGGAAGCTAGAGCTGTACGGCAGTTACCGCGACAACCAAGAACTGAGCAGCTTGATTGACAGTGTGGGGATGTTTAAGACCTGGTAGTTAGGGTGATAAGAGACTACTGTAGTTTAAGCAATGATCTTGCCATGCATCCATTTAGTAGAAATGGTAGAAGAAAGTCAATTAGAAGAAATAGCCCCCTTTCTGGTTTTAGGTTGTAGTTGCTGTTACTTTCAGGTGCTTTGGTTTCTTTCAACTCATTTCATATTGGTCCCTGCAAAAGCAAAACAGAGTGTCATGTCTTTTGGGCATACGGTATGCTTTTACTGAGTTATATTGTGTCTTTTGTAGTGCTGTTTTGTGCAATATTTGAGCAGTGACCATGGACAGCAGTAAGCACTTTGTTCATGTAATGTGCTGGATCAGGAATAGTATGATTTCCATTGTTTTTGTTTCTTCAGTCCAAGATGCAGAGTGGCTTTTTCCCCAGCTATAAGAGAGAAAGCAAGGCTTGTAATGGTGCTACATGTATTATCAGTGATGTTACAATGTTTGAGGTTTATGTACATGTTGCCACTTCCCTTACCATGTACGACCCCCTCCTTCCCCAAATACAATCCTGGTACACATATCTGGCTATACTACTGTAAATTTAGGTTGTACTAGGTGTTTCTGTAATTGTAAACACCTGAATATGTTAATACAACCTACTATACAACCAACAGAGTCTAGTAGAGAGGAATATAGCTGAACAAAAACATGGCCAGAATGTAATATACAGAATATTGGAAGTTCTAAATGGCCAGTATATGCAATATTGGAGACGATATTTATGTGATGGTGTTTGGTTCTTTGCTATGATAAAGAGATTCTATCATTTGTTGCTTTAGTTTATAACAAGTCACGACAACTATTTAAAGAGGTCATAAGCCATAAAGTTACATTTTAAAAGGGTGTAAAATTTTGGTACAGGTCCAAAACATTGGTGTAGCGATTGTTGAACAAACTTACACTTTTGAGACAGTAAAAAGGTAAGTCCTACCATAAAGCTGATTTAAAAAAACAAAACATTTATAGCTTACAAAAATACAAATAATTTGCCAGTCCAAACCTGTATGAGAATCTCTATGATGATATCTGTACCTGAATGCGTGCATGAAGTACATGTACACAGCCCTAACACACAGTAGTTACTTGTATGAAGACTTAGTCTAGTACGTCATATTCAAAAAACATTCTGAAGATTCTTGTACTGTACATGTATATCAACAGTGACTCTTTAGGAAACAGCTTCACAAGAAATCTTTGAGAATGTAACCATCAGAGTAAAGCATGTATAGTAGAGTAGGCAGTGTTTACAAAGAAACTTTAGTTTGTCAGTAGGACATGTAAAAATGTGCCACTCAAGTGATACAGAATACTAGTATGCACATAGGTCTGATGTAGAATTGTAGTTGTGTAGATGCATAAATAAAGTGTATTTAGTGAAAAGGCCTGGATAGAAAGCCATGTGAAATTTTCTGTTTTTTTTTGTTGTTCAAGGAGTTGGTAAGGTAGCAAGGTTATGTGGGACATTATTATCAAATATGGACTATGTTTAAAAGTCCTGAATTATGTGTTTCTCAGAACCCAGATCTATATCATATATAAAGAGGTAAAGCAAGTCATCCTTGAAGTATAATGCTTGACATGAAGGGTGTTGCTTTGATGTAATACCTATAATAGATTGTAGAAAAACAAATAAAACAACTTGTCTGGTCTTATAACAGCAAAAGTGTCACTTTTTGCCTTGCATTTGGGGATCACCAAAGCTACAGTCTAGAAGCAGATGTTAGTAACAAGTCACATGTAGATGAACCTGTGTCACACAAATCCTGAGGTATATTCCGGTAGATTTCATCTCCCTTTTTCTAAATCACACAAGCAGCAGTAACTTACTAAGTTAGCCACTTCTGAAAACCTTTATAATACAGAAAAGCATCCACAACACCATGGGTGATCAAGCTAATATGCACTCTACTCTGTCAACCACTCAAAAATATGGACACCACAGAAATAACAAAACATGACTACAAGCTGAATAAAATGCCAGCATCATTTTACTGTCTTTATGTAGGGTGGAGGTCAATGGATGGACTTGCAAATGCAACAGAACAATGCAACAAACTTAAATAAGCTGTACTGAGGTATTTATGTATGGACAGTGCAAATACTGAAATAGTTTATAAGACCCTCCTCCCACACAAAAAAAATACAAAGAATAATTCTATGGTTCATTGAATGTCTTAACCTCAGTTTAAACTGTCTTATTGTACTGACAAAACATTTATCACAGTTCTTCACAAGATATAGTTGTAGGTGGAATGTAGTATAATGGTTAATTGCACTTTTTTCATCACAACTTAATACTTTTTTGGCAAGACTGAAGCTACCTTTTCTGCTGTTAATATACTATTTTTTTTTAAACTAACAAACTTTTTTTGCACAAAAACAGAAATTAGAACTGCAGTATGCCTAGCAGTTCTCTTGTTTTGCTACCTCTCCATCTTGAAATTTCTCTACGTATGCTTGACTAAATGCATATATAAGCAGAAGCACAAAAAAATAATCTCTTACAACAAAATAACAAAGATAAGACTATCTACTGTATGGCTTTGTACAGCATTACTAACCAGTGTGCCATACTTGCCATCCTTTATAAAGACTAATCTAGAAACAGTTTTTCATGCTTTGTTTTCAAAATATAAACTCTTCAATATACATGTACTATATCTCTCTTTTCACAACTTCTTTATCTTAACCTCTTTATCATATCTTTGGGAAGACCTGCATGTGAAAACCACAAGTTGTAATTCACTTCCACATAGTTGCTGTTGATACCTGTAGTCATATGTTACATTGTAAAGAAATAACCTATAAACTTAATATTTGAAAGCTTTCTGGCATCTATGAACAAAAAGACTTAATGAAATAGAATACTCACAAGAAATGTTTTCCATACCTTTGCAAACTTTTCAACAAAAAATGCAACATGAATAAAGAGCACCTGAGATATTCTCTTCTGCCAGTATGAAGATGCCACAAAAGAAAAAGATCCCTTGTGCTTTGACTACCAGTATAGTTTTGCAAAGAATAGCCCTAGGACTGCAACACAAGTCTACCTATTTCCGTAACCTTCTCCCTGTGCTGTGATAAAAGTCATGCCACCCTTGGTGGAGGAAGGTTAAGAACGTGTAGAATACAAAATGCACTGGATTTCGACATGCATTCCTATATCCCTATGTAGAACTTTGTAGAGTACTGTCATGTTCATGGATCAAAATATATAATACTTAAACCAGTAGCACCCGTAATCTTCACACTTTGTGAACTCAAAAGAGCAACTAGGTCCTGTCTTATCATTGCACAGTAGTTCACACATCGTGGCATGTCTGATAAACCCTGAGAGTGTAGAGGTCCCACTAAGATATGCAGACAGCGTAACCTCTGTTGTAGCCACTGTGTTTCCCTCTCTCGTACATCATGGCACTGGAGACGCTGTCCTTCGTGTCTTTGGCTGTCTTTGTGGCTTTGACATCCATTTCATGAACCCTGTGTGGTAAAATGTCACATTTAAAGTAAGTATTTGTGCTCCTAGCAATCCAAAATGGTAACAGTTTATTGATATTAGTAATAAACCAGTTTGTCTTTCATACATGGACAACATGGAGAAAAAAAGCAAATGGCTTTTTTCTCCATGTTGTCCGTGTATGTCATCTTATAAAGTTTTCACCAAGAGCCAAGAGCAAAGTGCATTTAGCACAATATAACGCTAGCGCAGTGAGACAGTCCTACTTGAGCATGGTCTCGATGCACGGCGCGATGTGGTCCCAGCGATACCCGGTGATGCCGTGGAGACGGCTGGTCCACGTGGGCGACAGATGCAGGCAGATCCTGGAGGCCGCCACGCACGCCGCCGCGATCACCGACGGACGGAACACCAGGAAACAATGGTCTACGGAAATAATACAAACTATCAATGATTCATCAATTGCCAGGTAATGATCATCAGGCCATGGGCTTCTGGACCCTGTAAGGTATATCATTTAGCTTCAGCACAATAGACCGACCTGGCCCAGGTCGGTCTGTGGCTGTCCATCACAATTAACAGTTCAACGAATGATAGCATGGCAATTGGCAGTTCGACCAATGAGAGCGTAGCTGCATGTCCATCAAATAGGTGAACTTTTATGTTTTTATTTTGCATTTCTATGTTTTGAGAATGGAAATGATATATTTCCCATCGAGCATGACACCTCATCAGTAAAATAATATTGAATGCATATACATACACTGTAAATTACAATCAATCTTGTGATACTGGGGAAGGTTGTCATCCCTTAGCTACTACACAATTATTTTTCCTTAGCTTCACACCTCAAAGTCTTCTTGCTGGAAACTAGCCTACTCCCTACTAGCTAGACATGTCTGTAAATCCCACATTTTCTTCTGTAACTGTTTTTTTTTTTTTTTCATCAAGTCTGCACTCACCTTGTAAGGACACCTCCAGGAAGTAGTGACAGTACTTCTCCAGGTACAGCCTGCTCTTGTTGACGGAGCACACGGGGTAGCCTGCATGCAGGTCGGACTGGGACACCCCCTCTGTCATGTAGTAGTCCAGGAAGTGTGCCGGGGTCGGCAGGGAGATGTTCCACTGGAAGAACTTCAGGATAGTCAGCTCCATCTGGAGGTACTCCTCCTCAGAGTAGACTTCCCGGACGTACTGGTTCAATTTCTTGATCCGAGGTACTCTTCTCTCCTCCTCCTCAAACTTACCTGTACAACGTTGAAGAGATTCATAAGTCACGTCAGATAAGCAGTTCATAGAACATTCTTCAATCAGTGACTGTTTTTGCAAGGTAAAAACACGTACCTCCAAATTTTCAATGTCAACTGTACATCTTGATCATGGAGTGACCTAGTCTCGCGAGAACACGAGACTAGGTCGAGACTTGAATCGTAGACCAAGAATCCCGTAAGGCTCATAGAAAGGTAAAGGAAGCAGTTCACATTCAGTTGGAACGGGCCGGGATGAACCGCAACGAAGCTTGGGAGCTGCCCAAGTCCTATTTCCCCCTACTCCGCAAGGAGGCGGGGGAGGCCAGAAGACCGGCACAAGTCTTGACCTAGTCTCGTGTTCTCGCGAGACTAGGTCAATCCGTGATCAAGATGTACAGTTGACATCGAAAATTTGGAGGTACATGTTTTTACCCTGCAAAAACAGTTACTGATTGAAGAATGTTCTATGAACTGCTTACCTGAACAATTATTCATTCATTTATCAACTTGCACAAGAGTTAAGAAGCAAACCACAAACAAAATTTCAAGGAGAATGTTATTCAATACCAGAAGGTAGAACATTTTTGGACAGAAAAGGTATGGAAATATAATGTGTTACAATGTCTTTGACTTTGATGCATTCAAGATTTTTATGAGTATGAAGAGACAGGCAGACATGGAGGTTAATATGAAGAGGCGCTACGCCCCCACAAGGAGCATGCAGACCTGAGTGTAAGAATACAGTAAGAATAAGATGAAGATTTCAAACTTTTTTAACAGCATCTTAATAGTTAACTGTTGAACGGCCCCTTACATGCCACCAGTAGACACCCTAGAGCCACCAGGTGCATCCTGCTCTCCTGGATGTCGTAGCTGTCCATGAACTGGTCCAGCAGGTACACGGCCAGGTGGAGTGCCGTGCAGTGGACACCCTGCTTCTCGTTAATGATGCTCAACCAGTCCACCAGATACCTGCGTAAGCCCAACTGGGGGGAGAGACCCCTGGTACACATAGAAAATTTGGTCAGGAATCCTCTGGGACAAGAGAATGGACAAGAGAATGGACAAGAGAATAAAAGCAGATCTCTGTGGGGAGATGTTGTTTTCAGTAGTAAATCGAGAAACTTTTGCAGTGGTTATATTTTCTTGTTTTTCGCAGTGACCTCTCCACTGTGAATTCATGACACTGCGAAAAAGTCTTCCCTATATGACTACCGCACTGCAGAATTGTTTCAACGAAAGAGATCAAAAACACAGTGAAAACCTCCCTTTCCCTCCTTCCACAAAGCAACTATACTGCTAACTAGTGCTGTGTACCGGTTCGCTGGACTCAGTTCCGGACTTGTAAAATCATTTAGGTTCAAGTCCAAAAAAAAACTGAATTGGGGGAACCAGTTCCGGACTTGGTTGGAAAAAAAAAATGTCACATACCCCTTTTCGTTTCGAACCACATAAAACCTTCCATAGATCGCAAAATCTCTGCTGCAAAATTAAGAAAACATTGCTATTGTGCATTGTCAAGTGTCGGACTCCATGTTATATGGCCACAGTTTCGTCCAGACAACATTGCAAGGTTGCCAACATGCAATTTTGTATATACTGTGGGTTTAGGTCCAGACTTACAAGTCCGGAACTGAACCTAAACCTCTGGACTTGAATCCGGACCTGAACCTAAACGTGGGTTTAGGTACACAGCACTACTGCTAACGTTTCACAATTTACAGCAGAAAGTAGATGCGCTTGTATATGTGCTATCTTTTCTTGCCAGTTAAAGCATGCAGAAAGGCTTCATTGCATTTGTTGGAGCTATCTGATGGACATACTTGAATGGCGGGAGTTCTGCCTCCTTGGTGCGGAGCGTCTCGTGAATGTCGGTTGCGAGCTGCGTCTTCCACCACTCCTTCTGAACCTCCATGGCTGAACCAATCACAGGCGGGCTCCCAGGCAGAAGGCTTGACTACACACTACTGAGAGGACTAGGACAGAGTAAAACTTGTCAGGATTGTCACTGACACTAAACAGGGTCATTGGCAAAATCTTTTGTTTCTCTGTGTTCCAGTTTTTAGTGGGTTGGTGGGGTGTTGGGTTGTTCTAGTAATTTGCAATGTACCATAAATTTCTTGTACTGAACATAACTGTGTGTACAGATTTGATTTGTAATGAACAACGCAATTCAGAGTACATATACAGTATATTGTTTATGTGTATTTCTGAAATATTGTTTCAAATGAATAAAGATTTTAAAAAAAATTCCAACCCCTACATGACTAATAAATGTAAACAAGGAGGTTATTCCGTATAACCTCCTTGATGTAAACAAAATGTCATAAGGTCGTATAAAGCTGTGGTTAAACGAGATGAAATGAAAAGAAACGAAAAATTGAAACAAAGTCCATATTTCTATAGACCTATCCTTGGTTGGAAGGGTGTCATCAGATTCAGAAACCCTTTGTTTCAAAATCAGACATGACCGTATTTTGATATTTCCTAAAAATTATACCAACTATGGAAAACACGTGTTAGGTATTCTGTCTAAACCGTGGACGAATACAAAGATTATCATTTTTTCTGCAAATTATGCGCCATGTGATTTTGCTTTTCCCACGCCCTGGTCTTGCCATGATGGCCACGGTTCTCAGAACAAAAATGATGGGAACAATAAAAACAACCACATATCGAATCCCACGGACATGTATCGGCATGACCAAATTTCCCTGTTTTTAGAATAATACTCCAAGTCATCTGAACGCAGCAACCAACGGCCTCACCTTTATTCTCCTACTGTCTCCTCTCTTCTACGACATCGTGTGGGGTTTAGAGAAGAAACTCGAGAAACTTTGAGACCGGTCTCCGCCAGTTTCCACAAGGCTTCTTCTTCTTCTTTGGATGACCTAAGGTCACAGGAGGTAATTCATATTCAGAACTTCTGACCAATCAAATCAATGAATAGCTATCACGTGATTTTGCCCGAAGGCAGCACGAGGATAGCCGAAGCACGCCGTGCCTGAGGTTCGGGATTTCCCGGAAGAGCTCGCCAAAAAAGGATTTTTCTGAAAATAGCCAAAATGTAACATTTGTCATACATAGAGGGCTCTATGAATAAAAATTACTGACATGTTCGTTATATTGTACTCATAAAACCAATGTGTAGATGAATGACATAATTTTGCAGTGGTTAGCCTCTTTTTTTACCAAATATGGTCATTGACCCCGCGAATCGCGCCACGGAGGTCAACGTCTCTCTTTCCGGTAGTTCGCTTCCTGATTTGTGGGAGTTTCAGACCGAAATACTACAAAAATCAACGGGAAAACTTTGGTTTCGGAAATGTCTGGCTATGAACAAAGTAAGTAGCAACGCAACGTTTGACATTCGTCGTATCTTGATAGTTCCGAAGAATTATTTTGCACCTCTTTATAGGTTTTGTACGCTCGGAAACCGGCTTTTCTGGGAGGGCGCGCCGGGTGGATGTACAGTGTGATCATGTACTGGATACCTTGGTTCACCTCCATGGAATGTTTCTTCTGTCAGCTTCGTGCATTCTATAGACTGTTTGCAAGTATGACCAAATATAGAGAATTCGTATGGTAAATGCAATGTGTATACAACCTGATATTATGTAGGGGGCAGTGCATGGCTTTATCTAACAGTTATAGCAAGGAGTGGTTATAATAACGTTACTTCCTGAACTAAACTCAGTCAAAAAGTACAAGGAGGCTAAAACCTCGAAGTCCGTTTAACCTCTCTTGTAAGTAGTGTAATAATGCACGGGAGTCGTTTCTTCAGGTGTTCTTATCCATATCTTCGTGGACTATGAAACACGAAGCAGCTTAGAGGCGTATTTTGTGACACCCTGTAGTGTATAATGTCTGGCAGAGAGGTGTTATGTTTGCTAGCCACACACTCACTACAACCTAGCATACCAGAGTGACCCGTCATGTACTATATGTATGATCAGCTTTTTCCTGTTACACTACACCCTCTACACCTCCTCGAAACACGACAAGGCTATACCTCTCCAAATATTGCATACCGATGCCCAAAATATTCACACATAGATATCTATGTGGGTGGGATATGGTATCTTTGGCCATTTCAAACATCAGAGGGATATATCATATGTGTATATAGAGTTGTCAAATTTCTGTCACACCCCTTGTATTTCAGAATTGACCCTAAGTAGTTTAAAAGACCCTAACATTTTATTCGGCCAAGGCGATGTAACTAAAACTGATAAAATAAGTTACAGTTTGGCCTCAAGTTGTTGATGACTTATTAAGTTATTGTTGCTGTGGTTTTCATCACTTTAGACAAATACTTCAAATCAAATTCCTTTAGCTAAAATCACGCATACAGGGCTCAATCTGCTCAAACATGTACAAGGAACTGGGAAAAAAAAATCAATTTCCATATACATAAGTGTTGACTACTACTAGTACTAGTAGTTCTGCCAGTTGAACAGTTCATTCTAGTGATGCTGAAGAAGACTTTAGAGTGATGGATGTCATTCAAAATACATCCAGAAGTAACCTCCATATTTTATCTAGTAGTAGAGTTTGAATTGTCTATGAGTAGTCCCACTGCCATTCCCGTATTCCTTCATTTCCAGTCCCAGGAAGAGAACGGCCCCAGTGTATGCAAATAATCGGCTTGACCAGAACTTGAGCACAAGTCCCTTCACAGCCCTGGAGTTTTACACAAAAGGTGGTCAATACCACAGCTGTGAAAATCAATAAGTCTTTGGAACTAGCTCCAAAGATTATCTAAATATCTGTTGATGAAATGTCAATAATTTGACTTTTTTGTTTTGAAGCGTCTTTGTTTCCTGCCCTCCCGCGCACCCAGCGTGCCACGGCCTTCAATCTCGGAGGGGACCCTAAAGGCAAGAACTTCCTGTACTGCTTCGGGCAGAGCGTCATCATCAGGGATATAGAGGTGAGTCTCACTCTGTATTAGTCTAGTGAAGGCATATGTTTATTTATTTATAAATAAATAAATGAATAAATAAGGCATATGTTGTGATTAGTTTTCTGACACAGCTAGTTTCTGCTGTAGACATCTGCTGTAAGTTGTTGTTGATGCACTGTTGGTTTGCAATTACTAGTACATCTTATTTGTTTGAATTTCTCACCTTTGTAGAACCCAGCTATCGCAGATGTTTACACACAACATGTGGGTAAGGCGATGGTCGCCAAGTATGCTCCCAGTGGCTTCTATATTGCATCTGCAGGTAATATTTGGTACTATGTACAAAATAAATCTCTTAATTCCTGTCATTTAGTGATGTTTTGTTCTGTTACACTGACTGTGCAATGCAAATGTCATGGTATACCCTGTATGTGAAAATTAGAACTTGCTGTTAGCCAAGTTTAAGTTACATGATTATTAGAATATTCCATTTGTCAATGATATGTAAGGAAGTCATATACACTCTATTTTCTATTGTTGGAAAATAGTTGCAATTTTTTTGAAACCAACCTGGCATTTTGGTGAAGGATATGCCTATCTTTTCCACAATGTAGATGAGCATGGAAAGATACGTATCTGGGACACCACGCAGAAGGAGCACATCCTGAAGCATGAGTATCAGCCAATAGCAGGCCCCATCAGGGACATAGCCTGGTCACCTGACAGCAAGAGGATTGCTATTTGTGGAGAGGGCAAGGAGAGGTAAGCACTAGTAATGACTGTGGTTTACATTGTGTGGGGATATCTGAAGCTGAACTCCATTGGCTTATAAAGTAGAACTTGGATTCATTCCTCAAGCTAACCGACATCTTTCACGCGTCTTTTACTGAGGGACGACTGCCGCGTAAAAGATGTCGGCCAGGTAGAGGAATGAACTCTATTTTGTTCTGGACTACATTGGCTTGGCAGCAGTACCTCCTAACAATATAAATTATGATCCCAGGTAAAACTTAAGGTCAAACTGACACAAACCGTAGCCTTAAATTTTTTAGTTAAAGGGGGGACTCAACAGCAGTGTTATGGTTCTGTAGGTAATATTTTTCTAAATGCTAAAAAGTAGTTGTATTATTTGGCAACTCGACATTGAGTTTGGATATTGCATGGCAACAATATTCTGATAACCCACCAAGTACCATCCAGATCAATTACAATTATTGATTATGTATTCATTGATGTATTATGTATTCATTGATGTATAATCTATTGGAAATAACACCTATTTCCAACTTAAGACTCCTTTAAGACTTAAGACTTGTTCCTTGCTGTCTTTGTACAAGTTGGAAGTCCAAAGCTGACATTACCTGACTCTGTTTCCAGGTTTGCCCATTGCTTCCTGTGGGACACCGGCAGCTCTGTGGGTGAGCTGGTGGGAATCAGCAAAGTTGCGAACTCCATCGACTACCGGGCCACACGACCATTCCGCGTCATTGCCGGAGGGGACGACAACACCACAACCTTCTACGAGGGACCACCTTTCAAGTTCAAGATGTCACTTACGGTAAAAACGTTTGGCATTATTTTCTACATTATCGAAAATGGTATGATATAATCTTGTTTTTTTGGTCATTGGGGTATAAAGAGATGCATCAAGATCTTGAATATAAATTATATCCAACTGTGGAACAGAAAGCACCAAAAACTTTAACTGCAACATTTTTGTATAAGTTAGAAGGAAAAATATTTTGATAGGGTAATTTTTAGTATCAGAGGACTATGAATGTTTTTGTCAGGATGAGGAGATTCCTTTTGTTTTAACTGGCTCATCTGTGTCTATTCAGGAACACTCACGTTTTGTGAACTGTGTACGATTTTCTCCGAATGGTGAGAGGTTTGTAACAGTCGGCGCTGATGGCAAGGTAAGGGGAAAACCATGTATACTTTAGTTACATTAGTCAGGTTTGAGTTGAATATTTTGTTTTGTCCTTGAGCTGCATGGGTGCCACCATCTTGTTTTGAAATCAAAATTCTAAATGTTTTCATGACCATCACTGGTAAAAGGCTGATGTTAAAACCAGGTACAATACCATTTCTTTTTTAGTTTAGCTTAAAGGTATTCAGTTTACATATAAACAACATAATAAATTAGAAGAGTGTTTGAAGCATGGAATATATATCATTGTAACATTTTAACCCAATGCTCCAAGTAATGCCATATTTGTAACTACATGTAGTTCAAATTATTTTCAACTTTCTTGCAGAAATGTTTCCATTTATGTACCCATTTATACTCAACCCATTTATTGCCTTCCAGGGTTTCATTTATGATGGTAAAACTGCAGAGTTGATAGGTGAACTGGGAGGTGAGGGTAACAAGGCTCATGATGGGGGTATCTACGGGGTGAGTAGATTTTCATACATACTCGTACTAGTATGTAGTATTTTGATACTACACGTGTAGTTGTATATTTCTACAGCCTGTGCGTTTAACGTCAGCCTGAGTGAGTGAAACACCATCAGTGCTACTAACTTGCAGCTCTGATTATGTCTTTACACACACGGACGTTTTGTTTTGGGTGGCTGAGCTTTGGGTTTGTGTGTCTGTTGGTCCGGAAAGAGTAGGTTGACAGCACATGGGTGGGGGAAGATTGACAGGCAGAATCACAGGTCGAAAGACACAGGATATGAACTTGAAGGTCACGAAAACCCCAAATACTTCCCAGAAGTTTGAAATCTCTGATGTCTTGTTGTTGTGGAAAATATAGATGTACTGTACTTGTAACATTACTTGTTTGTGTAGTGCTCAGCTTTTATGTTATGTATTATGTAGCTTTCTGACTTTCCTTTATCATGTTTTGATGGTGATAGTGTTCTTGGAGCCCAGACAGCAGCCAGCTGATCACATGTTCAGGAGACAAGACTGTCAAACTGTGGGACATGGAACAAAACTCCGTGGTTAGGTTAGTATAGGGTCTCATGATCGTTTTGGCGACATCTGGGGGGTGGTGCCAGCTGTATGTATCAAGCTGTAGTGAATATTTATTGTACTGGTATTTGTGATGTTCCTATTAAAGTGCTTGTGCCAGCTATGTCACTGAAAGAAGTATTATCCAATGAACAAAGACGTTTGTACAAGATATCAGGGCTCGAAATACCACCTGCATATGCAGGTTAGTGCAGGTCAAATTGTAGCTGTGCAGTTATTTCTGATGTTTACCTGCACCTAACCTGCACTGGTTCATGCACTGGTTTTATATATACATGTAGATGTATGTGTGTTTTTATTTGCTGCATTGACTGTTACCACCGATGTAGTGTAGAAGAAATAATGGCAATCGTTTCTGAACAGTTTTTAGTATGATCCATACCTGCAGGTATGCACAAAAAAAAAGAATTTCGAGCCATAAAAATGGAGGACTTGTTTATTTTTGTGCCCTTCTACTTAGTACGTTTGTGATGGGGAAAGCAATAGAAGACCAGCAGCTGTCCTGTCTGTGGCAAGGGAACAACCTCCTGTCTGTGTCTCTGAATGGGTACATCAACTACCTGGACAAGAACAACCCTTCATCTCCCATTAGGATAGTCAAGGTCAATACAACTGGTCAGACATAGTCTAACTGTTAAGGCTAGTCATTCAAATAGTCTCTTATATCTAACATTTTTACTTCTGGGTATGAAAGTATAATTGTTTTGGGTGCCTGAGCTGTGGGTTTGTGTATATTTTTGTTTGGACAGAGTAGGTTTGGCATTTGGGTGGGGGGAAGATCGACAGGCAGAATGTCAGGCACAGGAAACAGGGTGAACGGGAAGGTCTCAGAATCTGACTGGGAGCCAGCAGGAAATAGTGGTCGACATGGGGGAATTCAGGAAGCTACTATCTGGAAATCTGAAATCTCTGATTTCTTGTTTAAAGTGTTTTGAAAGTGCCAAAATTTTTACATGTTAGATAGATGGATTTTGTGCAAAGGTGTGTTGTACTGTTTACCCCTTTGACATGGTTCTTTGCTATAAATCTTAAGGTTGCAAATTTTTCCCCTCAGGGTCACAACCAGCCCATCTCTCACATGGCTCTCTCTGAGGACAAGTCCACAATCTACACGTCTGACAACAGTGGCCGCATCAATATCCTTTTCAACTGTGGTGTCATTACCTAATAGCGTCGGTTGCTCAGTCTGTGGGAGGTGTTTTTGACGATTGACTGAGAGGGAGGTGTAGGAAGTGGGTGGTATGTGGAGGAATCCAGGAAGTGTAATACCATGATTAAATTACATCATACAACCCCCTCCACAGTTCCTATATGAAAACCCACCTTCCCGGACCTGTCACATCTGCATCTAACTGAAATTGATGTTTAAAGCTATCAAATAAGGATACCCCTACTGTACAATGTACTTGGCGGCAACAAGTTCCACTCTACAATAGTTCTAGGAAAAGATGAGTTTTTGAATACCTCAATACTGGGTTGATTAGAAAACAAAACGGTTCCAATGGGCACCATGGTTACCTGTTTATTCAAACCATTTGGCAGTTAGTGCCACTGCTAGTTGCACACATTTCTTAAAATGTCAAGCTACATATGGCAGCACAGTTCTGTATGGCATGAAGACTTGGTGTTCCTTAACCACTCTCACCCCACTGGGACACATCTACGGGTGAGCATGACGTCATTGGGGGCAAGGGTCACATCAACAAGGTGTCCGGTATGGGGGTGGAGGGGGGGAGTCTGATCACCTGTAGTTTGGACGACACCGTCAGGTACACGTCTGTAGCTGGGAAAGAGTACGGGTAAGCAAACCCTTCTTCCTTCTTGCATATCTGATCCTCTTCATCTTGGCATACAAGGTTTTCTGTGTTACCAAACCTACCAACAGAATAGCTTTCAGTACCAAGGACAGCTGCTGCCTGTCTTCATGATAAACAGAAGCTTTTGTTACAGCTAACTCTAGGTGTTGCTTAAAGTTATGTAGTGATTCTCCAGATCGTATTGTACTTTCTAACAATGAGTTATATGAGAACAATACATACATACTTTGTGTTTGACATTAATGCTAATGACTGTATTTTGAGTAATAGCAAATGAGGAAGGGCCCAAGGAAACCAATAGGTTTGTGGTGCTCCTTGGCTTGTTTCTTGATTTTAATATTGTATAATTAGTTACTGTTATGTATGTACATGTACATTCGGAGCTTCAGCAGCCTAGGTGCTATCCTCGGTAGTTACCGCTGGCTCCCTATTGTCGCTTAGCTACCATGGACTACGGAGGATGGCACCCAGGCTAGAGCTTCAGAGGAGGTGATTTTTTTTTGAGAACAGGCAAAAAAAAAAATCAGTGCGCACGTGGATGTCATCCATAAAATGAAATCAGTGTGGCCTTATAAAGGAAGAGTGGCCACTGTTACTCTGACTTTTAACACTTACATGTACCATGTACTTCAGACCAGATGCTATAACCATGGACTCCCAGCCTCAGGGTGTTGGCTTGGGCAAGGATGGGCTGGCAGTGGCTGCCTGTACAAACGAGGTGAGTAGGGCTGTGTACCGGTACGCAGTACCGATACTGTACCTAAAAAATTGATTAGGTACAGGTCCAAAATACCTAATCCCTCAGTATCGGGTACTGTACCTGAATAGAATTACACTAATTATATGCTTATTTGTGGCCTAAAATAGGGAAATAGCTGGTCCCCCATGGGTCCCAGAGACAGCACAGTGTGTTTGTGTTACAGACTGACAGTGTTAACTCCCAGAAAGATCTGTTGTGTATTAGATATGCTCCCTTTAGATGTCACTTTGGTCAGCTTTGAGTAGCATGAGGACACTTAGGGTAGGAGATGAAAACTAAAACGTCTTAGTTTTGCCCATGTTTTGTCTGAGAATTCTCCATAAACAAAAACTTACCTTTAACTGTCAATTTATTCATGTTTATCTTATTATCAATTGAAGTTCAGAAGAACATGTTAATTTGCCAAATTGTTCAGGTACATGTTCAGGTCCGGACCTGTACCTAAAACCGTGTACCTGTACCTGTACCTAAAATTTGTTTAGGTACACAGCTCTAGAGGTGAGCAATGCATCCTTTGGCACTGTCACTACTTGTCATTGTGTGATGAAATGTCTAAACGTTCACAAACTAAATGTCGAAAAGTTTTTAAAAGACCACCACAGATCACAATCCACTGTTGTTTCCAGGTTGTCGTGTTGAGAAATGGGAGGAAGGTGTTCAGCCTGCCGGTGGATTACCAAGCGACCGCTGCCGGCGTGCACCCCAACCAGACTCAGGTGGTCGTGGGAGGCAGAACGGTCGGTATTCACATAACACACTTGTTGTGATATACACGATCATTGTACTGTTAAATGGGTGATATTGGGACATTTGGAGTGACAAAGAAATTTGCAGGGCTTTATATGAGCAATCAATATGCATCAGCACTGGATACCTGCAGATGATTGATTGATTGATTGATTGATTGATTGATTGATTGATTGATTGATTGATATGAGAAAGCCACTTGAGCAGTTCTAATATCTGCTGCATATTTCAAATTTTTTTGTTTACTACTAGGAAGGGTTCTTATCAGTTTATCCAAGCAAAATTGTTAGAAAATAAGATATAAAATTTGCTAATACAGTCAAACCTGCCCGAGTGGACACCTGTCTAAAAAGGACACCTTCAGTCAATGGACACATTGGAACAGTCCCATCAATTTTTACATAGTTAAGACCCTCTCCCAGGAGGACACCTGTCTTCCCCTGACAGAGGACACTTTTTTTCAGTCCCAAAAGGCACTCAGACCTGTCTTAATGGACAATATTGATTGACAGCAGCACCCAGCCGGGCGAGCCCAGAAACAATAGGTTTGTTTAGCATTCAGGGCAAAAACTTGTTCAACGCTAAAACAACAGCAGCCAATCAAGGGTGCCAAAAAAGAATAAAAGGACAGTGATTTCTGCAGGTATGGGGGTTCTCACCTAATCAAGAGTAAAAGGAAGTGAGAACAGACAAAAGGGACAGAGTTTATGACAATGGAGGGTGCAGGGGTGATAATGAATGAATAACAATAGGCTCTATGCAGATTTGCTAACGCTCAAAATTGAATTGTAACAACTAGAGCTTTTTTGTCTGGCAAGAACAGATAGGTTAAATATAATAACCTCCTTGAAGATAGTGAAGCCTACATTATTCTGTGATTCTAACTTAACATTAGTATAAATGTGCTACACATACATTTGTACTTGCATAAGCCTATTACTGGATACACGATATACATGTACACCTGCCAATCCTTCGGATGACCAACCCTGTTTGGGAAGGACACCTGTTCATAAAGGACATTTTTGCTCAGTCCCTTGAGTGTCCACATAAGACAGGTTTGACTGTATATACTAGAATGTGTTAACACCATTGTTTTGATTCTTGACTAACACTCTTGACTCCTCAAATTACACAGGCAGATTCGTAGGAATTATTTTGTGCATTATATCTTTAACAGGACAGTAAGCTGCATGTGTATAACCTGGCTGGAGACACCCTGGTGGACTGTAAGACTGTCCAGTTGAAGGGCGCCGTCACCGCTTTTGCGTTCACCCCGACGGCAGGTACCTGTCGTGCGGACAGGCATCCAGACATATCGGTACCTTGGACGTCACTGAGGGTTATAAGGTAAGGTCGTTCTATCCGTTCCCATGATAAACAGTATGTTGCTGCATGTCCCAACAAACTGCATTATTCCCTCGCCCTGCTAGGTGGCACAGTTGGTTATGAGGTAAAGTCATTTATCAGAGCACGTACTGCGCGTGCACAAAACTCGGATTTTTCACGGTTTCATACAACATTTGAAAACTATAGACCAAATGTCATCCTTAAATATGTGAATACAACCTTAAACGAGACGTTCTGCCAAAGTGCTATGCATAATGCATTACAGGTTTTGCACAGGCGCGCTACATTCTACCGACATGCTTTTTATCAGTTCCCATGACAACGGTATGTTGCTCTCAGATGAAGCCACCTGCATGTCCCAACAAACTGCATTACTCCCCACACCTGCTAGGTGGCACTGCTGACATGTTAAGTGGTGGCACTGTACGATCACACAATGACTGTGACTGAGCCCATAGCCGTTACATTTCGAGGCATATGAGACTGGCCGCAAAAAACCCATTGTTTTGAATAGCGGGGGGGGGGGGAGAGACAACTTCAGGTAGATGTTCTATAAGCGAGGTTCTATAAGCAGGTATTAGGTGGTTGTTGTGTATATTCGTTTGTGGGTATCTGTTGGGATTGTGACTTATGGTTTGCACCTACTACGATACCCTATCAAGTAAATGATATGTAGTGCACTATACTGTTCCCAATCTGCAAAGTATAAAAATTCATGGTGGATTGTCGCCTATGGACACTTGTTGGATGTTCCCAAACCTCTGTCTGTCCCATCCAGGTTGTCCAAAACTTAGATGCGTGGATGCAGAACGCCATGGTCACCTGTCTGGCGTGGAACCCCAGCGGCACACACCTGGCCAGCGGCTCTCTGGACACCAACATCGTCATCTGGACTCTGGCAAAACCTTTCGACAAGTTTGAACTTAAGGGTCAGTATATGTTTGTGTATACATGTATGTTTATTTGTTTGGTAAAAGTTGTAAACGAGAACTATGCGGCTCCAGATGTCTTACTGAGGGACGACTGTGGTGTGAAAGATGTTGGTTAGCTTGAGGAATGAATCCACTCTACTTGTCTTGATATGTTTATTTGTTTATTTAAATTTACCTTTGAGCAACGGAAGGGGAGACAAACAGGTGATATAGGTTGCCTTTACAGGATGTTCTGTCACAATTGTTACAGGTAAAATGGCACCCACTTTTGCACAAGGCTGAGCATCTAATTTGAACCAAGCAATTTACACCAGTCAGAATCAAGAGTACAAGTTTGAATAAAGTACTGTAAGTCCAGTTATGTTCACGAATGCTTTATTTCACGAGATGAAGCAATTTGGGTGTTCACGAGGTATCTGACTTCGCGAGTCGGTATTTTTAACAAAGTGTTGCATGTCTCTGTCGGCAAATTTACCGACAGTCGGCACGGTAATATCAATCATTTTTCGTCGCGTGAGGTACGCGCGAGGTACGCGCAGTTTGAACAATGTAGCAATCAAACATATAAAGGGGAACGCGTTTCTGTCTGCGAAGTGACGGTCGGCACGGCAATATCAATCATTTTTCGTCGCGTGAGCCGGGCGCGTGAGTAGAACAATAGCCGCCGCCATGTTTGAACTCTGTTGCCAAAAATGTTGCCAATTTCTGACGAACATTTCTGACCAGCAGTCCACACGTAGATCACCACTAGTTTTGAATTTTAGCGCACTATTCGATAGTTTTACTGTAATGTTTAAAACCATGTTAATTCAACGAGTTGTACAAAAATCAAGCAAACTTTGACCGACATGTATGTAAACAAGGACGCTACGCTATGTAAACAACGGCCGCCATGTTGAATTTCTCGTGATTTGTCAATCCGCCCGCCGCTAGATTTTCGTAAGATTTTCGTGCCATTCTTGCTCTGTAATTACCTGTAAATATTGTAAGTGTAGCGTAAATTTTATTGGAATGTGTGGAAATGTTGTGCAATGATTTTTTTTGTGTGTAGCTTGTAGTGTAACGATGTACCCGTGTAGTTTGATATTTCGATGTTTAGACAAAGACCCACGCTATCCCGCTTGGTTTGAATTTTTTGCCGATTTTCTGTACTGTAAATAAACTGTAAATAAGTCTGCTTTTTGTATGTTTATGCACCGATGTATGTTGTAAAATTCCGTATGTTACGATGTTGCACATGTTTACAACTGTTCACCGCTATATCTCTGAACTAGCGATCTTGTTAAAATTTGATGTTGTCTAGTCGGCTATCATGTAAACTTTTACAGTTCGCAAGAAGCACTAGTAACAAATAATGAGTCCATAAACCATATGCTCTTTGAATAAAGTTTATTTGATGCTGAAAAAAAGTATTTCGTTATTCGTCGAGTCTTGTCATTTTTACTAGACTAGTTCTACGTAATGTAGAAGTTACTACTAGTATACTACAGTACGTAAATAGAGTTGAGACGCACGATGTGTGGGGGAGGGGGGTGGTACGTACGGAATGGGTTCGCGAGAAGGTGAGTTCACGAGAAGAAGGTCTTCGTGAAAACCGTGAACTTAAAGATTTCGTAATAAAAAATGGACTTACAGTATAATAACCTTGATGTTCCTTTTGTAATTTTTTTCTTTCTTTTTTATTTGATTTTCAAGATACAGTCAACAAAAAGTTGAATACCGTGTATTATGAAATCCTTCAATATTTCACAGAAATAGGTGTTTTCCTTGTAAATGCAACATTGGTAAATAGTGTTGACCTTACAAAGCTGCATGGCAAAATGTGTACTGTCACTAAGCCATAATGTTTTTGGCGACACCTGAGGAGCATAGCCGTTTGCTCTACTACATGTATAATGTCATTCTGAACTCTACATTCTTCTCCCCAGGTGCCCATCCGATGAGCCAAATCTTAGGAGTTGAGTGGCTGACAGACAACAAGCTCATCTCCGTAGGGATGGACAACGCTATCCGGCAGTGGGACATCAAATACTGAAGTGCCTCCTACCCACAATGCACCTGGAGATTGACCTCCATCTTTTATTGGAGACTTACCAATAACGACCAGTCACATGATATAACATGTGTCATCTTAGGTTCTTTTCTACTCAGCTTCAATTCTTTATGTTTCAGATTTCAGTTCCATAACTTTTTTGATAGTGTGAAATTTGGGAGAGACTGGATAGCTTTCAATGTCATATTCTTTATATGGTAGCTAACTTGAAGTATGTAGCACCAAGATGGTGTAAAAGTCTGTCTTGGTCTAGTGAGTGATAAATTTGCCATGCTGAATATCCTGGCCCAGTATGCAGGGGTCAAGGTCGAAAGATTCCTTTCTTGAGGAGCTTGCTGTTGAGAATTGCTCTTGGTAGACTTTTGTGTACGGTTTAGCAACTCAAGAGAACAATGAAATGAAGAGGATAGCTGGTTACCCAAGGAAGTCAACGCATTGTAATGACAGGAACACGTTTATGTTCCAGAGCACCTACGTTCTGACAAAGGGTTAGGGCTGTCAAAGCTTAGGTTGAATTAGGAACATAGGAGTTTTGGAACATAAAGGTGTCGGAACTTAGGAGTGTACAACAATGTATACATAACTAACTAGACTGCTTTTGGGACAGCTCCAAGATCAGTGGTGATTCTGAAAATGGTGAGATATGCATGTAATGGTCTAACTGCTGTGGTAACGTGTTCCATGGCGTGTGATTTAACTTCCTGTTTAGGAAGGCACGTTTCAATGGAAGAAAACTGTGCATCCTTGCCAATGAAATAAGTCTGAATCCTCCAAGAAAGGAAGTAGAGGGAATAGATTAATGCATCAATGGTAATAGTTATGGACGAAGAAAAACGATAAATAAATATGATTTATGGGAAATAAACTGACTGGTACAAACTTGATTATAGAATGTCGTAACTTCAGTTCTAATGCAGTGGCAAAAGATTAAATTCATAGAGAATCATAATACGAGAAATAGATAATCTAGAATGGGTTCAATTTTGAAGTCGCTGAATTTTGCCATAGGCAATGTGCAGGAATATTATTATGATTAGCGGTATCATAGTTACCCTTACAATAATGAAGCTATATTATACATGTATGTCCCAGGAAAACAGATGCAAATAGGTCTGTTAGCATTATTGTGTAATGCAGTGCTCGGTATCAGTTGCTCTAGGAATATTGCCAATTGCAAGATCATAGCCTCTTGATATGTGAATAACCTTTCACATATTAGATTATGATTATTATCAATCATCAATTCTAGTCCTCATGTATGTAGCCTATACCAGGCTTCTGATATATTCACAGACTTATACCCACATTATGCAAAGTTTATTACATCAAAGTCTCACACTTTGGTATATACTCCCAAGTTGTGAAGGTTTTGAATTATTTAAGTGCACTTCATGTCTAATACTTTAGGCCTGTCTCTCAGTTGTAAGAGAACAGTTCCATACAGAATATTGTCTACACAACCATTTCTTTTGGACATGACTGCCATGGGGAAGATTTTTTAAAACACAATTTCTGATCATCTTGGTTTTCTCTGTTTGCCATCGATATGCAAGATCATTCAACATCGAAAAGGTCAAATAAACTTAACCTCTGATGTTCTTTAGCAAAGGGTCATCTGACAAAAATGATATTCATGTCAGGCATTGTGTGAGAAATCTTAAGTGTTTACAAGAAGATATTTTCCATCTTTTGTATGAGACTGATACTGAAGCTGTGACCAAAACTTCTACCCTGGCAGCTATACTGTTCTACTCATAGATCTGTAACGATTAATAGTACTTGTATCTGTGATCTTTGTATTTCCTCAATATGGTATATTAAGTGATAGGTCTGGAAGCACATGTATAAGGTATGGTATACTGATACCACAGCCCGCTACATGTTTTATGCATTAACAGAACAGCTGCATTTCAGAAGAACATACATGTAGTAATGGGAAGGTCTGCATATTATGAAATATGATAGTCAATGTTGTGCAAGAGTCTCTGAAACAACTGCAGTGTTTCCTAGCCTGACTATGGTAACAGACACACGCACAAAGTACTGTACAACAGAACCTGATGAGGCCTTTCGAATATCTCTCAACAAATCAGGAAGTCCTGTCTCTGATACAACTGAATCTATCACCCTGGACATCTGTAAAACTCTAGTACCGTACTGTATACAATGTCACTTTTGTATCAACCTATATATGTTACAAACCTAACTTGAGAAGAAATGTATATGTAGCTATTCTACAGTTAGTTGCCTAGCAAACTGTGGTGTGATACCCTGTCTATTAAAACAAAATAATACGCTTATCTGAGATAAGGTTGTTCAGCTCGATGCCATCTGTCTTGTCTTTAGATATTAGGGTACCATGATTTATTTCATAATTAGCCAGTGCTGTTATGTATGGAAATTCGTTAGCAAAGACTTGAATTTCAAGCCAGCTGTGTAAATTTTCACGTCGTGTTCATCTAGGATCTGAAATGAAATCAAACACATGCTCGCATTCATGAACTCTTTGTAACCGCAATTATGTCGATGGCGTACCGAAAGGGAAATTACGCTCATTTTACAATTATGGCTCAAGTAGGGGTAGTTGGCAATTCTGGGGTGACATCTAACTAATGGAGTCCATATAGAAATAGGTAATACGTGTGATAGGGGCTGGTGGGCAGCTGTATTGACTTAGGGAACGACATTCTACAGAAAGGGTAGATAGCCTCAGTCTGGTATATTTTTCCTTCTATGTAACAAATAAGTCATCATAATTCAGACATATATCATTGTGATCCTATAGATTTTGGTTTTTCCAATACTGGTGGATTTGAATTTTCCATGCTATGTTGTACGCCAGAAATAAAGAATATGATTCTGACATGTGCAGTTGGGATGTGTGTGTGTGTGTCGTAGTTTAGTATAAAAATAACTTATGTCAGATAATTTATACATGTTAGTATCACTAGTTTATAGCTAGCTGATCTCTAGGTTACTAACAAGTGCCAACATTAGCACACTGGACAAAAACACTGTAAAATCCCTTTTTTGAAATTTTGAACCAGACAATGCAAAAGCAAGCTCACTACCAGATAACTCCAGACACCAAGATGTGTAATCTATATGTTCCACTGACTCCAGTAACAGTACACTTTTTTTTTCTTATAAAAGATATCCACTAAGAAATATAATTTCCTTGGTCTGCATTATGGAAGAACTTGTAACGTTATTTTTTCTTTGATAGTGAGTTTTCCCCTGTTGCTAGTTGTGGACAAAATTAGATTAGGTACAGTGAAACCTCCAGCATGACCTATTACCTAACCACAAAACCAGCAACAAAGCTGGATAAATGCTTCTGAAAACATGGCGAAATTGGTGAAAAGCCCAGAAATGGTTTGACCTCCTGAACCTGACACAGAGTGTTGGTGCTTTCCTTTTTCTGGCTGCTCTTTCATCCCTCAGTGTCAGCCTCCTCTTTTCTTCCGGTGTTTGGCTTCTTCCCTTGTCAGTGTTTGGTGAGACAACTGTGTCCATTGTGTGTGGATCCAGCCAAGGCTGGTAGTTGGTCCTGGTGATGGTACAGATGGGGGAGACATGCATAGCAAGAGCACCGTTTACCATCACAAAAGGCGCAGGAATTGAAGCCAACAAGGGGACTCCGAGGCAGTATGTTTTTTTTAACAGAAGCAAATCCTCTTAAAGAATATTTCCAACCAGGTTACCAAGTTTTGTAGATGAACAGTATGAGGCTCTAAAGTGATTAACACTATCCTCCTGAATTATGTTTTAAAAACCTGTTGCGGAGTTTCCAGTGCACTTGCACAGTACCAGGGACTTCCCTCCGAAATGGACCACTCTCCAGCGGAAGTATTTAATGGGCAAATGTCTTAATAAGGGTTCCGACAGGCCCAACCATTTCCTCCCAAGGGCCTGGCTAATTTCCACACAAGACCTCAATTTCCTGCATCATTATTTCTGAATATATGTGATGATAGGGGGCTGGTCGTGGGCCTTACCCCCGGCTGGGAGGACATAAAGGCTGTGTCGGTGACTGTAAATCGTGCACTGATGGAAAGGACTGCGAGCACATGCAGGGGTGTCTGCGTCCAGACTTCCAGCTACAAAAGAGGTGAGTCTGTCAAACTACCACTGATACCATTCTGATAAAACAGTTTTGCATGCCAGTATGTACATGCAGTTGTACGACAAATGTCACATAATGTTACAAAGTCATGTACATTGTATGTTCGAGATGGTTCATCTACTTTTAAGGTTCTCTGTACTGAAGGGTATATAAAAGTTAGCAGAAGTAACGTTATACATTATATGCTGATGCAAAATGAACGTGAGCATATGAAAGTTTCCTTATTTTTGACTCTCGTGAAAGTGACTGTGACTATTTGACCAAAACAAATTTTAAAACAAAATCTGTAACAGTTACTGATATATTTATGTTGTGAGTATTGGTCTGATTCACAAGACCTCAACCTATATCGATTCCCTGTACTGAAGAGTGGCAAGTTTTGCATTATAAATGGCCCTTCTATTTTTTTAGGACAATACAATATCATCAGGATGGACATGATAACTTTCTTACAAGTCACTTTAATATGCTACATGGCATTAGATATTTTATCTGACTTGTGTCTTCCATAATCCTGTGATGTTCACATATTTTCTTTTTTACTTCTCTCTGGTTATTTTACCCTCAGTAGCCTTTGGTTTCTGAGAAGTCATCTGTCCAGCTTTCCGCTGTCTCTCCAAAGTCTGGATTTTCCAAGACAGCTCTTTCTCATTTCGGTTAACAATACAATTTTTCTCAAGACATCTCATACAGGCAAGGAGTGGATTAAGCCCACCTTTTTTTTCAAGGGTCTTAAAGGATGGAGAAACAAGCAATAGATTGAGATGAAAGCGACTGTCTCTGTGCTAAGTAGTACTGCCGCAGGGAGTGCTGCGGACTGATTCTATCCCCTGCGCAGTCCTACTTACAACAGGGAACATTTCTAATGCTTCAAACCATCCTGACCAACCACGAGCTCCAGAAACAGTTGCCATGGAAGCCACGCCCGTCTGTGCTCTGATGTAGCTTAAGCTTAAATGCCATTTTTGTTTTAGGTGTACTTCATCTGAGGGTATCCACTTCCCTATCTGTCAGTTGGACTCTGTTAGAAACTTCATGCAACAAAAAAATGGGGAGTTTGGGAGGGGGAATTCTAAATCAAGTCAATCTAAAGCAAAAGAAACCAAATGTTCTTATAAGAGCTTTTCCCACCTGTTACTAGAATGTACAGTCTTCATGGTATGTGAGGTACAGAATACAGCAAATGTTAGGGAAATGTGATGTTTAATTTGTAGCTACCATTATTTTTGTGTGAAAAAAAGGGGGGCTTGGGGTGATAACCCTCAACTATGTCATTCATAAAAATTTCAAGTTTTGTGTGGCAAAACTTAACTTTTCATGACTTGTACTGTACAACTCTTACATTCCTAAATTGAAGGAGGGGTAGAGGACCAAATCCTAGTTATTTCAGTGGTACACAGAAACACAAGACTAAACTCACTGTATACCACCCCAGTATTTTGTATGTTGGTTCATATGCCACCTCTTCTGATACAGACAAGCATGAAAATAACAACATTCAGTGTTGTAAAGACTACATCAGAAGTGCCAGTGACTGGCCTGCTCCATGCTAAGTACTAGTGCCGCAGGTGTCTGTGTTTACTTGCACCCCTGCAGACTGGTGCTTAACATGGGACAGGTAATACTGCTACCGTAGGTAAACTTGCTCTTGGTACAGGTATTACAACAAGAGACATAATATTAGCCAGATTAAGAGGTACTACAGCCACCCATCTACATGAAGGAGTTTTCTGATTTAATAATCCAACCCTGGGTGTGATTTTCCTTACTTGATTTTGGTCTAAAGAATAACTCAAAGGATAGTATTCAGAAGACATTGTTCTTAGAAGTGTGTGTTTATTTCTGTCTTTTTCAAAGCTGCTGACATAAGGTTTGCAAATTGTTGGATATTGCATTTGCTTTTTTTCCATACTGTTGCACCAAAACATGTAGTTACTAGTTTATTTGTAGAATCTGATGAATGAACAATCAAGACTGGTAATATCTACAAGGAAATGTTAACCGAAAAGATTATCTTTACATCAAAACATTTATTTCCATATTGCACAAAACTGACATCAAATAATGTAAGACCTGAATGAATTATCAAACCAACATGGATTGGCTCTGGTCCATGTATTAAACATTGAGTGGAATACAACAGTTACTGCAAACTGTTTTTGTCATTTCTCATAAAATGCTTTACCCTCAAAATAATGTTACAACATACTAGTAGTACTTTGTACTTTTCTCAAACATTGTTAGGCCACACCAATTTTATTTGTTGCTTCTCTGACTTTTTCAGAAAAAATATGAAGCGATAGGGCGGAAAAAAAATAAAAACAGGCCTGGGCATCCTATTATAGCCCCATTTAATGCTAGAATAGGTGCCATGAAGTCAACGCAAAAGACTGGGTTAAAATTTAAACAATGAATGTTGAACTTTTAATCAAACCACTGCATTGGTAGATGTAACAACTGTAACAACTAGGAAGAAAAGGACTTTCTTTAACTGTTGGAGACAAAATATTTAGCATTTTTGAGTTGATTCAGAACCAGAATTTTTTTTTTTGCAAATCAGAAAAAAATGAAGAGGCGAATCCGAGAAGCAACAAATTAAATTGGTGTGGCCTTAAGTCTAATTATTTTGTGTCTATGTTAGAATCTTACATGTTTCTTCATTAACCCTATTGATTTGACTGACATGTAGCCAAGGCTACCCACATCAGATTACCTTGAATTGAAAGTTTGAATGCCAGCAACAACTGATCCGGTACTCAGCGTATAGAAAAGTACAGGTCAGCAGTTTGGGGAAGTGAACACTTGGCATGTTATCCTGTATTTCAATTCAGACTAACTTCACTATATGGTCCCAGACCTTCCAATTAATACAAGCCTCACTGTACAACAATAAAGATGCAAAAAAGACCACTCCTTTTGTCTGTTGCATATATGCTAATCATCATAGAATTGAAACTGTTTACCATAACTAAATTCTCACAGAATACAGAAATATTACAACCTTTTACACTGTGTGTGTTGTATTTGTACATGTGTAGTTGTATTCCAACTGTGACTATAGATAACTGATCATGATGGTACAAATATTGATTCTCTATAGATCTGGTTCTTGCCACAACTACAGGTAAAGTTTCCCAACATCTCAGTACTTAAATACAGCAGATTATCTCCTGAATTATTGTATCAGTGTCTTCCTCAGCCTCGATCACAGATGACCTCAATGACCTGTAGGTAGAAAGTTGTGCATTTCAAAACCATGTGGAGAACACGTTGTTGAACACAAACATAAAATGTAGATGAGCAGATTTAAGAGGAAGACAGAACAAAAATATTCTGTGTGAAACAAAATGGTCACACGCAATTATGTCACCGTACAAGTCTTGCAGATACAAAATTTAATGTAAACTTTAATAAGTTCTTCTGAACTGGCAAAAGAATACTAGTACCAGTCTTTTGTTGAGTCACATTGCAAAGCACCTTAAACTGAAGTGAGCTAATCTACATGTACATTAAAAAAAATCTATGGTTACTGTTATGGGCTCTTTCCAGTCCACACAAAAGCATTGTATACTCACACTAGGTTCCATGGTTACAGGATCTAAACATCGATGGATGGCACTGCCCACTATCTCATCTAGCAGGGTGTGCACAAGGCTGTGGGAAGGACAATTAATAAGAGTTCGTCAACGTTCATGCTGTAGAGCACGTCGGCAGAACGTACTGCGCCTGCGCAAAACCTGGATTTTCGCTGGATTTTTGGTCAACGTTGCATCAGAATTTTGCCTGTTGCAGACCGTATCTTTTTCTACACAACATTTGAAAACTACAGACAGGCTGTCAACCTTATATACGCGAATTCGACCTTGATGAGACGTTCTGTGGAAGTGCTATGCACAATACATTACGGGTTTCGCGCAGGCGCAGTACGTTCTGCCGACGTGCTTAGCAAAGATCCTGAAATAATACCACCAAAGCACTAAGTTACACTGCCAAAGCTTTCACATTAATGCTGGCTATCAAAAACAAGATATAAAATCAGTCATATACATGACATAATACACACTTTGAGCTGCTGCATTGTTGTGTCTACAAGAAAACAGCTATTCAAGCAACTGGATAGATTTTGAAAACTGTTTTCTTGTGTATCTCATGACCTGGATGTCTAACCTTCATTGATGTAGCAAGGTCTGTTATTGTAAGTGTTTCTACTTACTTTTCATCGGACACAAATCTCCAGAGGTACATCTGCAGGTAGTGGCAGTCCACCTGTATCTGCTGAAGTCCGAAGCGGGCAAACGTCCGCAATCTTACGCACTCCAGGAATGTCTGGGGGACAAGAATGAACAATGAGTCAAAAATTCTCTTAACTCCACCTTAAGATTTACACCGCACTTCTTCTATTTATAGGTTCTACTTTGACCTTTTTAGAGCAAGGCTGGACTAAAAGAAGATTAAAAACATGATCAACTTAAAACATTTGCGCAGAGGTCCCTGGACAGTTACAAGAATATAGAAGCTCAGAAAATTTCTGATAGCAAATTGTAATCTCCATCCATTGCTGGTGTATTTTCTTTTACTACATGGAAAATAATCTACCTTGTCAGGAACAAGTAGTTTTATTACTTCACAAATAACACTGGTACCACAATATAGATACTATTAGATAGAAGTTACCGGGGTACTTAAACATGCATATCCTAAAAAAAGTACTTATCTTGCAACCAATTATTATATAGTTACAGTGACTGCAATCATGTACCTTAAGGCTGATCTTGATAATACCAGTGAGGACAGACACCTTGGAGAAGTCCACAGCACTGAAAATCTCAATCCGCTCTGAGAACAACTTCTGGATGTTGCTCATCAGGCTAGTATCCATGTTGGAACTGGAGGGTGAAGACGCAGTATGAGTTTAGCAACTTAAAGTAACCAAATAAACAATGCTTTGATGGATAACCCCTTGCATTGTATCTACCAGGTACATGTGTATTACAACGTACCTCAGACTTCTTTTTCTGCTGGGAGAGTCTACATTTGTACAGGGGGTGGTGACCATTTTCCTCCACTGCTCCCCTCCCCCCTCCCCCCACAGTTCGTTCTTCCATATCCTGAATCGTGTTTACTGGCACGTTCACATTCATTATAGGATGTTGTACGAGTTTCATACTGTGACAGAACCAACCGCTGAGAAGAATGTCCTTAGTTTGGGATTGTACGACAATAGCACAACATATGTTGAGGTGATGTAACCAGGCCCTACCTTGGTGCATAGCTGCTCCACTGGGAGCGCTGGTTCTGTCTGGAGGAGCTGTAGGGAAATGTCCGTTTACTGGAGTCGCTACTGTGGGCCTTTCTCAGTCCTTCTTCATACAGCAGGCCAACCTGGCAGGACAACAGGACAGTGGTTTCAGCAAAAATTCGTCAAAAGGAATAATGCACAATAGAGACATGCGAAAAACACCATTTTGAATGCAATTGTTCAACACTCAAATATTTTTCACACATTGCACTGTGAAAAACCTACTTCTTCCACCTCACAACACTGTAAAATTAATGCATCTAATTTAACAGTGATTATATTTTGCTGTAGGAGGGAAAAGGAGGTTTTCGCAGTGTTTTAACTTTGCTGTTTAAACAATTCTGCAGTACAGGGGGGCCTGCATGCCCTTTTTCGTAAGGCGTAATGAGGCCTTTTTAGTCTCTGTAATCCGTAGGCAGACGCCCAAAAATCAACGTAATTCGTAATCAGTACATTTACCGCAAAGCGTAAAGGCGTTATCAGACAATTTTACGTAATTCGTAATCAGCGGCGAAAATTTTGCGTAATTCGTAATCACTACCCCCCAATGCAGGCCCTCGTACAGTAGTCATACAATTCATGAATTCATGATGGAAAGGTCACCACGAAAACTGCCAACATAAAACAACTGTGAAAGTTTCTGCATGTACAGTAATAACTACCGATGCTTAGTAGTAGTAGTAGTAGACTGGTTTATTTGACAGCATATCAGCATGACAACAATTATCAGCCTCCTGGCAGCTATCATAATATGTGACCTCAGTCTATTTACAAGTGTATAGTTCATTGAGTCTTTTCACAATGGCTGGAATGGCACTCTTCGTGTAGCGTTTTGTCCCAGAGAGCTGCTGATAGTGAGTGGAGTTCCTCAAGATGCTTGTGTTGTTAGCCTTACCTGTGAGTCTATAGCTGTCACGTCCTCCACAACTCTCTTCATCACTGCGCGGACGTTACGGGGCTCGATGGTGTTCAGCCAATCACGGGTCTCCACACTTTTCCTCAGCATCTACGAATATCGACAAAAACATATCATTATGATTCTTTGTTTTTGTTCACTTCCTAATTATTATCATGACTATTAGCAGTTAGGGAATGAAAGCAGTGGAGACGTGTGAATTGACTTGACTAGTCCCAAAATCTAATACTAAGTTACTGTATTAAGTTGTCTAATGGGCTTTCATCAAGTCATTAAATGTAGTACATTGTACATTGTAGTAACAAATTTGTAAGTAAAAAGATCAAAATTTGTTTCTCAAGTTACACTACAGTAGAATGTCAATTTAAAGAAGAAAGTTAACATAATACATCAAGTAATCTTTATCACAGAAATTTTTGACCTGAAAATTTGAAAAGCCCTCTCTGACTGAGAACCACTAAATAACACACCACACGACACATTACATGCAAATGTTGAATTAGCTCGGCCTTCCATGATGCAGGCTGGCAATCATTTCAAGTGATTTCCCCAGCAGGAGGTAGTTATATGGTGGGAGGAAATTAGCCACATTTGCCTCTACCACAGAACACATCAATCAAATTGGACAGATGGGCTACTATGGGCTTGGGGGCTATTGGGTTGTGCATGTATAAACAAATGTATTTTGTTTTTTTCTTAAATTTTGGTAAATACATCCAGACAAAAACATCAAATAGACAAATACTGTACAACCTCTACATGTAAATGAGAAATAATCTGGATGAATTTGGCTTGATAAAATACAACATAGCCAAACAGACCTTTGATAAAGTTATGCAAGTGCTTCCAAATCCACTCTTAAAAGTTGTCCCAGCTAAATTACTTACACATACAGTTGTTAGCCTTAAGCAGGAATCCAACAGTTGTTTCTATGCAGTCTCTCCAGCCAGGTAACACAGTTCAGACTGAGGTGTAGCCAACAAATTAATCCCTACCTGTGAAATGGTCAAGCCCTGGACTTTTACATAATGGTCCAAGAGTTTCTGTGCCGTGTCTTTAGCCAGGTTACACAGTTCTGACAGCGGCGTCACAGCAGACTTGTCCTCCACCAGAAACTGTTCATCAGTCAGTTGTCCCAGCTAAATTACTTACACATACAGTTGTTAGCCTTAAGCAGGAATCCAACAGTTGTTTCTATGCAGTCTCTCCAGCCAGGTAACACAGTTCAGACTGAGGTGTAGCCAACAAATTAATCCCTACCTGTGAAATGGTCAAGCCCTGGACTTTTACATAATGGTCCAAGAGTTTCTGTGCCGTGTCTTTAGCCAGGTTACACAGTTCTGACAGCGGCGTCACAGCAGACTTGTCCTCCACCAGAAACTGTTCATCAGTCAGGGATATCTACAAAATAGAGAAAACTGTTAGCAACTTAGAGAAGGTACAATATGCTAGGTTTATCCTTTTTTTTACTACCCGGTACTGATACCATGGGACATTTAACCAAGTACATCTATTTCCTTCATCTATTCAAGACAATAACAAAGAATTCCAATTGTTCTTACACTGTATATCACTTTAAAGGAAACATCCCCTGGGTCATTTCTGAAGAGATTCATCCCTTCAATTTGTTCTCTCACTATTTCACTCATTCATTCATTCACTTGTTCTTACACTCACACTCACTCATCTCTTTCACGATCATTCAGTATTCTTTCATTCATTCATTCATTCATCCTCTTCTTCTTTCATTAATTCATTCTCTTGCTCTTTTACTCATTCACTCTTTCCCTCCCTCAACCATTCCTACTGACCAGATAGCTGATGGTGGTCATGTCGTAGTCCAGACACAGGCGAGACAGCAGTAGGATGAGAGGTGGAGGGGCAAAACTCTTGTCTCCGGATCCCTCACAAAACTCCTGTATAAAAAGACACTGTAATGAACTTCATGTATTGTCTGAAGCACAGATTAAAACGGTTACTACCGGTAATTCAGATTCTATTTCCACTTTCCACTAAAATTTCTTGACCGACCACAGTTATCAAAAAAAAGGTAAGTGCTTCTTCCTTGTGTAAGGGATCAAACCTTACAGTCCAGTCTAACACAGCTTGTACCAATTTTACAAAACTGGTGTGTTATGCCTATAAGGCAGTTTACCAGTTATACCAAATAAACAAACAAACAAATTGTTCCTTACAGAGCAGACAGTGAACATGTGTTTGAGGAACCCGACCACCAGACCTTCCCTCACATCCTGGACACAGAACGGCTCGCGGAAGTACGGCTGCATCGCAAACGTGATGTCAGACTCGATGAATGCCTGTTTCAATGGAAAAAATTTGAGTTGTACTGAAGTTTCATCACAGGGGCAAATTGCAGACATTTCTTGTGAGAATGGTCAGAGGACTGACGCTAGTTGTTATGGTTAAAATCTTCATAATGTCATTTACCGTGAATGTTGGCATTCCTTTTTTTGGGTAAGGTTATTGTAGAAACATACCAGGCAACATTGTAATGGTACAAAGTGATGATGTACAAAAATGGCACCAGCATTTTCACACAGCATTTCCCATATATTGTCAAATAAGAACACAAAGAGACAACAAACCCTAAGATCTGACAGCACAGTCTTGAGCTGGTCTAAGATGGAGGCGGAAGTTGTCTGCAGCAGGTCGCCTAGGTTACTGCCCTCCTGTTTACTGATGGAGCGCGAGGCAGCCAGGCTCTGTCGCACGTCCGTAAGGCAGTCTGTACAACACACCAACAAAACAAGAAATCAGAGATTTCAGATTTCTGGCAAGTATGTTAGGTTTTCCTGACTTTCAAGTTCACAGAGTTCTGGGAATTCAAAGTGTTTTGGGTTTTTGTGAATGTACTGGAACTGTGGAGGGGATTGTTTGATGTAATTTTATCATGTATTACACTTCCTGAATTCCTCCACAAGCTGCCCACTTACTCCCACCCGACACGTGCCAGGTTACTTTCAAGTGTTACCTTCATATCAACTGTCAAAATCATCTCCCATCCACCATGCAACAAAAGCTATTAGGAGAAGCAGAGACACAAAGCCACAACTCAGCCCCCCAAAACAATACTTCCATACCCAGTAACAACATCAGGTATGCAATACCCTGGTTAAAAAAAACATACATACATATGTATGCATTGGCTTTAGAAAAAGATAAAACAGGTCGCACTCCAAGCATACTGGCTTTAATCAATGGACATAAGATGTTGTGTATTATCTATTTGAAATTTACAACACTACAATTGAGATGATCCCATGAACTGACCTGCAAAATGTCTCCTGAGTGCTTCAGAGTAGTGGATAACCCTGTCATGAGCCATCTTGGCTACAATATCGGTAGCAGAGCTGGAAAGGAAAATAAGAAGTAACATTAAATTGCATTATACCAAAAGTTGACTCTCCAATAATGATGATCAAAACAAGTACTTGTGTAAGAATATTGGCTTAACAGTGTACGAAATACTTTTTTGAGCCAGGTTGCCCAGTGGCAACCTAAGATGAAAGCTAGGTTGCCCATCAAAATTCCAAGTTGCCCCGAATTTAAACTCTTCTACAATATGATTAACTTTGTTAGAATGCAATGTGCAGTTATACATTTCTGACACAGAGTTGTTTCCCCTTACCTGAAGTGATGAACTCTTCCATGGGAACTTCTCAATAAACAGTTCCCAATGGAAGAAAGGGGCATCCTTACCACAAAATTTAGGTAGTGCACTGAGCTAACTGGGTGTAAAAATAGGTTGCACCAAGCAAAATATGGTTGCACGGTGCAACTGGGCAACCTTGTATTTCGTACGCTGCTTAACCTGAGAAACAACTCCAACCTTGTAGACTCCGTCTCAGGTAGAAGTTTCTCCACAGCCTGTAGCCTGCGGTGGAAGCGGTCCAGGGCTCGGACCAACAGGGTGTTGTCTGACGACTCTTTCTGTAACAGCAATTTTAAAATTTGTCTTAATTCTTAAATATTCTTTCTGCTGAAGTTCTACTCACTTCTGGCTACATATTTGTACTGGTCAAGAGGTCAGAAAGAAGGTTGGTACAAGTTACAGAAGGATGGTGAATTGTTCTACCTGCGAATGCAACTTTGGAAACTTTACAAAACTTAAGATAAAAACTAATAAAAAAGGCTTCTAGACAACCTGACGTTCCTTTCTCCATTTTTTCAAGGACTGTTGCTACTAGAGAAGAAAGAGAAGAGAACTAAGGAGAGAAAAAACAGACAGAAGAAGTTGCTCTAACCTCCAGTTGCACCCTCTGTTCAACATAGCTGAAGTACTGTCCCATCAGAGAGTTCACAAACACCTCCAGTTTCTGGTTAGCTACCTTCTCCAGATGGGCCTGCTCCTGCACTCTGCAAATACAGACAATAAATACACATTGGGTCAAACTGTCACAAAACAACAGTAAAATGGGGGAGACTGGAGGCTTTTGTTAGATGCTACTCCTACATAGAGATCATTACAAGCACACAGTCTATCAGTTATAGTGGCCTTGATGTTTTTTAAAAGCTGCAAAAGACCGAAGCCTCAAATTTTAAGCTCCGTGCAGCTTGCTATTGGTTATCAAATACACAAGAAGTATGAAAAAACTACTTGGTTTTGTCAAAGCACAAAACTATAGGGTAAGCTGATGAGGGTGTACGTAATGTGTGTGGCCCTACCCTGTGCCAGGTCTGTTGATGAACAGGTCCTTGTATGAAGCGATGACGAGACACATGTCACTCAGGAACACGTTACAACCTGTGTCAGTAAACTCCAGAACATCCTGCAGGGGAAAAGGAGACAATCACAACAAGTTTGGCTTATTTTGCTGTCATGAATAAAGAAATGACCACTAATGCCCCACTCACACATTCTCTACTTACTGCCCTAGAACATAGTATAGCTTTTTACACCAACTAGTAACACAAGACAACACAACACAACACAACACAACACAACAGCATAATTAGGAAAGGTTAATACCAATTTTACAATGCTTATTTCTACAGTAGTATTTGTTGATAATGCTAAAGTCATGAGTAAGGAGTGAGTAAGTCATGTAAAGTGCCTTTCCCAAAGACACGACATCCAGTGAGGAATACAAGTAATCAAACCCGTAACCTCTTGATCTTGTATCCGCTTGCTATTTGATGCCACTAGGTTGCAAAGTTAACTTAATAGAGTTGCAAAGCTACATGTAAGTTGCTCCAAAATGTTTGCAAATTAGTTGAAGTCTGTCTCACCATGGGCTTACTTTTCTGCCAAAACCTCCTTTTCTCTCATACTCAGAATTTAAAATAAAACAAGCATGAATGTAAATACAGTTACAGTTCTTGCTCCAAAATGTTTGCAAATATGCTATGTTCAAATCTGTCCCACCATGGGATGAGGCTTGTCTCCATCCCCAGGGTCCCCAGGTGACGGCACCTGCCCCTCCTCCAACATCTGCAGCTGCAGCCGCAGCATCCGCAGGTCCTCGTCCACCTTGTGTCGGGCACTGCGAAACATGAGAGACAGCACCTGATTACCACTGTGCAGTTACACAGTTTTTATACAAAAGAACATGGCCATTCGATTGCTACTTGCCATTGTCAGTCAAAGACCCCGTTCAGACCAGACTTTTAAAAACCGGTTGAAACCGCTAAATAATTAGCGGGGGAAAACCCGGCTAAAACCCCTAGCGTTCACACCAGACTTATAAAACCGGTTTTTCAAAAACCCTGTCCGGCGAATATCTGGTTAATCAGCCATTAAGCCATGACTGCAGTTTAATGAAAACCTTGTCCTTGGCCTTCTTGTATGCAGTCTTCAAATTCTTGATCTTGCTGCGGCACTGCTCCGTAACAATGTCGAAACCATGCTCCCGCAACTTGTTTGAAATTTCCAGGTATACGTTCTTGTTTCGGTACAGCCCCCCAAGCTTTTTCTGCGTCTCCTGCTCTCCAAAAATGGATATCAGGAGCTTGGTCTCCTCCGCCGTCCAGGTTACGTATGCCGATTCCATCGCAAAATGAAACAAAACAGCGGAAAAAAACAGTGGAAACGAACTCAAAACAGTGCAATTCTGAAAACTTTGGAGGTCGAAGTTGGCGGCTTTTGCACACGGCCCGGATGCTGACCCCGTGACCCCGGAATTATGACGCAAAAACTGGTTCAATAAACCCTTAGCGTTCAGACCAGGTTTTTCGGTGGAAAAACCCCTCAAAAACCACCTCCCGAGGTGGTTTTTGAAAATCGGATTTAAACCCCTAAAAAACGGTTAATTTGCGTTCACACCAGGTTAAATAAAAACCGGTTTTTGAAAAACCGGTTGAAACCGCTAAATATAAGTCTGGTATGAACGGGGTCAAAGTTTGGTATACTTTCCATTTTGGCTAGTACCAATAAAGCTATGCATGCATGCATGTGTGTGACTGTGTGTGTATGAATGAATGAATGAATGAGGCTTTATTTACATGTCATGCGCTTCACGCGCCCAGCCCATGTAGGCTTATACGACACTGATTAAGAAAACAGTAAGTATGGTACATAGAACAAAAGAAAATCAGGGGTACAGAGATAACATAATGTATGTGTATAAATGAGTGCGTGTGTGTGTGTGTGTGTGTGTAGGTAAGTGAGTCTGTACATGTGTGTGTGTGTGTGTGTGTGTGTGTGTGTGTGTGTGTGTGTATGCGTGTGTGTGTGTGTCCGTGTGGCCAATGGTTACAGCCTTACCACCATATGCTTTGAGATTACATGCACCAGGGTATCAGGGTGTTTCAGCCACTATGGGAGATTTGCCCAATTTTGTCTACCTTTCTTTTAGGACAAATATCCTTTCTTCAGAAAAAAAACAACAGCCAGAGTTTTCAGTCACCCTCTTAGTAAATATTAACTTAGGAAGTTGATGTGTAACAAGCCACCCCCCCTCATTCTTTGCAGCTGAACTTTGACCTGCTTAAATCAATAAGGACAAAGGTCAACATGTGATTTTTTTAAGGTGATCTCCTGCAACATGGGTGCTCTAACTAAAGCCTCCGTGGTTCTGGCTTTGTTGGCCATGTTAGCTGCCTGGCGTTACTTCCCTCCAGTTCCAGAGGGCATTGTGGAAAAAGGGAAGTTCAGAGGACTAAGTTTTAGCATAAAATTGCAGGACGATGTGGCCACTGTTCTGGAGTTCCTCGGTCTTACAACCAAGATAGCCTTTATGAGGGCTATGCAGAAAGTCCTGGAAGTTAAGATAGAAGATCCCGCCGTCAAAGTCACTGATACAACATTTGGTGGGGTCAAGGTTCGACTGTACGAGCCTACAAGTAGGAAGAAGGCTGGGAAGGGGCCTGGACTGGTCTATTATCACGGAGGGGGGTTCTGTGTGTTAAATCTAGACACACATCACCATATAACCCTTCACCTGGCCAAGACCTTGGGTGTTGTGGTTGTATCTGTGGATTACCGGCTAGCTCCGGAGCATGTCTATCCGGCTGCATTTGACGACTGCCTGGCTGCTACCAAACACTTTATCAACAACGCTGAGAAGTACAATGTGGACCCCTCTCGTATAGCGGTGGCCGGCGACAGCGCGGGGGGTCATCTCTCGGCAACCGTATCCCTGAAGCTAAGCCAGGAGAACTTCAAGCCCATGCCACGACTTCAAGCTCTGATTTACCCCGGGACACAGTTTGTGAGTCTGGACACCTCCTCTAACAGACAGAGCGGACATCTGTATACCCTATCCAACAAAATAGTCGCTCTCTTCAAGTCAAACTACCTGGTCGGTGACAAGTCGCTGATGGAGACATTTCTCAGTAACGAAAACCTTTCAGAGAAGTTCAACTCCTCCCACTATGCCAATTATCTTGACCCACACCTTATCGACCCCAAGATGCCGCCCCGTCCCCCGGGAAAGAAAATGTCTGCAGACGAAGTCGGACTTAACCCCAAACGTAAGAATCTCCTCGACCCGTACATATCTCCACTCATGGCAGAAGAGACTGACTTGAAGGGACTGCCCAAGGCGTACATAGTCGTCTGTGAACATGATTCCATCCGAGACGGCGGCATTTTCTACAGCAAAAGGCTGGAAAAGGCAGGCGTACAGGTCCAACTGAAGCATTACATGTCAGGATTTCACATGGTGTTCCAGTTATTTGATTATGTACCAGAGTTTGGTAGGTTTAAGGTAGGACAGGAAATGATGGAGGATCTTGTGTCATATCTTAGAGAAAACCTATAGGCAGTAAGACATGTACATGTTTTGTAATAGCCTACAGCTACTTGGGCGATACCTTGGCTTAGTGTTAGGTGTTAATTAATGACTAGAAATGCCAAAAAGCATATCATAATCTTTACCTATTACTCTTGGTGCTATCATGCTTCGACCACAATTTTGATGCCAGACACTACACGAATTCAAAGTGTTAACACTAAAAAAAATTAGACTGTGCAGTGAGGGGTTCTTATCAACTTGGGAGATACATGTACCAACTAGAGGCTACATGGGGGTGGTCAAGCTCACTTCACCTACAGTCATACTTCATTTGCCTGACAACCGAGGGAATGCAGAAGACAATGAAAGACTCACTGTTGAAGAAACTCATCACAAAGTTCATCTGCCGGCTCCTTCAGCTGCAGCAGGAGATCTACACACTCGGCTAGCTGGTGAGCATCAGACTGGAAAGGTGGAAATAACATATGATAAAAACACATGCAAGAACAATCAAGGGTCACATCAAACTTTGCAAGCAAGCAATAGAAATACCGTAAACAAATGGAAGAGACTTCGTTTTCGTTTTACACTATATCATTGATATCGTAGCTAGCTAGGATACCCCAGGGTATTGCAATTTTGCCTTCAAAAAACAGTCCAGTACTTAAGTTGCCCAGCCTATTCTTAGCACCACCTATGTTAAAATCAAAGTAAAAAATATGACTAATAAAATGTTATTACATGCAAAGCGTGTCTCTTATTGACCAATCTGCTTATTACGATGGACAGGATTAGTCTAAAGGACAGAATTGTTATGGTGCAATCAATTAGATAAACTCCATGTTACAAAAAACAGAGCTATCTATAGATAACTGTTCTACCTCTTTGTTTTTGAACTGCTCCCTGAGCTTGACACAGAGTTCAGCGACGATGACAGAACAGTCCTCCCTGATGCCATGGAAGGAGGGCATGTGCTGGTACTGGTCCAGAACTGTACGGGCCTTGGTATAGTACCTGGGTTGGGGAGAGAAACCTTCATCAAGACATACAGATTTATCGAGTTAACCTTAAAGGAACTCTAAAGTTGGGAGGAGGGTGTTAGTTGCCAATAGATAATGATTTCAGGAAGTAAAAAATGTATACCATTTCACAGTGTATGATAAAATACTCACTCGTCAAGCGTGCAAAATAGCATCTGGTTCAGTACTCTGGAACACTCTCTAAATACCCTCTAAACAATCCCAGAATGCATGAATACAATGTGCCTGACTGTCAGTAAGGCCTGAATTTAGTATACCACCAGTACTTGTGTCATTATAGCACAACATAACATAATACATGTGTATATAAGTACTTGCTGTAATATGAAGTTCTTCATATGCCATGTGTCAATTGTTAAGAAAGGTACCCAGGGCTATCTTCCTCAGCACGTCGGCAGAACGTACTGCGCCTCCGTGAAACCCGTAATGTATTGTGCATAGCACTTCGGCAGAACGTCTCATATAAGGTAGAATTCGCATATATAAGGATGACGTCCCGTCTGTAGTTTTCAAATGTTGTGTAGAAAAAGATATGGTCTGCAACAGGCAAAATTCTGATGCAACGTTGACCAAAAATCCAGCGAAAATCCAGGTTTTGCACAGGCGCAGTACGTTCTGCCGATGTGCTATCTTCCTCCTGCTTCTGTGGACTTACCTGACTGCCTGTCCATAGGCCTGCATCTCAATACACTTCTTCAGTCGTGCTGGCAGCTCGAACAGGAACTGGAGCTGTAAGTACGACATACAAAATTGTTTCAAAGCAGGGGCAGTGGGTTGTTAGTCTACTGTGTCTAGGACACGGTATTGGAAGGCGGAGCCCATCCCTCTCCTTCCACTGCTTCTTAACTCCCAACCAAAGTCAGGTACCCATTTTACACCTGGGTGGAGTGAGGAAAACTGTGTACAGTGCCTTTCCCAAGGACACAACCTCGCTAGCTCTAGCCAGGAATGCCAGGGATCGAACCCTTGACCTCTCGATCTCATGTCCGCCAGCCTAGCCACGCAGCCATTCAATGCCACCCACAATAAGTTAGTAGTTGTTCATAATGAATACTGTAGTAGGCATTATTTGGTATGATAACATGCATGACTTAACCTCACCTTTTTCAACAACATATGCACGCCCGACAGTTTGGTAATCTGTTGGCGTCGGTCCTGTAGAGTCCCACTGATCCGTGCGCTAAACTCTGTGATGGACTCCATGTTGGTGGCCAGGCGGTCCATTTCATCCTCCATCTTCTTAAAGTCGTTCTTCATCTGCAGAAGTAGACGGCAAATTTTCACTCAGCAAAAGATTTTATCACTCAATACTGTTATACTAGCTTGCAACTAACAAGTTAAACAAACGGGGTTGTTTTATACTTTTAGTAGAAGAAAGAAAATTTCAACCCTGTTCAGAAAGAAAATTTCATCAAATTGAAATAGACACAAGCACAATTACGAGTATAAATTCACTCATACACTCTTCTAACAGAGGAAAATTCATAGCGCATACACTGTACCCGTTTGTTAATTAAATCAAAATTCTATTTTGTGACTGTAAATTAGAAACAACATCACAACTTAAAAAGAAGTGCAAGACAACATGATTTAGATGCTCCTTGAGTATGTAAATGAGTAAGACCATTGCATACCTTTCTTATTGTATCTGTCGCACTGATAAACTTGTTGTAGTTCTCGTACACCAGAGTCTGCATGTCACTGTCCAAGGATCGGATTTCTACAGAAAGTCAAATTACATGTATACAAATTTGCAACTTAACTTAACCGAAGCTAGGTACTTATTTACACCTGAGTGAAGTGAGGAAAGTCGTGTAAAGTGCCTTTCCCAAGGGCACAAGATCGGTGACATGGGTGGGGATCGAACCCGGGACCTCTTGGCCCTGAGCCGAATGCGCTACCGCTGCGCCACACGATGCATAAAGGTTTTATCAAGTACAGCAAGTAAATGAAAAGAAAAATGGTGAGTCACTTCTTTATGAGCAATTTCTCAACATGATGCAAAACACCTCAGTGCAACATTTGGTAATTCATACTTCAATTTCTATTTTCTTTTAATTTTCATTTCTTCTAGGGAACCAGTCTTCTATAAGACCACAGATAGAAATACTAGTACACAAATCTGTATATCAGAAATGAAAGCGCTTCTTACGTCTGACCATGTCCCTCTCCTTGTCCATGAGTTCATTGAGCGACTTCTCCTGCATCAGACGCTGTAGGTACACCTCTGGCTTGAAGTGGGCACCGTTGATGTCACAGGGGTCTGTGGTGGCTGCTGGACCCTTACTACCTGACTCTGCCTGTAGACATATATAAGGTACATGTATATATAGCTAGATTAGATATACAATTAGTTAGGACACAGAAGAACAGATCAAAGTTTCTTTTATGTTTTTTTCTTTCTTTCTTAATGTAACATTCTGATTTTTCCTGCAAAGATATATGTGAATAAAAAAGGGTTTGGTTTGGTTTGGTTTGGTTGGTAAGGATCTCCATTAGTGTGTCAATTCACACTATTCTTCCTGAAGTCCTGGTGATGATGTAAATCACCATGTGGCTTATACGAGACGGGGCCGCCAGGCCAGGGTACTAAGTAATAAGTAAATACGTGGGTGCTACAAAAAAAAGTACTGGTCTGTACAATCTAACTTTTGAAACAGATAGACCAGTACCTGATCAGAGTACAATACATAAAGGAAGGAGAAGTATTCAATTACCGGTAACCTAAAATGTGTTAAAATGTCATCTAAAAAGTTTTGCACCACACAAAGTATATAAATAAGAAAGATGTACACACGTTCACCTGTAAGCCATAGTACAGTTTCAGCATGCCGTGTCTCTTACGGCGACGGCCATCCTCTTCTCCTGGTGGGGGCGGCGATTCTGGGTGAAAACAAGAAATCAGAGATTTCAGACCTCTGGGAAGTGTTTTGAGTTTTCGTGAATGTTGAGGGTATTGTATGATGTAATTTAATTAGGTATTACACACAGTCAACCACTTCCTGAATTCCTCCATGTACTGCCCCCTTACTCCCAACTTCAGACCTCCCTGTCAATCAAGTAACCAAATATCCACTTGTGGCAACCATCTCTGATGGACAAGCATTCACACAAACCCACAGACAAACTCAACCATATCCACCATAAATCATGAGAGAATTTGTGTCGAATGCATACTACTTTACTAGGTTTATAGAGTGGATCTTGTCTTAGTCAACTGTATGATCTTAATCCATCCAAGGTTTTAACCTTCTTGATGCATCAATGATCATGATGAGACCAAATGCAAGGAGGTTATAACTTCCTTGATGAGACCACTGTTCCATCAAGGAGGTTGGTTCCATCACCTTTTATAACTCCATGGTTCCATAAAATTATTATGTTTAAAAAGTTTAGGGGTTAAATATTATTTCTTTGAATCAAAGGGAGTGGGGCCATACAAAATGTCAACAAAAACGGAAGGGTTACCAGGGGATCAAAATGAAAGGGGCATGTCATTCCGTCGTGGATGTTGTGTAGTTTATCAAAAGGCTCCACGTATTTTGATGCCAGAGGAGTTACAACTTACACGTAAACTATGCGAATAATATCCCATTTTTTGCCCTTATCTATTGCCCAGGAATAACCTGTTTGTAACAACACCTAGGTATCGTCTTTGCATGATAAACGGGACAGAGATATACAATGGAAAAGCTTTGAAAACAGACTGAGAAGGATAATAATATGTTTCGCCCTCCCCACAGATTTTTTACCTGGAGCGGCAGCCATCTTGAATCGTAATGCCCGGTGGGATCATTTGGAAGATTACATCTCTGTCAAGGTTGGTCGAAACATAATAGTGGAATTAAGTTTACATAATATATCCTTTTGAATGATCACTGTACAAATAAATCATATAAAATACTATCTTCAGCTTAAAGTTGATAATAATATCGTAGTGGTTTGATATGTGCATCATTGTTATTTTTTTTTAATTTTTCAAAGCACCCTATTTCTTAGTCGACTCGCCCTGAGCGGAAGAAGGCGGAGACATTTTGCAGTCGGCGAAGGCGGAATGACAGATTGCAAGATTTCGCGCAGAGAAAGATGATATTTTGTCCTTAATTCATTCCTTTACAGTCACTTACACGTCTGTAGGAGGTAAGAAACCACTCTGTATTCCCAGATCGCTTCTAAACCGTCTCGCTGTCCGTATATTTGTCGGACAAGAGACTGGCAGAATGTCCGATTCTAATCCAATGAGATGATGTCATTTTTTTGCAGGTGATCTAACATTCAAAGCACAACATTTGCCATAACAAATAAATTGGTGATTTGTTGATGCACCTTCAATCGCTAAGATCGCTTTTATATCTGTGTCATTTATGCACAATTTTGTTTTTATCGCACACACATATGTACAGCCTCCTAAAATGAAAATGTCATGTAAATTATCATAAAATTATATGTTTAATGCAGTGAATGGTGACCCATGATTTTGGGATGTGTAACGTTATATCTATAAATCATGATGTTTCATTATGCTGTCAGAATCAAGGAACCATCAACAAATGATTGATTTTTTTCATCATTATCAAGGGCAAGGCTATAAAAAAATGAAAAACATGACCACAATTTGTATTTTGTTTGTTCGTTTCTTTTGCATAACCATGGTAAACTGCCATTAGGTTTGTGAGTAACGTTACAAGCTGTGTAAGACTAGTAGAGTGTAGGTTGATACCATATCAATAATGTCTGGTGATTTTACATGCATTAATGCAACTTTGCATTTTAACTGGTCATGAAGCAAATGATTGCATTTAATGGACCATCCAGAAAAAGTATAACTGTGGTTGTTTTGCAGCATACTAGTATTTAGCACATTTTGATGTCCCACCTAGTAATAATGTGATGAAGTATATTATTTATATTGAGCAATACTAGTACATATGCACTCAGGTCTAATTGAATTAGAATTGATCTGATTACATAGACTTTCCATTGGTTCTTATCGCTCAGGGAATGGCTAATTATGATGATCACAGCTTATGTATTTGTTTCAGGGTGTCTGGATCGATCCTTTATATTCATTTTTTTCTGTTCATTCATGACATTAGTGATTGCAAATGATTCTTCAAACATTGTGAGACAAAAATGAAGCTTTTTAGTGTTATATTCTTGATTCCATTTTCCTAATTGAATTCTGAAAGGTAGCAGTAAGATATAATTTCATGTTGGCCGACATCCACTAACATACATTGACCCACTTGACCAATAACTGTTTGAGTGCAGTAAAAGGACTTAGAAAACATAATGGAAGAATGATAGTAGACTTAGTGTAGACAACTTACCCAGAAAAGTGATGGGCACTGCCAAATTCAAAGGTTGAAAGAGAAATGCTTTCTGAAACAGTGAGTGAGTAGCACCTATATGCATGTAGCTTCAGTGCACAGTGAACCAGTCATAATTGCCCTGAAGAAGATGACAGACGGTCATTGAAACATTGGTTCTTGTTAAACAAGTGGTTGTGAATAAAGGACTTTGCTATTCAAAAATACATTCTGCATTGATTATATTTTCAGTACATTTTGTACCTACTACTAGTCTACAGCCATGGCAGACCGACCTATGAAGGTTGGGATGCGTGTGGAAGTGGCGGGGAAGGGGCTGGTCGGGACGGTGGCGTACGTCGGAACCACCATGTTTGCCAGCGGGAAGTGGATCGGCGTGGTTCTGGACGAGAAGAAGGGAAAGAACAACGGAACCGTCCAAGGGAAGAAGTACTTCAACTGTGACGACGGCTATGGCATCTTTGTCAGGCAGTCTCAGGTATGTAGTATTACTGTTAATATTATTACTGTAACAGTAATTATTATAATAATATAGGCTGGGTATATACAGCCTCCATGAGGTCATGCGTTACAACAGGCTGCGATGGTATGGTCACTTAGAGAGAATGAGCACAGAGAACTGGCCAAGAAAAATAATGTCCATGCATGTCTGTTGAGGGCCAGAACCCACGTGGCCGCCCAAAGAAGAGATGGGTGGACACTGTTAAGGAAGACATTTGCAAACTGAACCTTCTAAAGGCCGACCCACAAGACAGAATCAGCTGGAGAGCAGCAATCAGGCCAGGGCGACATTCCACGTCCAACCCTCGAACGACGAGGAACACGAGACGTTAAACGGATAGTGAGTGAGAGTGAGTGACACCCGGACAACTCACAAGGGTGACTGAAGTCAGGGTCTTTATAGAGAACGGCAGATGAACTATTGTCAACAGCATCATTATACATAGTTCATGACAAAAAGCTTTCAACATATTAGCATGAAAGTTCATCTGATTTGGTAACTTATATGTGGAAAAGTTAGATTGTTCTCCAACTCCAAAAATTGGAATTTTTCACTGAATCACTCAGTCCTCTTCAGCCGTCTCCAATCGCTCATGTTTAATCTTAAGGTAACAGTTTAATTAATTAGCTTCAAAATGAGACTTTTGAGAGAAACATTCAACTAAAGTCCATGGGCGCTACATGTACATGTACATGTACAAATGTATTACTATAGCTGTTCCAACCTTTTCTACTTTTGCACAGAAATACTGATTTTCTATAACAGTACTAAATGAAATAAAGTGTGTTGGTTATGTAAAAAAAACTTTGATACATTTACAGAGATCACTCAGATGCATAATGTTGCTGAGCTGAGTTTCATTATATAAAAGTTGTTTCCTGATGTTTTATCTTGAATGGCAAACTGTTATTTTGTTCCACCGACATGTAGTTGAACGTGTTAGAGGACCAGTCCGGGGGATCTGCCAGCACCCCCAGCACACCTTCACAGGAGGAAAAATCTGTCTCGAAACGAACCCCTGGGTCCAGAGGTACGCTATGGTAGCATAAAGATCAAATTAACTCAAGATTTAATCAACAATCAACATTAAACTTATAGCTTTACTTCTCCTACATTGTAACACAATCTCTTGGAAGATTTCTAGTTGATATAATTTTTCACCTAAATGATGTCGTCTTTTCTGTCCTATTATTGTTGTACTAAGATGTTTGTGTCGTGAGTTCTGTGTTCAAATGTTGACTTTGCTGTCTTTCTCTCAAGTTTGTAATAAAAATTACCATTGAGACTTCACATTTTAGTCTAATATGTAACAATGTCTTGAATTTCCCATTAAGATGTATTCGTCTTCAATGTTAATATTGTTATCATGTTGTTATACTTATAAAATTTACTTTAATGACACAGTAGATTTGTAGAACCATAGTACTGTAGTTACTATAAGCTTCCATTTTTCATCTAACAGACTCTATAGACGTGTAAGATGTTTTCATGTTCCTATTCCAGCTTTGCTAATGCTCATTCATGACTTACCCGTAGATGCTGTAGCAGTAGCATGAGTATGTACATGTAGTAAGTTGTAGATACTAGACACCCCTTTGCTGTGCATGGGCTCTGCCTGTTACCTCTATACATGAATAAACTGATCTGGACTGATCCACCTGCTCTCTCCCTCACTCCCTCCTTCCCTCCAGCTCCAAGACCAAGATCCACAGGTTTGTTACCATGGCAACGGCTGTGTTGTGGCATCGCTTGTATTTTGTGTGTGCAATGGTGGTGGCGGCTATGGTTTCCCCTCTGTTGTTGCTGGGCATGTGCTTATGCTTAGGCCACACCGATTTGATTTGTTGGTTCTCAGATTTTTGCAGGAAATCAATAAAGTGGGCAGAATAAAAAACAGACCTAGTCCTATGATAGCCCTAAATGCTACCATAGGAGCCACAAAGTCAATATAGGCTGGTTTATGATTCATACGTTTACTGTACAATGGATTTTAGTTTCAACTTTTAATCAAAATCAATGCATTGAAAAACTGTAACAACTAGGAAGACAAGGACTTTCTTCAACTGTTGGTGCAAAAATATGAGCATTTTGGGGGTTGATTTAGAACCTGAATGGCACATCAGATTTCAAATCAGAAAAAATGAAGTGGGCAAATCCAAGAACCAATGAATTAAATTGGTGTGGCCTTATGTGACAGCTCTTTATAACACTAATGCTGTGTAAGAGGAAAGTACTAGTAGATAATACATAGTTGGGCATACTTGTAATCTCCTCATTGGCAGAATGTATTACATTCATATGGATAGCAAGGATATATGCATTTTCAGCTTGCAGGAGACAGTACAGAGCAGTAACTTGCACATGAAAGCTACATCACATCTGCTTGCTCTGCACTCATCAGTCTCACTTGCCATGTAAAAATCACCTGCACCTCTGTACCACTGCTGTGTGTGAAGTGAACTGCAATTATCATGAATTCCATTTCTACTATTCAGCTATCATTGAAGTCTTCTTCATCATCATCAGTAACCACTAAATGTGTACATGTACATCATTCTCCAAACTCACTAAGCTCTTCTCTATAAAGTATGATGAAAAAAAATTTAAGACCAAAAGAAAGTTATATATAGTAGTAGCTGTGGCCTAGTAGTTGGAATACCTTTTCAGTAATGTTTGAAAAATTGGTATGTACCGTATTGGTTATGTGGTTAGGCAGCAGGGAGAACGTTGAATTATTGTGTAAAGACTTTTATATAACACAAAACTTTGGTGTCCATTTCAGCCTTTGAAACTCCCAGAGCTACTAGAGGAAGTCGAGAGAATCTTGAGGTAGGCTGCTCTTCTTTGACTCTTATGTGGTGGTGTAGTGCCTTGTCTGACGCAGTTGTGAAGGTGTATAACTATAATGCACAAGAGAAGCACAATTTCTACACAGGATAAGCTTATGGGGTCAGCCATACAGATTTATACAATTTTATTGAAAAAAACTAAAGTGAATTGTTTATATTAATATACAACTGCAATGGCTTTGTCTTTGTCTTAGTAGAAGTTATAATCATGACAGGGTTGTGACTCAGGTCACTATTAAACTTTAAAAGGTCTTTACCTTTCAGCTTAATATATTTGTTCTAGGAATTAGTTCTGATTGTCATCGATCATATTTGCTGTCTATATCATGTTAGCTAAAATGTAGTCTATAGACTATAGACAAATCTGATGCGCACTTCTTGATGTAGTAAAAATCTAAGAGAGTGTACCTGCTATATGGAATGAATTGTAGTATCAGTGTATTTGTCTATGTGAAGTTAATCATTATGTCATTATTCTTGCATTTCATACTACTTTTCTGTCATAGGTGCCAAACTGACCCAATGAATGCCCTGGTTTTATTTCTGACTTTTTGACTGTTATAAGAAATCATTATAATATTTAAGAAACCTGGTATGTGATTTCTAATACAAAGTGTTATCCCTGAAAAACCAAAAGGCTGCATAGAGAATTTGAGAAACAGTTTCAATTTACATTTATTGATTTATTAAAAGTGAAAAATTGATAAATGCAGCTTCATGTAAAAACTGTTCCATTGGGTCAGAGGTCATAAACATTCCCTCCCTGTTTCAATACATACGTAAATTTAAGTTGTTCTTTTTCACGTTTATTCTCATAGTTCATGAAACATCCCACTTTCAATCCAAATTAAATGTATCTAGTTTTTGCCAAGGGATTTACTACTGTAACACATATTAGGCTGTAATCTATGCAACATGTAACTCGCATGGCATTGCCAAAAGGTCTTGGCTTAAGCATCAGATGCTACCAGTTGAACATATGTAACTATTCCAACATGTTTCATAGAAACAGAAAACAAAAACAAGATATGTTACTGAAATACATCCATCGTATTGATTCAAAATGAAATGAAAAAAAGTATTAGATTCCAAGCCTGCTTCATTTATAAATTGAAAGCTTTCAGATGGGCCAAACACCACTTTTTCATGTTTGTCATTCAAAGAAAAACAAACAAACAAACAAACAAAGACTTTTGGCAATGAGCAGGCACACTCTATCATGTCTGCTCTGCTCTTTTTCTCTGCCTCCTTTCTTCCTACCTTTCACCTGTAGAGACAACCCTTCCGATTCAAGGTTAGATCATGCAAAATCATGGCATTACTTAGTCATTATGCACACTTCAAAAAGGTCCTTTTGTGTTTAAGTTTTAACCTGTACTGGTGCAGGTAGAGTAAAGTAGCACGTCGGCAGAACGTACTGCACCTGTGTGAAACCCGTAATGTATTGTGCATAGCACTTTGGCAGAACGTCTCATATAAGGATGTATTAGAGCATATAAGGTTGACAGCCTGTCTGTAGTTTTCAGATGTTGTATAGGAAAAGATATCGTCTGCAACAGGCAAAATTTTGATGCAACGTTGGCCAAACAGCCAACGAAAAACGTGACAAATCAGGGTTTTGCGCAGGCGCAGTACGTTCTGCCGACGTGCTGAGTAAAGTCACTGTAGTGGTTAATAGGGCTGATAATATGTATGGACACTAACACCCCTTTCCACTAAAGGCTGCGACTGCTGAGTCACCAATGAGCGACCAAAAATCTGGTAGATCGCTCAACGAATTTCCTACATGTGTAGTACAAACTTTGGTCACTCAACAGTCGCTCAACAATATTTGCCGTCTGGTGAAAATGGGGCCTATCAGTTAGATGGTATGCCACATTGTCAGTTAACTTGCAATGTTATTTTCTAAAGATACACATCTTACGAAAGCATGCATCAACTATGAGTTTTGTGATACATTGTATGTAGTTTTTACACATTCAAATGGGAATTTTGAAGAAATTTTGGCGAATTTGGATTTTTCTTATATTATTATTAAACAGCTAAATGTTTTCCCTAGAAACAAGTCTCAGTTATACAGCCATTATAATGTTGTACTAGATGCAGAAATGTTGACCAGACTTCGACTTAAAAGTTCTTTCATATATTATGTTGATGTAGAGTGGCTTATGTTCCAAGTTATCAATGCCTTGGGCATAGTCTTGGTATGCAGTAACAGTTTAATTATTATATGAATCTTTATTGCATGTTCATTCCCGGGGGGATAAATGCAGGAGATCAATGGAAATACAATGTACTAGAAACAAGTATAAATGGCTAACATCAGATCTAAGGTATATATATATATATATATATATATATATATATATATATATATATGTATAGTGATATATAGTGATATATATAGCTTTTTATATATATATATATATATAATGATTCACATCAGCCACTCAGACACCCTAGCTAGGTTTGACAAGAACCACATAATATATTTTCAGTACAATCCTTGTATTTTCCCATTCTTGATTATTTTTTTTTTATAGTTCCAGGCTAACATTAGCATATAGATCCTATACTTTTAATCAATAGTTTGTTTGTAATAGACATCCCATTTATTCTTTCCCTTACCTTGTAGTCCATACCCCAAAGGAAAACACCATCATCCAGCTCCAAGGTACAACCATACTGTATTATCTACCACTAACCGATTAACCCCAGTAGAGTATGACTTTCTAACACTTAATCGGTAATCAAAATTTACCCAGGTATGCATAAATAGAAAATGGGTAGCAAGGTGGATATTTGCGGGATCTTTATTTGCAGCTGTTTCATCAAGAGGTGAAGAAATGGAAAAATGATTTCAAGGTTCTAACAGTACTAGTTTTTTTAGGAGTGAATGCAGGCATAAGGAAAAATGCATAGAATATTGGATTGTGTCGGAATTTAGTACACGTTTTCACATCCCATACATGTATTTTTTTTACTGTATTACATAGTTTATATTTAACAGATGCAGAAGATTGCTATTGTGTATATAAATGATATTGACTTCTGCAGCTTGTCAAATAATTTCTTTGGCTTTGCTAACACATTTCCCTTGCCCACAGACCCCAGCTAGGAGTGCATCATCCTCTGAACTTAAGGTAGATAGCACTGATGATAGTCATTCTGCACAAAACAATGACACCCAAACAGCTTTTTTCTTTCCAGTTGCAAGGCTCTCACCAGGCCATTAACACCATCATTTTGTATATACATGTACTAGGATTTTAAAACTGTATCCAATGTATATTTCCTGAATTTTATCTTGTATGCTTTTATTTTTTGTTCTCAACATACATGCAATATACATGTATTATTATACAGTCATATATGTGCTTTCTGTCACTGATATACTGTTCAGTTTGACAGAATGGCCTGCTCCAATTGCAACCGATGACTTGAATGCCCTTTGTCTTACATACACATAGATGACCTATATCATGAGTTTGAATTACATAGGGGTACATGTGAACCTTTTGAAAAAAAAATTGTTTTAGGATAATACTCTATATAAGAGTATACAGTCATCTTGTTTAAACTTATGTATGTGTCATGTACATGTCTGATTGAGTGTATTACATTACGGTATGGTATGGTTCAACTCAACCTCACCACAGATATGGGAAAATTCAACCAAAGCCGGAGCAAAAACGAACAAACTGAAAAATTATTACATGTACCAGCTTAGAAATTGCATGTGAATAAATATTTGCATTTGCATTGTGACTTTCAATAATGAAGTCCCTAGTTTTTTTGGAATTGTATTGATGTGTGCTTGTATGGTTGATATATACTATTTAGTGGATTGAAATTGTTCTTTGAAAAACTACCATGGGTGTGTTAAACTTGAGCTGACAATATAATTGCAAGCATCCGGTGGTGATGACTACCATTATAACAAATGCTAACGTTACTGTGCCTGACTTGCATGATGTTCCAGACTTCAAAGACTGCAAACTCGGACCAGCAGCCTAAAAAGTCCAAAAAATCCCCAACGTCTAGTAACTTGGAAGAAACCATCAAGGAAATGAAGGTATTGGTGACTCCGTTGGGGACTTTGCAAAGCACAAATTTTTGTTTGTCACACGCAGTGCTCATGCTCAGTGAGTTCGGCATGTCTGTATTATTGTGCACTGCTTAATTGCACCGCTGAATGTTTTATGTATTGAAAGCATACTGCAGTCTCTACAAAAGCTCATACATGTACCACAATCAAAGCCATGTACATGTATTGCGAAGATTTGTGTGTGAACGAAATTTGCTGAATGTTTGGTTTTTGATCCTCTACCAATGACAGTAAAGTCCACTGTTACAGGCCTAGGCTGGCAGAAGTTGCTTTTGCTTGAGCTGTTATTGTCTTAGAATAAGTGCTAACATGGTAGGAAAGCTTGTAACAAAGATCTGCGTCTATAGATTTTGTTGCTTGGAGTGTTTTTGCTCACATTATGTAATCATAAAAGAGAAGTTTTAGATAAGGTTATTCTCATGCCAAAATACTAATGTGTACTATAATATGTTAGTCTAGTCTAACTCAGACAACAATAATTTTGAATGTTTTTGAAAGGTGCCATTTAATGATGATGTAACAAAGATAAAAGTTTCCCATTTTACAATTTAGCAGGGTCCATTTACTGCTCACACAGATGGAAGACTTTTATCACTATCTTGTCTAATTATTGGGAAACACGATGAACTTTTACATGACTCTATATCCAGCCAGACTTGAAGTCTGAGACTGTACAATAGAAGAAATCTCTCCAAACTCTTCCTCCAGGATCTCTTACATTTCTCAATTTAAATGTGCCTATCATTCTTTGCAGTTACTGTGGCTGTAGTAGACAATGAATATAAAATGCTTTTCTTCCTCTTTACCATCTTCGAATTCTCTTCCTCCTGTACACCGTAGTCTCCCACCCAACCTTCCAAGGACTCTACCAAATCCAAAGTAGGTGTCTTCTTCCCTCCTATCTCCTTTACACTTACTTACTGTACCAGCCTTTTCTTCTTTTTGGCAGTGCCTCAGGGGCAGAGGCATTTAAGAATTGCCAGCTTTCTCAGACTGGATTCAGAGAAATTTGTGAATTTGGTTAACCTGATATACAGTATTTGTGGAAGAAATATTTTCAATTGGTAGATGATGTAGCACTGTGCAACAAGGAAATGGAGATACTATGAAGTTAGACCACTTTGCTTCAAAGCATTGTAACAATGCTGTCTTGTCAATTACTCTGCCAGAAAAGTGGTCTAATTTCATAGTTTCTGTATCTTAACCTTCTCCCTGCTGTTTTAGCCATGGAACCAATATATATTTGTGGCCAAAAGGCGACCTCAGTAGAGAGAAAGTTAAGATCTGCCTTTTGACAATGTTGCCCAGAATGCTTTCTTTATAATTCCAGTTTCCTCACAATTAGATATTTCTGTCAGTAACAGTTGCAATGAATACAAATTGCAGCTGCTTTTCCTTTGGCTTTGTATGAGCTTTCTGTATCCTCCTCCTTACTTTAACCAGAACAGGGATGTGTAGATCTGCTTTATGTACCTGTGTCATCAGGTCTGGAGAAACACATACTCTGCAGAACAGTTACTGTATATACATGTAGTGTGTGTTCTTCATGGTCTTCATCTGATATTGACAATGGGCCAATGCAGCTATACAGCGGTATTCAACAGACTGATTGTATGTTATATCATCGCAACACAAGAAGACTTCTGAATCAGTGAATTTTCATGACTGTTCTGTGGTTGGTAGGTCTTGGTGTATGGAAGAAGTGATTGAACTTGGAGGTACTTAGCAGCTGATTATAATCTGCAGCTTCTATAGCCCCCCTTTTTATTTTTATATTGCATATGAGTACCTGTGTTTGCTTTTGCATTGCTCAGATGATCATAACTTTTGAAACTTGCAGTTTTACCCCGTTCGACATCGTCTTAATCACAGGAAGGTGAGAATGGCAAAAGAAGGAAAGTTTTTCCAGAACCCGTTAAATGTGTTGTTTTTTTAAACTGACCCTCCTGCTTCGTTCCTGGTCGTCCCTAGGAATCCACACCTCTATCCACCCCTGCGTCCACCCCTGTGGGCCCAACTCAAGCGGAGATGGACGAGAAAGACAGGCACATCGGGGAGCTCAATGCCAGGAACAAGGACCTGGAGGAGAAGCTGGACACCATCAAGGTCAAACGTCTGGAGGACAAGGGCAAACTCAAGGAGTTCGAGAAGAGCAAGATCGAAATTCAGAAGGTGAGATGTAGTTCTCACAAGATATTTATTCAGAAAGTTTTTATTACCGGTATACTTTTTTTAAACTGATACCAGTTCTAACAAGGAATGTAAAATTTCAAGTTTGGTTTTCAAGTGCATAAAAATAATGAGACACTTAATTGTCGCTCTTGTGTCTGTTTAGATTTCCTACCAATCCTTTAAAAGATTCTTTTAGAATTCATCAATATCTCTTTCATGGTAACATTGTACCGAATGCTGTTATTATTTGCAGCTTCAAGAGTTTAAGAGCAAGATGCAAGAGGCCAAAAATGATCTCGAGAAACAGCTGAAAGAGGCAAAGAAGGTATATACTAAGGATGAATTTTGTATTGGAAACATCACCCTACCTCAAATTATTCATACCATAAACAACCATCGTGATTATGTCGACGATATGAAGACACAAAAAGTCTTTGATTACAGTCTATTTTGCAAGTGGGACAAATGAAAACTAAACATTCAGCTAATTACAGACATGTTCAGATCACCCTTTACAGAGGCATAAGGACTTTCATTTCTTCACATTTTAAAAGCCTCTTATAGGTACCTCAGGCCATCTACATCAAATCTCCATACTTTCTCCTGTTATTCTAACATTTTCGTTTTTGAAAAATTACCATGCAAAAACTTAATGTAACTGAAGCAGCTTTTTGTCCAGTTTTCAGCAATTGGTTGAAGGTTTGTGGTCTCTTCTATCATGATGTCATGTAGGAAGCCAAAGAGGCTCTTGATGCGAAGGAGCAGTTTGAAGAAGAGATGAAGGATGTGTCAGAGACCATCGAGATGGCCGCTCTGGACAAGGAGATGGCGGAGGAGAAGTGTGAGGCCCAGCAGATGGAGATCGACCAGCTCAAGGAGAAGCTGGACGAGGCACAGACGGATCTCGAGCTTCTTAAGAATGAAATTGCCACTTCAGGTATTTTGATATTAAAAGATATTAATTGTAGATTGTGATTCATACATCAGCATCTTACTATTCATAAAGTATTCCTTTTCTAAGAGTGTCATATGGTGAAATCTTTTCGATAAAGACTATATGGTTGAGAGATCATAGTTTACACTGTTTGCTTAATTAAGTTCTGAGTTCCTATCCAATAAGACATGATAACATATTACAGGTAGTGTCACATCTCCAAATCATGAATGGTATTGCACTAGTTATGCAACAATAAGTCTTGAGGTTTCACCATAATAAGCTTCTAAATCTTTGGGCACTCCAGTTCAATCTTGTACTCCCAACACCAACACCTAGGTGGCTCTTCTGAGAACTTCTCAACAGGACTGACAAGTAGGTGTATTTAATATTCGCAGAATGGAAATTTTAACTTCAAGCCTGAGGCACAAACTGTGTATACATTGTATCCCCAACAGGCACGGAGGGTGCTGCCACCAGCTTCCAGGTCAAACAGATGGAGGAGCAGAACAACCGACTCCGCGACGCTCTTGTCAAGTAAGTGTGGCATTCCGGTAGTCCAATAATTCACTGTAACAGTTGCTGCTGCAGAAAACTCCTGTGACCAAACAGACATGGTATAGTTTCTCCAGGGAATCTTAAAAATCAGGAAAAGAATGTAACCTGCACCAGACAAATTTTACCTGCACCACTCACAGTGTTCGAAATACTTTTTTGAACCAGGTAGCACAGTGTGCACCTTTTAGTTCAGCGGTACATATTTTCAGGTTGCGTGGTGCGCTACCTGAGTCAGGGAGCAACTAGCGCACAAGGAAATCAGGTAGCAATTGCTAGTGTGCTAGTGGGTATTTCGAACACTGACTCGTTTTCAATCCCTGTCAGTCCATGAGAAAACAATGTTCTTAAACTGTGATCTGTTGTATGACATAGGATACTACCTTGGACTGTGCTGGTAAACATAAGAAATAACTGCACAGCCCCAATTTTACCTGCGCAAACCTGCATATGCAGGTGGTATTTTGTGCCCTGATGTATGTCCATCGGCTGTACTGTCCAGGATGCGTGACCTGTCCCAGTCTGAGAAGCAGGAGAACCAGAAGCTTCAGAAGGAGATTGACAAGTCCAACTCCCAGCTGAAGACCCTGAATCAGCAGAAGGAGAAACTGGCTAAGGCGGTGGAGGAGGCCGAGGCAACTGTGGACGAACTAAAGGAACAGGTAGGTTTTGCTGTTATTTTCTTTAAGGATGACTTCTTGGAATCTTGTCCGTCCCCCCCCCCTCAGGTTGACGCTGCCATCCATGCTGGTGAGGAGAAGTGGCGTTGTTATTACAGTGTTATTACAGTGACTGTAACAGTGTAACCCTTGACTGTATACATTTTGTGAGGTTAAATAGTGGAATTTCATCAGGAATTTGCCCTCCCCCCTCAGGTTGATGCTGCCCTTGGTGCTGAAGAGATGGTGTTATTATTACAGTATTATTTATTTATTTTTTTTATTGACTTCAGTTTTCACCTCAAAACAAGGCTCGTGAGAGCCACTTGCATGTTTTGGGTTACAGTGAGGACTGCGTGGTCAGATGTTTGTTCACCCTAGATTTAAACCGTTGGAGGTTGTACCTAGTGGGGAAACATTATATTATTACAGTGACTGTAACAGTATAACCCAGTGGTCTAACCAGCATCCGTCTTTCGGTCATCCTACGGAATTTTGCCACAGATCATGATGGATAGAAATTTTGCCCAATCCATCATCTTTGGTGGACAAAAATCGGTGTGTAAAGATATGGAAAGAAATGTCATATGAAACTAAGCTTAGTCGCCCAGCAAAATTTGCCCCTCAAAGTGCAGGAAATAGTGTTTCAGAGGGTCAAGATTTCAAAATGTTCATGGGGGAGCATAACTGTAAAAAAATTTGAGGCTGGCTATAACCCTTGACTGTATTGTGAGGATAAATCTTCTGCAACCTTGCTTGCTAAGCTCGGCCTTGAAGACATCAAGTCTGTTGTGCAGTCCCGCCGACTACGATGGTACGGCCACGTTAAGCGTGCCAGTGGCTGTATTAATAGCATCACTGAACTGCAGCTGCCTAACAGCAGAGGTCGAGGAAGACCGAAAAAGACCTGGACAGAGTGTGTGAAGAAAGACATTAGAGAGCGCGGCCTTGCAGGTGTTAACCCACTGGATAGGGCTGCCTGGAGGAGCGGTGTGAAGACCAGTACTACTAGCCGACTGCTGCCAACCCCTGTGGCAGGGACAACAGCAGCAGTATAATCAAATCCTGGATAGTGAGTGAGTGAGTGAAATGATGGAATCTTGTTGCCCCCCTCCCTCAGGTTGACGCTGCCCTCGGTGCTGAAGAGATGGTGGAACACCTGACGGAGCGGAACCTCCAGCAGGAGGAGCGTATCCAGGAGCTGGAGGAGCAGGTCGGGGACCTGGAGGCCATGCACGAGATGGACGAAGAGATGCAGGAGAGCGCCCGCGACAATGAGATCGAGATGCGGGAGGAGATCGACATGGCCAACTCCAAAGTTAGGGAGGTAAGAATGATTGTGTGTTGTACAAACTGTCTGGCTGTCAGTCTGAATTGTGTGTTCTACAAACTGTACCTAACACAAATATGTGATTTTTAAAAAAAAATCATGCTGCAATATTGTTTGAAAGCAGTTACTATAAATTGTGAAATGTTTGTGGTGGTTTTATTTTCATGACACTGCAAATATGAGTTTTGTATTTCTATTGTACTACTAATAGAATTGTTTGAACATCAACTTGAAACACCATGAAAACCTTCTTTTCCCTCATACTGCAAAATACTAGTAGAACCACCAGGAAAGTAAAAGCATTTGTAGTATATCATGAATTATCTACTAGTAGTTGTGTACTATTGGACTATTCTGATGTATATGTTTTCTGTAGAACAGTCTTAAATTGCCATCCATGGACATATTTTCTGACCCCCTGTGCTCCCTGTCCCTCCCCACAGTTCCAGCGGAAGCTTGAGGCCTCTCAGGAGATGATCGCAGACCTGCAGCAAACCATCACCAAATATAGAGACCTCACCACCCAGCTCAGGGTTAGTACACCTATATATGTTGTTTAGAGTAGTGAAATATCTCTGGAGAGAGTGTAACTTGTTCTTTTGTCAAGGCATCAGCCTGCAAAGGTAGCCATTTTGCACCAAATGTGTGTTGCGTTGATAAAGTTTAGACATCCAGGTAATAAGATACACAAGAAATTGTTACTCAGGCAACTAGATAGATTTTGAAAACGTTTTAAGACATTTCAAGTAGCATCCACTACTTTTTATCAATGACTGTTGTTGTGTAGCAAATGTGTGTTGATTATGGGGTTAGGCAGCAGAGAGAAGGTTAAAGACGTAAATTTTATTCGTTTTTGTATTACTAACTAATATGCTTTCTTGATATTTTGTCGTCAGGAGAAGAATGAAGACCTTGCGGAGCAGACAGCTGAGCTGGGGAAACAGGAGCCTACCACTCCAGTGGAGACGTTCGACTTCAAGACCAAGTTTGCAGAAGTCAAGGCTCATGCTAAGGTTAGTGCTTGCTTGGCAGCATTGTTGGCTTCTCTAGGATGAAAAAGGAAGTTACAGTTTTCCCAACTTCAAGAGTTTTAATTTAGTCAGAAAGCTAGAAATAACAATTACGTTGTGTCACGTGGGAAACATTTATACTCATGATTGTTTGCTTCTCTCATATCTTAATCATATCCAGGATGAAAACAGAAGTCATCTGTTGCAGTTTTTCCTACTTCAAGAGTTTTGATTTCACCAGGAATTTGCTAGAAATGACAAGGGTCATATAGGATATATTTTATGTTTATGATCTTTGAAAATGAGCTGTATTCTGTGTTAACTATCCTTTCAGCAAATTGACATGGAGCTGCGTAAACTGGAGGTGCAGCAGGCCAACCAGCATGTCAACCTGCTGTGTGCCTTCATGCCGGATAACTTCCACCGCAGGGGAGGTCAGTAGGTTGTCAGACTCTTAAATAAGTTTGGTGTCTGTGTCTGTATGTGTATGAAAAGCCATTGGAACGTACAGGTAACCAAGAACAAGCCTGAAATATGGTAGTTTGGTCATGACAATTCAGGTGGATTGATGTTTTGAAGGTAGTTATCATATATCTAATGTTTAGTCAGGTAAGTGTCGTACTTGCCACTAAGATTGGTTAAAAATGTTCATACCTGCCCCCCCCCCCTCCCCCCAGGTGACCATGACTGTATCCAGGTGCTGCTGCTCATCCCCAGGATGGTGTGTAAGGCTCAACTACTGGCAGACCAAGTCAGGGATAAGGTCAGTCACTGTCTTGTACACAGTACAAGTTTATATTTAGTTTGCTTTATACAGTATTGCCTTGTATTATATATGAATATGATAGTAATAATAATACTATTGGTTAATTCCTACTCAAAGGTGTACAGACTTGCAGGGTTCCCTTTATTGGGTCCTGACTCCTGAATTGTTAATATGATTGTGACATTTATAATAACAAACTTGATTAAGACATTTAAAATTTTCTCTTTGCTATTGCTACATTAAAAAGTATGAAGAATGCTATTTAAATTGTGTTGATTAAAAACTAGCAGATGGAAAGGTTTTTGAGGGTAATGCAGTAAAATCAAATGTCGATGATAAAATATCTACATTTATAAAACATCAGTTAATTGTGGCACAATGTATTATTGATTTGATAATCCATAATTGACAGCTGTGCTTAGATTTTGTAAGTTGCAGGTAGTAGTTTGCACATGAATGTGTTACGTTCTGCCAGCAATGGTTTATCAGCATATGAGTGAAGCAATAGAAGTTTGTTTGTTTGTTTGTTTGTTTGTTTGTTTGTTTGTTTTATTACATAAATTTCACACTATTCTTCCTGGAGTCCACTACAATACAATACAATTGAATAAAGTATGAATAACAAAAAAACTTATACAATTGGTAGACAGAAAATAAACAGCAGAAGTGTTTGTCTTGCAGCATGAGTCGATAGAAGAGCAGTTGTATGGGCCTGATGAGGGAGGGGAGGAGGGAGACAGCCAGGTTGTCTCTTCTGGTTTGGGACATGTGATGTAGAGGGGGAGGTGGTAAAGTGGTGACTGTATGTACTGTAGGGGTGCAGCAGTGTAAGCAATATTAAAGAAGGTTTCGGTTGCTTGTAGAGGTATCAGCTTGGAAGGTTTATTTATAGGTATGGCATGGTGAACTGCTGATCCAATAGAGCAATTGGTGGTTTAATTTCGTCATATTGTCCTGGTGGTGGTGTGGGTAAAAACAGGTTCCAGACATAGTGTGTTTTGTGGTGCCATGTCCAAGTCTTACCCTGTTTTTCTTTTTAAACTGAATGCTTGTAGAAGGAAGAGTAGAATTGGTGGAAGATGTAGGGTGGACAAATGCTTCAGATCCTTCAGCTTTACATGTTTTATCAGTTTCAAGGTGGTCACACGCATAGACCTTGATGTGTTCTGCTCAACTTGAAGAGGCCTTAACGCAGCAAGAACGTTTGGCTGACTTCTCTCAACCCTGAGACCCTGCTAACTTTGGTGTCTATTTGTCTTTGTTTTCGGCCAGCAGTTTGAGATCCCGCAGGGCGGTTTAGACCGGACACAGGTGGTGCGGAGCCACGTGGGAGAACAGCTGGGTTTTGCCAACCATCTCATCTACTCACTCGCCATCTTCCAGTCCATCCTGCACAAATATGACAAGTAAGACCCACACATGTACAGGTTCTCTTGTATTGCTGTAGTTTGTATGATGATGTGCTTGTTTAATGCCATGTAAGAATTAATTCTTTTAAAAAAAGGTAGTCCCGTAGCCTTTTTGAGGCAGTAGGGGCAGGGGTTGTTAGTCCACTGTGTTTTGGGCACAGTATTCACTATTGGAAGGCTTAGCCCATCCCTCTCCTTTCATCGGTTTTTAGTTCCCCAACCGAAGTCAGGTACCCTTTTTACACCTGGGTGGAGTGAGGAAGTCATGTAAAGTTCCTTTCTCAAGGACACAACATCTAGCTAGGAGTACAACAAAGTGTAGGAATGCTATGTCTCACCATTGTTATTGTTGTTGTGTTTTAGAGCCCTGAACTCCTGTTCTGTGGAGCTGTACATGAAGGTGGGGACACTGTACCCGGAGATGGCCCTGCACGAGAGGGCCCTGGATCACCTCATCGACCTGCTGAAGAAAGATCAGGTATGGTCTGAACACTAACTCATCTCATGGGCTCCACGTGGACTTTTCCCTGTACTGTCTTGAAAGTGTCACAAAGAGCCCATACATTAAATTTCATTTCATAAGTAGATATTGTGATTGATAAACATTATGGCAATGAAAACATCCCTAATTATATATTGAGTGCTTTTAGTTGTGTGCGTCTATTCATGAAATACTCAAATCGGCCTGCTGGCTACTTTTCATTGAGGTCATCAGAGAAGAGATGAGGGTCAGACAAAATATAACGAGATACAGGTTACATGATTGAAGTCCTAACAAATCCTTAAACATATTGTTGCTAATAGATACAGGATGTTTAAAGACTTGAGAACTGACAAGAGATCATTTTATTGCAGCTGGATGAAACTGTGTCCATGGAGACATTGAACAAAGCTATTGCTTTCTACCAGGTATGTACTGACACATTTAGCCAAGCCATAATACAATCACATAGTTGTGGTTCTGTGTACCTGTAGTCTTTTCTGTGTTCATCTATCATTCACATGTCTAGTTCTGCAGGATAGTGTTATTTGTTCCTGTCTTCTTCTTTTCATGTTTAATGCTATGTCTTTTTTCTTAGCACCATCATGTCTTTGTTGCTTTCTTCTAAACTACTACAGATTGCCAGGCACCTTTCCTCTTTCAAAATTGTTTGCATAAGGAAGATGTTTCAGTGTTGTTGCTTCTTCACCTGCATCGTAGTTGTCTTGCTACCAATGTCCACGTGTCCCCTCCCCCTAAAAAAGATCAAGAGCAGATTACTTTAACTGAAGTTTGAAATCAGTAGTATCATACACTAGCTGAATAGCTTAGAGATACCTGAATAGCTTTAGACTTAGAGACACCTGACATCATACAAGCCTAAGTTTAAACTAACACTTTTTACCTTGAAGTTCCTTTATTACTGGACTGCAGCAATTGTTAACCATATATGTAAGTAGTTATCAGGAATACAAGGCTTTCAGTTGGGGATTTTGGTCACGTTTCTGGCAGCACACAACACTGCATTCTTCAGGAAGAAAGAGGAAAGGCACAGTCACTTTAGTTTCTTGCGCTAGTAGTAAAAATTTTTTCCCGGTGAAGTGGAGGATTTCACATCTTGCCACGTTCTCTACAGGCTGCCAGAGACTATCTGGAAGCTCAGAAAAGGCCCAAGGTATCATCTCTTGCAACAACACCTCATAAGCTAACTATTTTTTCACGCTCCCCTCCCCCCATGGAAAGTGGTACATCCCCGGCCCATGTGCACCTTGCTATGCCTGTGATAGCATGAAGATCCCCTTAAGTTTTCCTGGCAGTTTTGGTTTGAAGTATTTTTGAGCCTTCAAGATGTTCACGACAAAGCAAGCAGACATGTTTTGATACAGTTAGAAACTCGCAGGAAAGCCAAGTGAATTCTAAGAAACCTGAGCTTACCATGACTATGTTAACGTGCTTTTCCCCCCTTAATTACTATTCATTGCAAATTGTTTATGCACTATGAAGGGAACAGTGCTTAACTTCAGGATAACTTTGGATGTTCAGAGCAAGAAAAATGGCATTAACGAAACAATCAGTGTGATTGTGTAACATTAACACCTGGCATGGAGACCAATGTATTGTATATAAAATTCTGACAGTACTAATGACTTTTCCAATTGTGAAGCCTCCCATAAGAAATTATAGAGATGACACAGCTGCCATCCCATTACTGTTGCTGTCTGTCTCTTCACCATGCACCAGATTTGCCATATCTCCTGGGCATTGCACTGAGCATGGGTCATATTCTTAATGACACTGCCTTGAGTTTAAGTACCAGTCTTCTATTGGAATGCACTGGTTTTGTAAGACTTAAGAATGTTCCTGTATTATTTTTCAATAGCAATATGTACTTCCTGCCATGTAATTGTAATCAAGACAATTATAATGTTAGTTACGAGGTTTGTAGCCAACTGTTTCTTCCAATCCAAAGAAGAAAAATACATTTTGTAGGTAGACTAGTTGAAATATAATGATCAGAAGAATTTGTTGGTAAGACAGAAGAGCCTTTGCACAGTTTTTTTTTAGATCCATGCAAGTTAGAAAGCAAGCGCTGTGATGATCTGACTCACATTAGGTCACTGCCATACTAGCTTGTCCATTTTGTTGTTTTATGTTGTACTTTAAAGAGTCCAAATCTATCTATTTGAAAAAAGATTATGAATTCTTAGAAGAGAAAGCATAAGTAGCACTCCTCTATGTCAGTAGTTCATGTCCTGTAAACCCCAAACTTTCCTTAGTCTTGTCAGTTACTTTTACAGTACTAGATGTACATCATTGTGCACAGGTCACAAACATCTTAAAGCTGTTACACCCCAAACTACAGATGGCATCACCCGTTTAACTTGCCCCCTCCCTGTAGCACCTGTACAGCGTGCACCTGATGAATGAAGTGGTGGACTGTACCACTCTCCTTGGGGACCACCTGCGCATCACGTCAGCAGCGCAGGACAGCGTCCAGACCGACCTGAACCGGCTGAAGGTGCTGCTACACCCCGGACAGGAGACCAGCGACTTCGCCATCCTCCTTAAAGACTTGGAGACATCTAACGGGGACTGTAGACAGTTTGCCAAGAAGGTGTGTATGGTTTGTATATGGTTTGTAGCTCATAGGTAAAGATAAACAGTATTAGATACAAATAATGTAAATTAGGTCTTCATTTACATACTAGCAGGTACATGCATTTGTCTTTCTATTTGTCATAATTTTCCAAGGTGTAAAAGAACGGTTGATAAAGAATATTATTTGTATTGCTTTTATATCATAATGTTGGTATGTGTAAATGTACAGACAGAACCACTTGACAATGTATGAATTGCATGATTGCAGCTTTTTTTAATGAGATGTAGTTTCAGGTGAAAAAGCTAGAGGGCATCACTGTAACATGTGTTTGTCTTGTTGTTGTCCAGATCAAGAGACACATGCCTGGTGAGGAGAGCTCCAGGACCCTGTCCTTTGGACAAGAGGTACATGTAAGCTCTGTCCCTGATTCTTCTGGTGTCGTGTCTCCTTCATGACATCACCTTCATCTTCTCTGTCTTCTTCTCTCATGCCTTCATTTCCCTCAGCTTGTACCTTACAAATTGTTCTTAATGCAGAGCATTACAGTATTTTTTGTCAGTGTTCAACTTAAGTCAGCAGAGGGAAGGTTAAAAGTTATATATCCTCTTCATTGACATGTACAATGTACAATATCATAATTATTATTACAGTATGCTGTTTCCAGTGTTGTAAATTGTTGGAAAAAGGCATGATTGCAACTTATTATCAGAGAATGTATTGAATTATGATGATATATTAAATGAGGACATTGTCAAGTAACTAGTAAGTAACAACTACTAGACTAAGTATATAAGCTAGTGGATGTTGTCATCTTTAGTAACTCCCAACAATAAGTTTAAGTTGATTGATGCAAAACAAAACAAAACTAGCTAGCCATGGAGATGTTGGAAGGTTCCATGTTGAGTGAAGGGGAGTGAGTGTGTTTGTTTGTTGTGCACCTGCAGGTGCAGGACTCCCTGGCCGACTGTGCCAAACACCTGGACCGGCTGGTCAGGTGTCTACAGGACATCACAGCAGGTGCCATGTCCCAGGCTGCGCTACTTGGTGGTGCGTATAATTTATGCATACTTTAAAGAATGTCACCACCTGCATGTCTTGGTGCTACATAGTACACATAAAGCACATCAGCAGAACGTACTGCACCTGCGCGAAACCTGTAATGTATTGTGCATAGCACTTTGGCAGAACGTCTCATATAAGGCTGTATTAGAGCATATAAGGTTGACAGCCTATCTGTAGTTTTCAGATGTTGTATAGTAAAAGATATTGTCTGCAACAGGCAAAATTTTGATGCAACGTTGACCAAACATCCAACGAAAAACGTGAAAAATCAGGGTTTTGTGCAGGTGCAGTAAGTTCTGCTGACGTGCTTACACCTAATGTGTGGTGATGTCATTACTTCACTTTTTTTGCTGTGATTTATTTCTTACATACAACAGATAGGTTACCTGGTATGTCATCCAAGAACAGACACTTCACACTTAATCAAACTTTATTACCTTGTCATCATATTGAACTATTTAGAACACACTTTATTCAGGTCTACAACTATTACTCAATTCTATATTCATATCTAGAACATTTGTCAGTAATGTATAAAATGTATTTCGTACGAGCTGAATGGCTATCACTCCAGCAGAATATGTACTAAACAGTAGAACCAGACAAAATCAGTTATACCAGTTACAGTTGAAATGAACTTTCATTTGCTAGAGTTTAAAAAATACATGTACCTGATCACAGTGTACGCCTTGTTGACTTGCTTGTGTTGCAGACAACGAGGGTATCCAGGCCAAGAAGCTGGAGGAGCTCGCCTTCAAGGTGTCGGACCAGGTGTACGGCAAGGACGACACAGGCCCGTTTGAAGCCATGAGGTCAGCATCTCTTGTGTTTTTCCACACTTCACTCCGGAGATAACATAAGAAACTATGGTGAAAGTTATTTTTGATTAGCATTAACAAATCAAATTTGACCAATCAGTAGATCAAATTGCATGTGAAAGGAATAGGAACTTATTAATAAGAAATCCCACTGGGAGCATATTGTTGTACCTCTTCATTGGAGCATGAAAAAGTAAAGACACTTATGTCTTTACTCAGCGACCCAAAACAATATTTCCATACCCAGAAGCAACAAGGGTTAGAAATGTAGGAAGAGTATGAAAGACATTTATCAGAAAGGTACATTTCCTTCTCATTCCTTCTACAGGATGTCATTCTCCCTGCTCATCATAGCAATGAATAAACTGTCAACTGCCATGATGGAAGGAGAATACGATTTCCAGGGGCCACCTGAACCTAAGGTAAGCCTCTACCTTCTGTTGAAGCAATCTGGGTCCATGGTAAAATCTGAGTTAAATGTGAAGAAATAGAGCTAGGAAAGAAATGCTACAATTTACAAGTGGTGATGTGATCATTAATGAAGGCTGTAGAAAGGCTGGTAGAATGTCACCAGTTTTGGCATTGGAGGAAACACAAGAGTTACATCATGTATGTTCAGGGTGATGGTTGACAGAAAGCAGCTGGTATCTACACCCAGCTAGTTCATACAGTGATGTTGAGCTGCTTTGATATACATATTCTGATGTGACTTGTTTTTATGCTGTTGACTGTTCCTGTAGTCCTCTGCTAGAGGACGTGTACCAGTCTGGTTGTTCTCAGTTCTGTCTACTTATTCTGTCATCATGGAATCCTATTAAGTTGTATTGAGTTTGTTGGTTCTTTCTCTTGATTTTGTTTCATATTGATTTGAATTTTCCTGTTCTTTCCATACCTTGTATGTAACTCAGCCTCTAAGTTACTAGTAGTTTGTTGGCTCTATTAAGTCTAAATTCTCCTGTTGCAAAGTTACCATACTTTTGATTGTCAAAGCACAGCGTGTAATGCCTACATGCTAGTATTTTACTGATTGCATGAACAGAGACTGCACTATGCTTCCTGTGTACAGCAGGCTGTAGAAATTATACACAGCGTTTCTCACCAATCTTTTTAGAAGTAAACATACTTATAATGTCATTTTGATCATTTATGTACTGTACTTGCCTGTACTGTTAGTTGTACAATACATTGTATGTGGTGCAGTTGTAAAATTATATTTCTGAACATCATTTGCCAGTTAGTTTCTGGAAATACCTTCAGTACTTTCTTTTCCTCAAATCTTATTCCTTCATTGACTTTGCATGGCAAGTTTGTGGTCTTTTATGGTGATAATCATTACACTTTTCTGCTCAAGACATCATGACACATTTAGGACCTAACAGTAAAACATTTTGGGAAGATTCAAATCACACACATTTTGTTTTATCAAAAAAATAAGTAATGTAGTTTTTTTGTAGTTGTTATGTTTTCTATTATTAGTGGTTATTATAATGATAGTTGTTAAGTTGCATAGGCTTAAGTTGCATGGCAGCATCTTTGAATGCTGTGTTCTCCATACATTTATAACAACTCATAAACAGATGAACACACAGGAAGTGATCATAAAATCACACATAGATTGTACATTAATTTTGTACATAGTTCCTATGTCCACCATGTGTTCTTGTGCTGTGTGTTACAAAGTATTACATTGTAGTTGTTACATTTAGTATTACTCAATTTGGTCTTTACTGTTCTACCACCATATTTCACAATACATACTAGTTTATGTTTGAAACATGATAAATCCGAAATTTGTATTTTCGTTTCTAGTGACAGTTTGATAGTTTTCAAGAAGAAAATCAAGCTAGATTACAAACAAGGAGTGGGTCTAGTAGTTACATAATTGTAACCCATGATTGAATGCGTGAACATTTTTGTACTAGTAGGATCTCAAGGGATGATTATATGTTCAAGCCTTGGTATGCACTAAAGCTCATGGTTGTAGTCCAGTCCTTAACACAACACAACACGACACAACACATTGAATTTCGCTCTGATAACACTTGATGTATGGTTGGGCATAGGTAGTGTGTACCCCAGCAAACATAGGTGCAACCAGTCACCTAAATTCTAACTTGTATGTGGTCCAGGAACATACGTCTTGAATCATTCTCAAGGAAGGTAGAACTAAGCAAGAACACACTACCAAAAATGCCAATCTTGTTTTTCTTCAGAGAAGAATAATTTTCTTCCACTGAGAAAATTATTCTTCACACAAGAAAAAAATCTTGTCCATGAGACAAGAATTTCAAGAAACTGCATTTTAGCATATTTTTCTTGTGGTAAGATTTCTTTTCTTATGTAATTTTCTTGCCTCATTCAAGAATATTTTTCTTGGAGCAAGCTTCACTTTCTCACAGTTATTAAACTTTCTTCTCAAGATATTTTTTCTTCAGGCAAGATTTTTTTTCTGCAGATCAGAAAGGTTCTTCTAGCAAGAAAACCCTTCTGTCCTCAAGAATAGATTTCTTCTATCCAGAATACATATCTTGTGTTAAGATTAAGATTCTTGCCATAGGGAAACCTAGAATCAGTTTCTTGAAAGGTTCCAAATTTGGCAAAAACCCTTCTGTTCTCAAGAATAAATTTCTTCTACCCAGAATACATAATCTTGTACTAAGATTAAGTTTCTTCTAGCAGGAAAGCCTAGAAGAAGTTTCTTGAAGGTTCTTGTAGCAGGTAAACCCTTCTGTCTTCAAGAAGAGATTTCTTGCACCAAGAAAACGTATCTTGCACTAAGATTCAGGATCTTGCATGGGAATTTCTTTCTCTTCTTAAGACTGACATTCTTACTCCAAGAACATTTTACTTGCATCAAGAAATAGTTTCTATTTCAAAATTCTTTCCTTCCTTAAAACATAGTCTTCTTACATCAAGAAAATGTTTCTTGCACTAAGATTCATGTTCTTGAACAAGAATGCCTAGTGTGAGAAATATAAAACAGAAAATAATGTTGTATACCAAATTCTTGTTAGGATTAACAATTATTTTGACAAACCAAATGACAGTATAGTAACGTTTATTACCACATTCGTTACGTATAGGATATAGATCTACATGTGTAATAAGACCATTAAAAACATTCTTTGAATGGAAACAGTTCAGTATACACATACAGTAATCTTTTAAACTATTATACAATCATTAAATAACTAACAAGTCATATGATTATAGAATGCAGATATCACATTTCGATATCAGAAAACCCTGCAGGTTTGGCATTTATTATAGCATTGGCACGGTCACAATCTTTGGACACCTGAAAAGAAAGGAAAGACCTTTGTTAGGATCGATGCACTGAAGGCAAAAAAGTCAAAAGAGGATGTGTATGTTAATTGATTACTTTAAAGGTAAACAATTAAAAATTATAATGCAGTAGTACACTGTACTATACAATTTACCTGTGAGATATGATTTTGTAATCAAAATCAGTGGTATTGTAACAAAATTTGGCTTTGAAAACAGTGGACCACCATGTAGCATTGCAGAATGGTGGGGAGGGGGGCACACTTACCTTCTTTTATATCTGTCTGGTTCCATGCTTTTTCTGTTGCAAAGTTGGTTTGTTCTGCAAGCTGACCAGGATCACCATTGCCTCGGATGTACATTAGGTCCTTTTCACCTTGATTTTGACTTGGAGTCTGACATAAGTCATTACTGACACAAAGAGAAGTGACCAGCACTGCCACATCTGACTTCTGTTCAAAACTCCCTAGTAACTGCATTCTGGGATTTGAATCAACCAATCAGGGATTCAGAAAAGGTCACATGACAAATCAGTATTCAGCCTAGAAAGTTAAGAAAAAAGTTCTTACATCATCTTAATATAAGAATAATCTTTCTTAAACTTGCTGGACAAAGAAAACAAGAACATTTAAGAATTTAAAGTAAAGTATATACATCTTAAGCCTAATTAAATTCTTGTCTTTTCTTGTGTTTTTGTTGCTAAGAATGGTCTTTCTTAAACTTTCTAGGAAAGAAAATCAAGAATGTTTAAGAATATAATACTAGCCATTTCTTAAGCCTAATCAAAGATTTTATATCTTAACTTTCTTGTTTTTTCTTATCAGTGTTTGTCAAGAAAGATAAGAACTTAATTCTTGTATTTTCTTAAATGTTGCTAAGAAAAGCAAGAATGGCCTTTCTTAAACTTTCTAGGGCATAAAATCAAGAATGTTTAAGAATATAATACTAGCCATTTCTTAAGCATAGTCAAAGATTTTATATCTTAACTTTCTTGTTTTTTTTATCAGTGTTTGTCAAGAAAGATTATAGAGCTAAATTCTTGTATTTTCTTAAATGTTGCTAAGAAAAAACAAGAATGGTCTTTCTTAAGCTTTCTAGTCAAGAAAAACAAGAAACTTTAAGAAAGAAATACTAAGCAGTGCTTTATTCTAATCATAGATTTAGATATCTTAAATTTCTTGCTTTTCTCATCAGTGTTTGCCAAGAAAGACAAGAACTAAATTCTTGTATTTTCTTCGACATTGCTAAGAAAAACAAGAATGGCCTTTCTCAATCTTTCTAGGTAACATTAACAAGAAAGTGTTTGCCATACGCAAGAAAAAAAAACTTAAATCTGACCACTTTGATGTCAGGTAAGAAAGAAATCTTACATGAAGATTGTATAAGAAAGTCTGAGGAAATGTTAAGATTAAAAGAATTCTAATCTTGTAACTAAGAATCTTCCCTAGAAATATTGTCTTTGCTGAAGAAATTTTAAGATTAAAAGAATTCTAATCTAGTAAGTTAGAATCTTCTCTAGAAATATTTCTTTAGTGAAGAAAAATCAAGATTTAAAGAAGCCTATACAAGAAAAATAATCTTCACTCAAGAAAAATGAGAAAATTGTTCTTGGTGCAAGAAAGTAGGTATAAACATTCTTTCTTTTTTTTCTTTTTTTTCTTATTATTCTCCCCCAAAGAAAAATTTTCTTCCCACAAGAAAATAAGAAAAACAAGAAAAAGCATTTTTGGTAGTGCAAGGGACAGAAGAAGCAGTGAACTTGTTGCTCAAATATGTGGTGTTTATTAGGTGTTTTTAGACCATAGGTTCTGAAATTGCTACTGAAATACACAATGTGTCAACTCATTTTCATCACCAGTACAATCCTTTCCATACGGTAACAATAGTTTTCAAACATTGTGTTACCATGGAAGCGACCTTACAGGCTGTTCTGTCCTCTTGTTGTGCCCCTTTCTCCTGAAAATACCAGCTCACTTGTAGAGTACCCCCCTCCCTGTGACCACATATAATCTAGTGTGTGTGTGTGTCTACAACGGCACCGACCCGGCTAACCCTCACTATCCTGTGTGTTCTCGGCTGCTAGGATACTCGTCCATACGCTGTCCACTTCCTCCGACCGTCAGCCACTGATAAGTACTCCTCTCTATCGACTTCTTTAAGTGTACGTGTGCATGCACCTTCTCTGCACATGCACCGCTGCATGCCACATGTTCAACATGGCTGACTCGCTCCCTTACATCTTCAGCAGCGTTTCTTAACAGTCTTTACTTTCTTTTCTCCCCAATACACTATCAATATTAAACCCGTACAGGGCGTAGCAATACAACATGTATCTTAATTTTTCAGACCTCATTTCTCTGTTAGATTGCTAAATCTTACATTCATTACCTCTTTCCCTGATGACCTCATTCATGATATTTACCATCATCCCCCATATCTCAAGTTCTGCCTTTCTGTAAGTTATAAAGAACCCTTTTTGGTTCTTATTGGTATGTTTTCCCTTTTTCAATATCCATCTACTTTTTCTAGTGATTCCATATTTCTTACACTTTCTACAAGTTGTTCTTAAGGCTCAACTTTTACAAACTTCTTAAATCTACTCCTGTCTCCTCGCCGATGTTGATACTCTTACTTTAAGATGGAATAATCATCAATGCTCGCAGCAGTGAGTTACTTCAGGGCACAACTTGCCGTCTCTACTACATACATCCCTACTGCTAATGTCATTCTTCTTTTTGTACGTCCAAAGCCCCAACCACCGGTGGCGATCCGAGCGACAAAGGTAAAAGGAGAGATCCTGGACTCGGAGGGCATGGGGCTGAAGCTGGAGGACCGGGAGACGGTCATCCGGGAACTCAAGAAGTCACTGAAAATCAAGGTTTGGTTACTCCCATCTGAGTGGGCCTGCTGAGAAGGCCTGTAGATGACTAGTTCTGTAGTATATAACATGTTAGATCCTCTGTCTATAACCTACAGACTGCCAGCTTTTCTAACTACTAGTCTCTGTTTAGTGTGCTCAAGTTGTTCAAAATGAAGAAGGATGTTTGGGAAGTTGAGTTTTAAGATATGAAAGGTGAAAAACAAGCTTTAGTTGTTTTGTTTTCACATACTTTAATAATTTAAATGAATGATAAAATATTTATAGCATCTCTTCTTTATCAGGTAATATGATGTGGTACTGCAGTGTTTTCTACAATGATCTTAATATGTTTTCTGTCATTTTGGACAACTTGGCCTCTCTTCTTAGCTAATAGAATATGTATTGCACTATGCAAGGTAAATCTCTCTTAGACTAATGTTTGCTGTTCATTGTCTCCCTAACCTTGTGCCTGCCCAGTGTGACGAAGTGGCTGTCTTACGCACACGGCTGCAGTGCCTGACCTCTCGCTCCACTTTCTCCCGGATGGTATCCACAACCCTACTCGTGTCACGTCTCCATTCCCACTGGAGATATATCAGTGTTAACTGCTACTGCATCACTGCACTGAAAATCTGAATGATCAATTATTACTAACAGCAAAGAATAAATGAATTACACACGTGGTTTACATGTGATATTCATATATCAAATCAATTTTCAGTGCAGAAAATGCTGTGCTATTTTGAAGAGGTCTGAAAAACGTCTTTGTTGCCACCTGTGCCTGATGCAGTCAAAATGCCACAATGAAACTCTTACTCTTACTCTTAGTGGGTGAAAATTGTACTGTAATAAATGTGTTAGACGGCAAGTTCAAACAGTAACAGAAAGGTATTTGAATGCCAGGGGTTTGGTGTGCAGTGACGTTTATCAAACCTTACCCCATAACATTGCCCTACCCTATACATTTCATCATATTCTACCTTCCTATGTAACACATGTACCAGTCATACAAAGTTATAACTTCTATCCATGCCACAATGATGAACATTTTCTTTCTTCTGTTTTTCTCATGCCAGAGCGAGGAGTTAAGTGAAACCAACGTGCGAATCGGGCTGCTGGAGAAGAAGCTGGACAACGCGACTAAGGAGAGCGACAGTAAGACGGAATACCTGAAGGTCCAGCTGGAAGAAACCAATGAGGCTCTCCGCAAGAAGGAAGAGTGAGTGGAAATCCAGACATTGAGTTGTTTTCAGATGCAAAACTAACAAGCTTTTCCATTGACTTAAAGTGCCTTAAAGTTTGTAGCTCCAAACTGACAGTGGTCCACTGGGTCAAAGTTGATAAGCACAAGTTAGACATTTGTTAACCTTCAGCATGCTGAATTGACTGTGGACCAGAACCACTTTGGGAGCATGGAGCATGCGGAAGGTTACAATATTAACTGCACTTCCAAAAGAAAAGTATTTGATAGATGTTGTCTTCTCAACGTTAAACTGATTAGTTACTGTAAGACTTATGCTTCTTTTGATGAATACATGTATTTGCATGACTTGTAGATGTATTCAGAACAAATTTGGCCACTTATTATGCTTTGGCAAATGAATTTCAGACAGTTTTGTTAACATTAATGCATGGAATGAAAAGACAACTTCCAGGACTGGTACTGCAATCTTGATGTTACTGTTTGTTGCATCCTCATGTGTTGTCCGTAAATTTCCAGAGAGTTTGAGCGAACCATGGATGCCCTCCAGGCCGACATTGACTCACTGGAGGCAGAGAAGGCCGAGCTGAAACTGAGAATGAACCAGATGTCCAAACGCTCCCTCCTAGAGGGTCTGACACGCCACCAGGCAGCCCCCTCTGGTATTGCAGCTGTGGTGGCAGGGGCTGCAAGTGGTAGTGGTAAGAGTGTTTCCATCTACCTTTAGTATGACACAGTAACTTAAAGGGGTGTCAAATACATCTATTCCACCATCAGAAATATTTTCTTTGAATAGAAATGTTCTGTCTTTGTCTACTTTTGTGGAAATTTGCTCCTTTCTGTTGCTCTCCTTGCAAAATGCTTGCATCATATTTATAGACCATGTATGCCACACACTGCACTCTCTATTTTAGTGTTGAAGGAATTTTGAGACAATCATTGAAGCTTTCAGTTAATAGATAACTTTTTTGTCATTATCATCAAGCACACATCCTTCCCACTCCAAGAACCACAATGCTGCACTTGGGATGACTAATTTATAAACTAAAGGTGTATTAAAGTAGAAGAGGGAGACAATCCTTGGAGAGGCTTTTCAGTCCTTTTACAAACTGTTACTGAACCATCCCTCTGGTGCCTGGATAGGATAGTTACTGTACTTTCCCTCACATCCGCTGTTTTCCTCTCCTGTCTCTCTCACACGGCAGATGTAGTGACTGGAGATGTGTCGTGGGGTGAAGGTGAGAGGACATCTTACACAGAACTCACAACTACATGTAGTGCTGTGTATCTAAACCCACGTTTAGGTTCAGGTCCAGATTCAAGTCCAGAGGTTTAGGTTCAGTTCCGGACTTGTAGATGTAAGTCCGGACCTAAACCCACGGTATATAGAAAATTGCATGTCGACAACCTTGCAATGTTGTCTGGGCAAAACTGTGGCCACATAACATGGAGGCCGACACTTGACAATGCCCAATAGCAATGTTTTCTTCATTTTGCAGCACAGATTTTGCAATCTGTGGAAGGTTTTATGTGGTTCGGAACGAAAAGGGGTATGTGACATGTTTTTTTCCAACCAAGTCCGGAACTGGTTCCCACAATTCAGATTTTTTTGGACTTGAACCTAAACGTTTTACAAGTCTGGAACTGAGTCCAGCGAACCAGTACACAGCACTAACTACATGTACCTTCTTTGCCTTTCTTTTTTTTTTTCTGTTTCAAGTTCGTGATGTGTAGTACATGTACAAAATGTAGTAGGAAAAATTTCTTGTTTTTGGAGTCTTTCTTCATGCTTGTCACCTCAGTATTTTATTTTGATCATGAAAGACCAAGAACCAAGGAAAACATTGATATTGCCTCAGCTGACATATTGCTTCTGCCAGTTTGTAAAGGATTCAGTTGCACTGTACCACTATCCATACAATGGCCTTCCCTGTATTACCATGTATACCATTCTGTCCTACCAATCATTGAACCTCCTGTGCCACCTACAAACATGCTGTCTGTGTTATTCCCAGGTCTGCTGTAATTTTCCCTGTGTGTGCAGTCTAACTGTGATGTGTTTTGATATTTATCATTCAAACATGATTATTAATTATAATTCTTTTTCTTGTTAATTGGAGATGAAATCCACAACATATGTCAGTTGGTAATACATTTCTGTATGTTGTGGTGTGCATTAGATACAGACAGTTTCTCAGCACGTCGGCAGAACGTACTGCGCCTGCGCCAAACCCGTAATGTATTGTGCGTAGCAATTCGGCAGAACGTCTCATATAAGGTTGAATTCGTGTATATAAGGGTGACATCCCTTCTGTAGTTTTCAAATGTTGTGTAGAAAAAGATATGGTCTGCAACAGGCAAAATTCTGATGCAACGTTGACCAAAAATCCAGCGAAAATCCAGGTTTTGCGCAGGCACAGTACGTTCTGCCGGCGTGCTCAGTTTCTCCCCCCTCCCCATACATGTCTGCTGGTTCCCCAGTCTAACTGTGCTGTGTGTACGTTACAGGTATGGGCAGTCCGACGTCCCCTGTGGTTCCCATGACAACAGGTCAGACTCTGGTCCGAGACTCTCCACTGCTCCTTCAACAGGTCAGTACCTCATTTTGTCATCCATCCATCCATTCATTCCATCTCAGTATTCTTCTAACAGGAAGACATTAAATGGAGGTCCCGTGTTTGGGGAGAGCCACACCCCAGGCACGTTAAAGAATCCACCATACTTATCGAAAAGAGTAGGGGTCCTTCCCGGTGTAAGTGGTTCAAACCTTACAGTCTTATGGCCGCACCTGGGGTCGTATTGAGGTCACCTGAGGTAGCGCCGAATGGCAGCCGCTCCAGACCCTTGCGATTAAGCCCCACCACCATTGTAAGCTCCTCACAATTCAGCCCTTGGCTGCAAGGAGAGAGTAAGCCGGCCCATCAATAACATAACATTATGTAACTGTAACAGTACTATAATCTTCAACAGTGAAACACCAAAGTATATAAGGTCAGAAATTTGTCACAAGATGTAAAAAACATTAAGATGACTCAATAGCTACACTTTCTTCTGTAATGAATTCATGAGTCATTGACATCTCTGTTTTCCTTTTCTTCAGATTGATGCACTGAAGGTGGCTCTTCACCATGTCAAGCAGGAGAACTTCAGACTACAGGCACAGAAAATGAATGTAAGTAACCACATTCACTCCAAGCACCATCCTTGATATACCAGTTTTATATCAGGCATGGATGAACTGGTATCACATAATTCTCTGTGATGACAATAGCACTGGGTCTTTACAACTTTGCATATATACATGTACTAACTTTATCTTTTTCCAGGTGTTCTGTGACAGTCTGATGTCAGTTCACAATAACACATGTTGGTCAAATCATCATAGCTCAATAGAAATCCACATCTCTGTTAACTGAAGATATTAGAGATTCTACAGAGCTCAGAGCACAAGTAAAACTTGATGCTTTTGGAAAAGAGCATGGCAGCTTCTACCTAATAGTATATAGCATTAGGTTTTGCCTTTTTATCACTCCATTGTCAGTGTTTGACACATATATTTACTGTACTGTTTCTCCACAGGCCCAGCTGGCTAGCCTGTCTCCACTGAAGGTGCCTAAGAAGCCGACAGGTCTGATCAGTAGAACAGGACTGGTGCAGGTGGAGGGAGGGGGAGGGGACGCAGCACCCTCCAGGAACAAACTCAGTGAACTCACCAGGAAGACTGACAAGCTCCTCACAGTGAGTCAACTAGATAGGCCAGCTTTATAGTTTTACAGGAAATGTTTTATTGTCTGGGAAGATGTCACAGTGGTGTTTTGTGAAAATTCCTATTAGAAAGAATTCAATGGAAGTTACTTCAAAATCTTTTGCTCTCCGTCACTAAGCTTTTCATTCATTGTTTCCTTGTTATGTTGAGTAACAATTTCAGACTGTACAGTATATACTCTGTCCCTGCAATGCAGGCATGCATGCAAAGCTAAGTTTTAGAAATTGTGCATCATATCAGGTTTGTAATTGCACCAAAGATTATTTAGATCTAGATATAAACCCTCTAGCTGCTGACTTTCATATATCCAACTCAAATGTAGATGCGCAGAGCCCACAAGCTTTAAGATGTATGCTAGCCTTCCAGTCATAGTAAACAAGAATGTGTCTACAAGAATGTTACTAACACCCCCTCCCTCCCTCCTCTTCTCAGGATCTGTTCCACATGAGTGCCTGTCCTAAGGTTGTGGATATCTCCCAAAGAAAGCCAGGCACTGTTCCTGTGCTGGAGAAGGCCACCCCTGCCCACCAGCTGGCCCAGAGCACTGCCCGTATCCAGGCCATGCAAAAAGCTGCTGACCAGGTAGGTCTAGCACGTCGGCAGAACGTACTGCACCTGCGTGAAATCCGTAATGTATTATATGTGCATAGCACTTTGGCAGAACGTCTCATATAAGGTTGTATTAGAGCATTTAAGGTTGACAGCCTGTCTGTAGTTTTCAGATGTTGTTGTATAGGAAAAGATATCGTCTGCAACAGGCAAAATTTTGATGCAACGTTGACCAAACATCCAACGAAAAACGTGAAAAATCAGGGTTTTGCGCAGGCGCAGTACGTTCTGCCGACGTGCTGGTAGGTCTGGGCATGTTCACAGTTTGGGCTGTGGAACTAACTTGGTCATACTTTGAATTAAAATGAGAAACCTTTGAGGTACTAGTACTTCTAATAAGAGTGTTCTGTTTGTATGTTTAGATGAAAATAATGTCAAATGGTTACATACATGGTACGGTGATTCAAAGTGCAATGTATGAGCTTCCAGGATGCAAGTAAGGAACCAACAGTGTATAATTGCATAGATTTGTTGTGAGAGTTGTGCTTGTAGCAACGTCTTATGTACTGCCCTCTTTCAGCTCCATAATGAAGTGCAGGCTTTGGTAGCAGCCCAGCACAAGGGAGGGCAGGTCAAGGGAGACTTTGCTGCTTTTTCGTCTCCAGAGCTTGCCAAGGTATGGGAAGTAAAACTTTCAGTTGATAACAAAATATCTTATACGTTTGATTCGTGATGTCCGAATGTTTTTGTCCTGAATATTTTTGCAAGCTGCCCAATATGGTCATCAATATTATGATTTTGGGGGCAGAAAGGCTACCTTTGCATTACCGATATTCTACATAAGTAAAATTATATATTCCATAATCTAACAGTTACACTAATATCAAATCCCATGACCAGTTAGTTACATAAAAGTAAGCAATTAGCTACAATCACTTGTTACATGTCCCATGGCTGACTTTCTAAATGGCATTCTACTGAATACTATTGAGATATGAATGAATATTGCTGAGCTTGTCCCCCCTCCTCTCCTCCCCAGGCCTTGGAAGAAAAGGAGAACTCTGTCTGTGTAGGAAGAATCAGCCTGCCAAGCTCAGAGAAGGGTCTGTTTTCTGTCCATCTCCAACCTAAACATCTACGAGAAATCCACTCCAAGTTCATCAGCTGAGGCAAAAGTCAACTACACTGGTGTCAAACGGATCAAAGCTGTCTACAAGATGCACTGGGGATAGCTCACAATCATTTATTCTTTTCATAATTCTAACCCACTTCCCTTTTTTGATGTATGAATTTTAGTACATTATAAGTTTAAACTTGGAAACTTAGCTCTTCTAATTTAGAGGCCAGACAACCTTCACTGTAGTGCTTGAAACTATTCTTAGTAACAAGAAAGTTTTATCAAGACCAAAACTTTTGACACCTGTGTTCTAGAAAGAATAGTAGCATTCCTCATCAGTTGAACACCTATATCTGTAGCATTGCTTATTTTTAAACCTGTAATGTTCATTTAGCTGAATTACTGACTGTGTGTGGTAGACAGCCTTGATCCCAAATTGCATACAATGTAACTATGTAATAGCACATGTATGTTACATGTAATTACAAGCAAGATTTGCAGGCTTGGCCATGAAGTCGGAAAAGCTCTTTATGAACTTGCATTGATACAACTGGAAACAATCTGACAAGAACACAGAAATCATGAAATAAGGCTTTACGTTTTTAGTTCAGTTCTGAAGCATTTGTTGCATTTTACATTGCAGGGACTGCTTTCAGTCAGATATCTAAACTTTTGTCAATCATACTTTTGAACTCATGTATAGTTAAAAAACATTGTGGTTAAAGTCATAATTTATGGGTGTGTAGAGAAATAAGAAAGGTATGCGTTGGTTTGGTCTTTCTCTCTAGCAGTCAGTCTTGGAAGACCCAGTAATACTGGCAAGGGCTTATGTTAATGAAGGAGCAAGGTCTGGGGATAGATTGAAGCATGTGACTCTTAAAGTCTTACTGTATGAGTAAGATCTCACTGCTGTCAGACAGGTACCAGTGTATGTTGGAAACAACAGGTTTATTTTCTGTCCCTACATCTGCAGACAAAAGCTTTGCAAATCTAATGTTTCCATATGATCACTTCGAGTCGTCATTTTCAATTTGGAAAACCTGTTGCTTTGTTCGGTCTGCATCAATGTCTGTTTCAATACTGTTGCCAAGCTAAAAAAATAAATCCAACCTGAAACTGAAAGCAACTTCTCTAACTTGTATTTTTCTTTTGTGCATGTTTTCATATAACTGTGCTCATTTACTTACGAAAGAAATAGTTAAACAAGCAAATGAAAAATGGTGGTGAATCAGCACCAACTCGGGAGGTAAGCCCTTGGAAACATACAGGTGTAAATGTGGAATAGATACCCTAACTATTGTCTCTGCACCTCATGTAACAAGTCAAACACATAAAATCTGTAACAAACATAACATTTTATTATTGCAACTTGTGGAAAGAGCTCCATAGCAACAGAATACAAAAGTATTCAAGACAGATTTGTTAATAATCATGAAACTAATCTATTAGTAAACAAAGGAAACAGTTTATGGTATGAAACTGTTTGAATGAGTTTCATATTGTGACTATACTGCACATTGAGTCACAACAAATCTGGCTAATCACTTGGTATATACTGGTATTGACTTACCACTACTTAGCATAAGCAGGGTGTACTCGTATATAAACGAACTTTCTTTGAACAAAAATAAACAATCTCTGTACATTAGTGGTACTGCTGTCAGAACTGCACCAATATGCATGCACTGGTCAAGTGTTCAGTCTTCAGACCAGTTCTTGTTTGGCACCACTTTTGGTCTCTGTACCATACACTTCTTTCTTTAAAGAAAAATAAACATCTCTGTACATTCATAGTAGGGTCAAAAGACTGGTACAATTACAGGTCCAGCTGCCTCCAACTTAGTCTAGCTACCATTCCCTTGTTTCCATGAGTCTGAGTAAATAACATACAAATGGTCACTGACTACCCCTTGGTTGAGTCTTCCACTAACCAGTACATAATGCTGATGTAAAAATATCTTGATAACCTCTTTTACGTGCGACAAATCTATTCGCACAATTCCGACTTGTTAAGTCAGATCTAACATTGCAATTTGAGCAATATAGTAATTGTCTCTTTGTAAGCTGGACATGGTTCACATAGAGGCATACCTGCCAAGTGCTGTGACATGACAGTTTTTTACATAGGAAAGTTTTGAGGCCATCTGTCCTGTGTTGAAGGTCTTACCTCCTGTGGGTTCTGCCTCTACCATGGTACCCTCCACTCACGACATTGATGCTGATGTTCCTGTGGTTGTTGGCCACGCGTTGGTGAATGTTGTACGGTGTGTAGCGTTCCGTCTGCCATGTGCGCTGCACGAACTGGCTCCTCCCCCCGTCCCACGCGTGCTGGGTGTTCGGGAGGTAGTTCGACATGTAGTTCTGTGCCATGTAGTTCTGACTGGCAAAGTCCACGCCGCTGAACATGTTGGGCTGGAAGCTGATCTGGAAGTTGCACTGCATGCGGTTGTCCAGAGGCTCGGCAAGAACAGGCTTTCCGATTGGCCCTCCGTATCTCTCCTCCGGTGTGAGTCCGGCCGGGAGGTTCAGTCCGACGGGAGAGGCGTGGTTGTGGTGGTGCGGCCAGCTGCTGTTGACGTAGCGGACCGGGCGCGGCGGGTCGGTGAAGCTGCGGATGTCCGGGTTGGACTGGTACTGCCGCGGCGTGTTGTTCTGGATCTCCAGGGGGAGGACGTGGCGCGGCAGCTTGTAGCCCCAGGCTTCGGTGACGTGGGACAGCAGGAGGTTGGTCATCCTGCGGTGCGCCTCCTGGTTCCAGTGCACGCCGTCCTTCACCCGTCGCTGCAGCTGGTAGCGGAAGTTGTAGTGCATGTCCAGCACGTCGTAACCGTGGGACACCACCACGTCGCGGGCGTAGTAGTTGGCCTCCAGGATGTCGAGTCTGAGCGTCTCGTTCTTGAACTCCACCTCCGGGATGAGGAAGCCGCCGCGCACGCTGTTGGCCACGGGGAGGGTGGTGTTCCAGATGACGAGTGTCTGCTCGGGGAGGACCTCCTTGAACCTGCCAAACAGCTTCTTCAGATTCTTCTTGTACATCGGTACAGAACTGGGACCATACCTGGGATGGGAGGGGAGTTAAGTTAGTAACTGTCTGTGCTACTAAATGTACATTGTGCTCTTATCTCTTAGGCAAGTTGAAATCATCAAATTGGACTCTGTTCCAACTTATCAAACTTTGGTAATGGGAACAAACATTGTGCTGGCCTATTTTAGTTACATATCAGGAAGAATATAATACCAGGGCTCGAATTACATTATTTGGTACAGGAGCACAGGTGCACAAAAGCTTACTTGCACTGGTGCAGATTGGAAAAAAAATTAGGTGCACAGCACCAAATTTACATGCACCAACTTGCACATGAAGGGGTAATTCAAGCCCTGAATACCCATTATTAAGAAAATCCTAATATCTGTCTGTGCAAGGGACATCACCAATAAAGAAACCCTGTCTATACTGACCTTGTGATGTCCCAGAGACAGGAGTTCATGATGATGACGTCCGGCTGGGGTTCGTCTGCCAGGTCTGCCAGGATAGTCTCCATGTACTCACTGTAGGCACGGGTGGTGAAGTAGAACCTGTGGAAGAACAGTACACTTGTCTCAGTCACATGTACAGACATACGTTTAAAATGTTTACTCTGTGCCAAATAATTCTTTATTGAAGCCTTTAAAATAACTTTTATGTGTATATCTTAACTGCAAGAAGCAGTTTACCATAAACCATATTTTTCACTCTTGCTAACTAAAATCTGCATTTCTGTGCAATGCAAAGCAAATATTTTTATCTCGACAGGATCAACAGACTGATAGTGACAGGCATAATTTTTTTCCCCTGTCCAAAAAAGCTCACTTTTCATGGTGCTGAAGTACCATGATCTCTAACCAACCAAGCCAGGCAAAATTGCAAGTTGCGACTAAGCACAGCAAAACACTGCAAGAACAACTCCCAAATGCAATCACACACACCCAATGGAAAAGCCTTTAAAATAAATCAACAGCTTCACCCCTAACACTTCTCTGTTGTAGACTAACCCTATTCAGGAACCTACCTGACAAGATGATGGTCTGTCCGGTACTGTCGCACCTCCCTGTAGTTCAGCTTGTTGGTCATCTCCCCAAGCCGTCCTCCCTCCACCAACACATCTCCTTCAAAGTGAAGCTCCCCCTAGAGGATACAGATGGTATTGCAGGTTGAGCAAGGGCTATTCTTTGTCAAGTTTACTTTCACGTGAAACTCTACCAGTCTTTTTAGCTGGTAAATAGAACAAGCATAATAAAACAACAGAACAATTAATTTTCATGTACTGTACTACAGATAAACTGGAGATACATTCCATCTATAGGAACAAGTTAGAAGTCAAATGAAAGATATCGTATTATTACTGTAAACTCAGTGCTTTTTTTTGCAGTTTTCCCTGACACATGTTACTGCAAAATAATTTGTGACATTGCAAATGTCAATTTGGATTAGTATAGCTGTGGTTCTACAGAATTGTTTTAAACACGAACCACGCAAATCTCCTTTTCCCTTCTACGGTGAAATGAAGTCCTGGCAAAAATAAATGAATTTACAGTATATTACCTTCGCCTTGAGCTGTCCCTCCTGAAGGTAACGATTTCCCTGTAGGAGGACCACGATGTCTTTGTAGATGCCACGCTGGACTGTAAGAATACAAGACTTGTGAGAATGGGCATTCATACAGTTCTATGGTTCACTTCAATCTAGCCTGGATGCCAGACTGCTCCCAGTACCAATAAACAGGCTCAGGGTCTAACTGAGGAGTCTGTGGTAAAATTTCCTTGGGGACAGGTTGGCCCTGGAGCTGAGGAGTTAGCCTGTATACTGGCCCTGGCACCCAAGCTACTTCAAGCAAACATGCAGCAAGTCCAAAATTATGAACTTGAAATTATGAATAATTTTCACTGTAGACCTCAAATTTATGCCAGAAAGAAAACTGCTGACTAAGGTCTAACAAAGCAACAAGTGTGGATTTTGATAATGACAAATGCACATGTTCTTTTATCATTTTTTCTTCAGAATGATTCTGCATTGAACACAACAAGGCAAAAACAACAGCACTTACTGGAGTCGCCAATGACGACCACAAACTTGTTGTGGAGGAGCTTTTTCATGTCATCGGTCAGGAAGATTGCCATGATGGTGCTGTAGTCTGGTCAAGAACTGAAACAAAAAGTAAACCAAAACTCTTACAAGAAGTCAGAAACACAGTCAAACCTGACATCAGTACAAGTGGCTGAGGACTGTGTGAGTAGCACGTAGTTTCTTACTTTCACAACCTGGTTTTTATCTCTTCCCAGATTAAAAAAAAGCTAGAAACCTAAGAAGTAAGATAAAAACCTGGTTGTGAAAATAGGAAGACTTTTGTTGTGCTGCAAAAGCGACTTGCTACTAGATAACAACCAAAGAAAACAAACATCAGAACAAAACCATGTCCACTTCAACACAGTAGATAGGAACCACAAGTTACCTGTAGGGTAGCTGCTCCCAAACTGACTGACCTCACACAGAAGTCCCACAACTTATACAGACCTGCTAACAGCCATTCTGTCTTCTATTTTACAAGACAAAACCATTGACACTCTACCACCAAAGACATGGAAATCAAAACAATATGTGTCCCAGACATTGATTTATGAATGAGTTATTGTTATTCATGAGGCAGAGGCTAGTCTTCAGCTGGGGGTTTAGAACAATAGGAACTCCTGTGAGTTCAAAGGCTTGGAATAACAAAGAGGTGAGAACTATCTCATTGCCCTGGACAGTACAGGTGTCAGACATGGCTCTTTTATCATGAAAGACTGTCTAGAAACATATCTGATACACATGGATGTGAAATTTCGCATGTGCCCAGCTTGAAAATGACAACAGAATTTTGACCACTGTTCATAGAAAAACTTTTATCCTTCATCAGCCTCAATATCAACCTGATCATTTACAAGTGTTTGCAGATATATATTTTCAAACTCATTCTTTGTTCAGACATAAAACTTTTCAGCCATTTGATGATCATGGAACTGACAGAAGTCTCTTCTTCAAGTTCATATCACATGCCTGTTTATACAGTAAAATTAAAAACCTTTGAAACTTTTTGAAACTTTATTCACAGACCACTTTGCAGACTTTTTCAGTCTGAATTGTGCTGGCATTTACAATAAAAAAAAGCAAGGAAGTTAAAAATATAGTCTACTCATTGAGCTCAGCTGACAATCATTTAAAATATAAAATGTGTTAAAATTGGATAGGTCTCTAAATGACAGAAAGACAAACATATGATATAGTAGAACAATGTCAATATTTACAGTTTGTCAACTAGCCTTTACTTGCGGGTACAAGTTCAATATGGATTTGTTCAGGAGGTTGGTCATGTACGGGGTCGGGATGGCTGAATTTACCTGCACAAAACTAAAGAAACCTGCCTGCACAAAACTAAAGAAACAAATGGGCTTGTCTAGCAAAACTTTGGGTTCTGTTATTTGTTTATTTGAAGTGTTATACTAACATTAGGACAACTTTAACAAATGACTGAAACCATTTCTAGTGTTGGATACAGGCATGTACTAGTATCAGTCAAATACAGAATACACAAACATTTGCATTTCAACAAAAAATGCATACTTGTGAAATCAAAGGCTGCCATATTTTTGGCCTCCCTGGTTTAGTTGACAGAGATCAAAGACTTTGCACAACAAATTAAGGTGTGAAATGTGTCGTCAACAAGTCCCGAGCTCCGAGCGTCCACAAATATACAAAAATAAGGCGACTATTAAAGTAAAACATTTGCACAACAAACCATAGGTACTAGTATCATAGTAGGTGGCGTAAGATAATGGTATCGTTCATGGAGTATAACTCCATGGTATCGTTGCAGAAAAACAACGAAAACTTTCTCTTTCTTCGAATTTTGACTTCTTCTATTTTCTGGCGACATTGACATTCAACCCGACGAGACATTCACAAGAAAAAAAAAAACGACGAGACATTCAACAGACAAAAAATGCGCCAAAATCAGGACGGCTATTTCAAAACACGTTTCCCCCTCTGAAAGGCAGAACAAATTCAAACCGTATGTTGCCTTGTGACCCGCCATGTTTTTTCCTCCGCCCACAACTGGTTTCTTGGAAATTTTGCCCAAACGAAACCGTTTGAAAGAGGCATATTTTGTCAGTGTTTACAGGTTACAGCTAACGCTTACAACGTATGGATTGTTTGTAGACAGTATAATAGCCTGACATGGCAAAGAGTGTGAGAGGAAAATGACAGATGAGAAGGAAAAGTGACAACCCAACCAAACAACTTCATTTACCGTGCGTGGTCATTTTTCTCAGAGCTCAGCAAAATTTGCACGAGGCACAAGATAACGGTTTGCGATGACACTGACTAAAAAGCAACTTCTTCGAACTTCGTTGATAGGAACTGTCGATACAAATGTAACACTTACCAATGACCGAGATTTCCTGTAGTTAAATGAAATTACTGCAAGAGATTGAAGAATTTTTAAATTCCAAATTTGTCTCTCTCTCTCTCCTAAAGGGGCATTTGGTACAGTCCATCGCATGTGGAGGAAAATTATGCTAAATCTTATAGTGTTTTGACTCGTAAAGATTGTGATTATTTGGTTTTACTTGACCCTTTTCTTGCATTTTTTTTGCAAGGCAAGTTGAGCAATTCTCACTTATGGTGTAAAAAAAAGCATAAAGTATGAAAATCGTACGCATCCCCCCTAATATAATGGCATCATCTAATTTAACCCCCACAGACTTTTAACCAATCAGATTGGTGTAAATTCCAGCTTCATCATCCCTAAGCAGCTCATTCTGATCCGCTCATTCATCCCACTTGTTCAACGCTTCATTTGTAAACACCGGTGTGTTTTAAACACTTGAGTACCTGCCCATTGTAACATTACCGCAAATTGTAACGGGATCTGCCAGGCCTGAATGGAAAGGGTGTCGCCGAGGTTCAGGGGAAACTAAAAGAGCTCTTGGTTTTCGCGCGTCAATTTGAAAACGAGGCTAGTGCTACCATAGCAACGCATGTAAACTACACCTGACCGGCTAACTGTAAACAAAGCTAGCGAAACAGTCCGCAACCACAATACGTTAGAAATTCAGCCATAATCGTTGGCGCAGATGTGCACACAAGTTTTATATATCCAAAACCGATACTCCACTCAAAGATAGTTGAATAATTTTGTGCTTGTTGAGTCAAACTTCGATATCTTGGAGTTATTTTCTTGGCGGTGATTCGGCCAACAGCTGACTGCACAACATGACAGCGTGGTGACCACGCAACACAACCTGTTTGGCCGCTCCCCTGGCCCGCGATCGAGTTCAGCCGATCATTGTCTGGAGCGTACAAAGCTGCTGATTGCACATTTACTGCACTTGAAGCACGTCATTTTTCCATTGTGGGACTTGTCTCTATCGGGACCTCCCTTGGACTAGTCGGATAGGAAAGCTTTTTTTCTGGAACGTTATAATTTATTGAGCACCAGAGAGCCCGGAAGTAACTCATAAGGACGCGCCACTGTTGATCGGTAACACACACTGTGTTGTCCGACGTGACATACCTGCTTGAGAGTGGTACGGAGAATATCGGACTGCCTGACTATGCCGAAAGGGAGAAAATTCGCGCCGGGAACAGGCTGTGATGGAAACTGGGTGAGTTCCAATGGGCTGACTTTAACTTCAGCCTTCGCTAGCATTAGCGTCACCTTTTCCTTCGTAACTCCGTATTAGAATGAATGACAATGTCGACATTACCATCAGTAAATCTGTGGTTTGTTAGACGGAAATAAGGTGGTTGCAGCTTCTGTAGTTCGTTTTGCAACATTTTTTCTACCAGCATCATAAGTTTCGTCGTACCTCCTGTTCCGGCCAAAATGTGGTGAAACAAAAGTACAAAACCTGCGTGATTTAGATTCGTATAGTGACACCTGTTCAGACTGCATGACTGTACCTTGGTAACTTAGCCTTAGGCACATTTGCCCATAGCAGATCTATCACCGGCCTTTCTGTAACCCCCTTTGTTTGCGGGTGACCAAATCTCCGAGAGTAAACCCGCTGCATTTACTTAAACCCCTCGGAGCTGAATCCCGGGACATTTATCACGCAACAAGTCAATAGAGGCGTTAATAATTGATGAAATAACTTTCATTTTATTGATTTTGTTTATTTGTCAGGCACATAGGGAACAAAAGTTTTCTGGAACACTTTTCTTAAGAGGAAGTATAGCATAGTTCATAGCTTTTCGGCTCTTTTTCCATGTCCGTTGACAGTTGAATATTGACGTCGAAACACGATTTTCACGTAAGATGCGCCATGCCTTTTGAAAACCTTGGTACCATTTTGACTCTTATTGATTAAAAGTAAGTCCCTTTCAGGCAGAAGTTTCGATCGAGCGAAAGCACGCTCATTTCAGAACTTTTTGAATCACCCTATTTGCTTAGGCTCTACATACTTAGAGAGCTTACAATATGGGTACAACAAGTACTGTAAATGCGTTGTACACAATAATAACTATTGGCTTCCTAAAAAGACCTTTTCTGAATCTTGGAAGGACCATTTCTTGACACGAATCCCATTTGACAAACCGCCACGCACATCCGATTTCTGCACTCTAGGACTTTGAGGTGGTTTCTACATGCGGTCCGGTCGCGGTGTTCAAAAGGCTGACTTGTTTATCCCATAAGTTATTAAGAGATGTCCTTTTGAAAAAAAAGGCGTGGTTCTTTGACGTCTCCAACATCTAGCGTGACTACAGAAGGGAGTACAGAAGGTCACATTGAGAATCTCACGGTGTACGGAAAGACGCTGAAGCCATGCGTGTACTGTTCTGCTTGAATCGACAGCCGCACGCAAGATGCTTAAATTGTTTGCTCAAATGCTTTCGCTTCCAAAACAGAGATCGCTAGTAGTTACAAAACACATACTGTACACAAGTATGTCGTTTGTCTCCGTAAGCATGTTTTTAATGAATGATATAAGCTTATTCAGCAAAGAATCCCACTGCTGAGTAAGTGCGTGTTTTCCCAAACGTAACGTTACACAAACTGATTTTCAGTGATTCTTCTTTCACAGTTTCGCCACAGGACCAGAGGCTACGAGACTCCGCAGTTACAGCGCCAGGTAGACACCAGTACGGGGCAGATGCTGACTACCCCGTTCAGTGACAACTCTCAAAGTTCCCAGACGAACACTCCTCCCAAATTTGCCACCAGACTGGACTACGTCAACACACAAAACGCGGTGAGATATTGTGTTATGAACGTTGGTTGTTCTTATGGACTTTGAAACTAGCTCCAGGTGTACCTTCTTCTATCAGGATAATGGTCATTGTCATTGCCTTCCTCAGAAGGGTATGTTTTCGGTTTGGCCATTGTGTGGGTCTAAATGTATAGAGGGATAGGGGTAGAGGGATGGTGATAGAGGGATAGGGATAGAGGGATATGTATAGAGGGATAGGGGATAAAGGGATAGAGGAGAGAGATAGGGATGGGGATAGAGGGATAGGGATAAAGGGATAGGGGATAGAGTAATAGGTGATAGGGATAGAGTTAAAAAGATGTGCAAAAATAACTAGTAACGTTAAATATGGAATTAGGGTTTCTCCAAAACAGCCTTCAACACTGATTTTTTTTAGTAGTTTTTAGCATGAAGGAGTGGCCTCCATGATAGGCTCCCAAGCTGTGGACACATTTAGACTTCATCCTGTTTTGACAACAGAAGTTGCCAGGAGATGGAGGGTGCCTGGTGTCCTCCTCCCCTCACAAGTGGTCACCGGAGCCTGCATGTATCGACTTCAGCCTGTTTGTCTGCCCCAAAACACGAAGGCGCCCGATCCTTTACACATAACAAACCTTTGTTTTGGCGATGCATGGCCGCAAAGGTTTCTTCTCTCCGGAGAGAATACAGCATGTTTGGTACGGCCTAATTGCTGGAAAGAAGACACCAGGTGTTGGCTCTGAACCACAATGGAAGAGATGACACGTTATATCCCAGCATGTCAGATAAAGAGTGTTCTCTCCCGAAAATTGTCACACTATCCCCTAATTTAGTACGCTTCAGCTGTGGATAACCTCTGGTACTCCATAATGCATGATTTAAGAAAGACTCATTACAAATGATAACCTAATTACTGTAAATGCAGAAACTTTTGCGGTGGTTTTTGTGGTGACCTCTTCACTGCAATTTGTATAACTACTGTACTACAGAATTGTTTCAACTACAAATTTGAAATGCTGCAAAAACCTCCTTTTCCCTCCTAGTGCAACATGTAAACCACCACGAAATTAAATGCATTTACATCCCTTTGGTAGTGTGGTGATACCAAGCAAACTTTTTGATTAATGATTCACATTATAATCAACTTTTTCTTTAATCATCGTAGGAAACTGAGAGAGAAATGTGAGGTAAAGCAGGATGTGGCACTCAACAACAACGAAAAAATTGCTAAAGTGGTACTGTCTCTCTTGTTGAAAATGCTCACATTTCAGTTTGTTTGCCCAGCTTTCCTGGTAACTAGGACAAACCATTAGCCTTTTGTGAATACAAAGAGCCAGGCTGTTTGTTGGTTTAAAAAAATCTCCAATATCAGGTGTTTTTTTCAGACAGTGCAGCTCATTTTGGCTAAGAACAGATAACATGGTTGGTGGAGTCTCACATCTGTAACGTTATGTACTACAGCTGATAGTACAGTACCATAGACAACACTACTGGTGTACATTGTTTGGGGTCTGACCTGGTCTAAACTTAGAGGCCTCAACAACTTGTTACTCGAGACAGCATTTAAGCTGTCTGGCCGGACCCCAAGTACTAGTATTAAGCAGATTATAGTCAGTGCTCTGCATTACCTTTCCATAATGCTTCTGTTATACCACCTGTTCTCTGTATCATAAGTTACATACCAGTAATGTTCACATGAAATACTTGAAGAAATGTTATGGCTCTAAAATGTTATGGAGTCAACCCTTGATAATTTTGCCTCTTATATATATTCCGAGACACACTTGTCCAAACTCTCAGGCTTTCGAGCTGTTCTGCTCTGTTATGACAGCAACCCCAATATCAACTGTTTATATGGTATCTAAATATTATTGGATTGCATTACAGTTTTAATGGAACAAAGTTTATGTAACAGTATTAATACATCTGACAAAAGAAACAGTATAAATGCAACATTGACTTCATTTGGCTGACCATCTTTCACAACACACATCTTGCAATGTAATCTATTTAAGATGTCAAAGTTCACAGCTTATGAAGTGACACCTGTTTGTTTGTTTGTTTCCAACAGAAGCGGTACGACCAAGTCAACCCTTTCTCCTGGCATGACAACAGGAACTCCTTCCAGGACCATGGGGAGTACTTTGGACATGTAAGCCACTTTAAAATCATGTATATTTTTCTCACAATTTCATTCAATCTGCACAAAAAATTGGAATTTCCAATGGTAGTAAATCTAAATGCCAAATAAGTCGGGTAATGTTTAGTTTGTAAACAGTACCAGACTTGACAATGGTAGTAAATACAAGTCCATTTCATTTACTACCATTGAAAGGTAAACATTACGGTAACCTGACTTTACTGGCCTTTACTACCCTTGGTAAACCCAAATTTTCATGCAGTGTACATTGAAGAATATCCTAACAAAAATGACAGGTATGTCCTATGGTGTTTTGCTAAAAAAAAGTATGGTGACTGATGAAGCACATCGGCAGAACGTACTGCACCTGCGCAAAACCTGGATTTTCGCTGGATGTTTGGTCAACGTTGCATCAGAATTTTGCCTGTTGCAGACCATATCTTTTTCTACACAACATTCAAAAACTACAGACGGGATGTCACCCTTATATACGCGAATTTTGTTTTTTGTTTGTTTTTTGTTCAGAAAATGTAACATGACAATACAAAGTGTGCACTAGGCAGCACTCGACCTTATATGAGACCTTATATGAGAATTCGACCTTATATGAGACGTTCTGCCGAAGTGGTATGCATAATACATTACGGGTTTCGCGCAGGCGCAGTACGTTCTGCCGACGTGCTGACTGATGATATTGTGAAGGTTCGAGTTTTTCATCATCCTTTTTCCCTTTAGGGTCTGGGAAAACAATCGGTGGTTCCTGTTGAGAAGAGTCTCCACTACTCCAATAACTACATCCGCTGGACCACCCGAGAGGGAAGCCACACCGACAACCTGAGCAGCTACACCACGTCCTTCCGCGGCGACCGCGACACCGAGTCCCCCACGAGACGTCGCTTTCCACGCACGTACAGCGAGCCGCAACAGGGCAGCATAAAACTGGACACAAACACGACAGACTGGAGTAACAAGAGCCACAGGACCCCTCTACAGGTCATGGCTTCTGCACAAGAACCGTTCTTACCCCACAACCCATGGAGATATTCATACAAGGCACATGAACAGGGCAGGAACCCCCTGTGTATGCAGAATTAGGAGATTCAAACCTCCAGACTCTTATGTAAATGAGTTTAGAAGTATACTGTACATTATCTTTGCATGTAGAAGCACACATACATGCTTTAATCAACATATCTTCTTTAATATACGAGGAATTGCACTTTGCATGTTTTCCAGGTTACAATTATGAACTCTTCAGAGGCTGATCTTTTGACAAAGGTGCTCCTAAATTCCTACAATTGTAACATATCAAAGTTTTGGATGAACATGGTAGAACAACTAGTTACTGTTCTTAACATGTTTGTTGACTACTTCAACTGAATGCTTTTATTGTAATGTTGATTAGACATATATTCTGGTAAATGGAAACAAGGAATATAGCTGCTATGCATTGTAACATGTGTCAACTTATAGTACTCACTGTATTGTATATAATATATAATTTATGCATATGTATATTAAGCTGCAGGGTGTCAACAAATTTATTATTGTGACAAACATTATATCATTTTCAGTTGGGTATATAATGTGCCGTAAAAGAAATAAATGCATCAATTTTGTATCAATGGTTGGTAACTTTGTGATGTTCTTCAATACAATTGTCTCCATAGTTCTGACCCTATAGCCAGCTTCTTTTTCGCGGATCACATAATACTGTCATATTTCATTGGCTCCATTTTCAAAATGCCTCCCCCCGACTATTCTAAGTATCCAATCTTCGGTAACTTTGTTCACTAAATCTACTAGTAGTAGTATGCCTAACTTGTCCAATGCACCAGTTGACAAAACTGGAGAAATCCCTGAATGAGTCTCTATCATATTACATGTACTTGTCAGTTAATCCTTCAGGAAATAATTATCATGAAAAGCAGACAACTCAAGGTTTGATTTACTTGGTTTATTTTATAACTTCAAATAAGAGATTGAATTTTTTACATTAGAACTGAATCAATATCAGAGTTAAGCTTAAGAGAAAATAACTTAAAAACCTGCACTTTTCCGTCTTTACAAATTATTATTTGAGCTTTTTTTTTTGTTTCAACTTAGTTTGTTTTACCAACAGCCTACTGCAAAAGTGGAAAATTTTAATCATGAACCTACATGTACAAGACAGTCAACCTTACAGGACATGTTACTTGCAGAATGGGTACAAGATCTTGCATAGAATAACTATAGGTTAATGCTTAGTGTGTAGCTTGGGTAATAAAACTGACAAATTACGGAGTAACTGGAAGTCTTAGAGTACTTTATCATGGGGAAAATTCTGCCAATTTTTTTTTTAATTTGGCAGTTACCAGTACTTTTGTTTAATGGGCAAAGAAGTATGAACATTACATTTCAGCCAATCTGGGAAAACCTATTCCTCTAAAATAAAACAGTTTTCCTCATCACTCCAAATTTCAAAATCACTATAAACCATGTCAAATTCAGATATTTTACGAAATACTGGAATTCTTCAGGTACAATGGAAAAAGATGGCAATCCTGGAAATATGAAATGTAACTTCACTACATCAACTGACGACGGGGCCTCGTAAACTATGAGGAAATCCTATCTACAAATAACAATCATGCTCCCTTCAAAATGGACAACAGCAAAGGAGGGACTAGGAAAAGTTGGGTGGATTTAGCTGGACTGTACTTGGGACATCTATGTATGTTAAACATCAGATGGGTGGCCATACCAATAACATAGCACCTTTGGGCTGAACTGATCTCAGTTCAAAGCTGGCATTGACATTTTGGAAATTGCTTATTTTTGTCGTTATAGCTACTATGTTATCTGACAATGGCACAATAATAACATGGCATGCTTGTACAGCTTTCAACTTATATACAAATTAGGACCGAACAGAATCCTAGACATGTATGATTAATCATAAATTACTGGACAAACAGTACAGAATTTTACAATAAAAGCCTTGTGAGCCCCTTTCACATCACCTCTATGTGAACACTACACAGCTTTCAAAAGTACCTCAGTCTGTCAAACCTATATGACAGTTCTGTCATGGCCAACGTAGAATGACATGTGAAATGCCTTAGTGTTTTTTCAGTAGAGGAAAACAAAGATGACGTATAAGATACAAGTCACATGTTCACTGGAGAGAGGTTTTAAGGAAAATGCTGATGGTGGAATCTGCTCCAATTTCCAGGCTTCAATATGAAGCAGTGATGAACTCTGGATAAATTTGGGAGACTCAGAGCATGTCACTAGTAGTAGCTGTGGATGGAACTGCCTAACACTGCCCTTAATACATCTTTATCTCTTTCTTAATATGATATGGAAGGATTGATGGAAAACCCATTTTTGCCCAAACTCTGTTTCTGCAAGGCAACTTTACACGAAGCAAGAAATCTTTAAAATTGCTTCAAAGCAGCTTAGCAATCAGTATCTGGTCACAAATTCATACTAAGATGGTAAGGTAGAGACAGCAGTTACCAGTGCCAATATCTACATTGTGTTGGTTCTTTTCTATGGGTGTGTCTGTTCTATGTTGTACTTCAAGAAATGTGTTCAGTGATTTACAGGAAAGGATACTGCAGGCTTCCCCCATGCAAAATGTTCCGTCACACTTTATATTACCGCATAAAAATAGCAGATATAACAAGAAACCTTCAAATTTGAGAAAATTATCTTCTAATCTTAACAAGATTATAATCTTCTTAGAAAAGAAGGGAAAGCAAGCTTTCCACCTCAACTGGGTTTCTTCCAATTGAAAGCTTCAATAACTACATTTGAAACAATGCAGTATCAACATCATAAAAATGTCCTCCTATACTGTCAGTGTCAGAGACAATGAGAACTTTCTATGCTCAACTTCCTACGAATTTAATAAGTGGTTGCTTTAATACGTAACTCTGGTTCATTTCAATGTTGTATATGACGGGGCAGATCTGTTGACACCTTGCCAAAGGTGTATACATGGAGCCTACATGACAAAAACCTTCTCTACTTGGTCAATAGTGTAGGTTTCCTTGGTACGAGGACAGACCACCTTGCCTCCGTTCTCAGCAGCCATGGCCAGCAGTGCCTGAAACATGGGAAAAGAAGAAAATAAGCTGCTAGAATTCCTTTATAGACACAAACTTAGACCCCATTGTCTCTCTGTAAAGGAGTTAAGTTTCTTGCTAAGCTAAGTAAATATACAAGAAATCCTAGCCCCACCTAGCATTGGCAAGCGGTACTGCATATGGATTGTACTAAAGTAGCTTGCTCTAGTGCAAAAAGATTCTGAAGAAAAGAAGTGATTCTTTGTTTTTAAAAGAAAAGGTTTGATGCTACAAGGATTTTTCCCAATCTCACTAAATGCTACAAGTATTTTTACCAATCTCACTAAATCCAAACTCCACCTTGTGTTGGCAAGCGGTACTGCATATGAACTGTACATTTTGTAGTTTTACTCTAGCACAAAAAGATTCTGAAGAAAAGAAGTGATTCTTTGTTTTTAAATTAAGATGTTTGAAAGGAAGCCGCTACAGAGGCTTGTCCAATCTCACAATGTAGAAAAAGAAATTCTATATCCAAATGAACTTATTGGGGAAAAAAACAAACAAGTACACATTCAGAACTGCAATCCAAAGATATCCAGACTTACAGTTTCACCGTAAACGTTCCCATTGGGCATCATCATCGGGGGGTTGTTCTCATTCATGATCTGTCCGGAGATGTTACAGATGAGGCGGGACTGGGCGCAGTGAGAGAAGGGGAGGGGCTTGGCCAGCTCGTTCATCTGCTTACTGCACACCGGACACTGGGAATTTCTATAGTTACTCTCCGGGTCACGGTAACAATGGCTGAGGAGGAGTCAAAGACATGACAACTGTGGGGGAAAAGTGTCTTGTATGTCCTGTTGTCTTGTTTCTTATCATTGACTACTTGTACTCTTTGTTCATATTATTTATCATCTCTATGTTTAATTATTTGATTGTCTATGTCCTTTGTAACTTGTTTTGTTGGGCTACCTTGGAAATCAGTTGTCCTAAACTGAAGGCACCACCCAACTGTTTTTAAGATTGATAAATAAATTTAAAAAAATGTATAGTTTAGTTATATTAAAGCTTCCTTAGGCCTGAGCTACACTAAGTCTCAACCAAACCACAAGAGGCTGTTGAGAACGAGATTAAAAGATTTGGAGTCGTAAATTTAAGATTCTTATCATTCTATTTATCCCGTCTTGACGTTCGAGGACAACAAAAGCATACATAACAAGTCTACTGCAACAGATTCAAATGATGCCCATTGTTAGAAAAAGAAATATTGTTTACAAACAATTGTTTTGCAAAGGATACGGAGTTTTGAGGGAGGACAGGCCAGCTTGAAGAGTTAAACAGAAGACCGAGTAGTTGCTAATTTGATGAATCTTGAAATTCTCCCACTGGAACTGTTGCACCATCGCATCCCATCTAGAGGGTTCATACAAATCCTGAAAAAAAGACACACAAAAAATGGAATTAAAATCCTAGCAACTATGGTGTACAGAGATAGGTCTCTATCTTTTCTCATTTTAGAAGCAAAAAAACTGTGAACACTTGGCAGCTGTGAGCCATTGATTGCCCACTAGATTGTTTCTTACATGTATGCACAATCTGGTGGGTATTGCTCACCACAGCACATTATATAAAAAAAAAGCAAGTCTGAAATGAAATGTGCATTCAAGAAGTCAGTTAAACAAATTAATAAGCATAAGTGGGGTCCTGTGGCGCAACGACAGAGTACTCGACTCGGAACCAAGAGGCCCCGGGTTCGAGTCCTGACATGCCACCGATCTTGTGCCCTTGGGAAAGGCACTTTACACGACTTTCCTCACTTGACTCAGGTGTAAATGAGTATTCTGTGTTAGGTGTGCACGCTATCAGCATACTTGCTGCCTAGTGCACACTTTGTATTGTCATGTTACAATTTCTAAAAAAAAACAAAACAAATAAGCATAATTTTAATATAGAAATATTCATCTTGGCATGTAGGACACCATTTACATATTAAACATTAGCTATTTTTTTCCCCGAAATGTCTTAGTGATATCTCATAACAAATAGTTGAAAAACTTCACTGTACAGGCTAGGCAGTTAGTATCTTTAGATAATCATACTAACACTATGGTATGAGAAACATCAGAGAATAATTTCATCAGGTTGGTGAATTATTGAATAGCAAAGTTCTTTATTCACAACCACTTGTTCAACAAGTGGCGACGTTTCGATGACCATCTGTCATCTTCATCAGGGTAATTATGACTGGTTCACTGTGCACTGAAGCTAGCTGTTACTAGCTGGTTCACCCTGCAGAATGAGAAATACTTATGAACACAAAGGAAACACATCATATTGTCTACTCTCCACTTTAACCTTGACTGACCTTGTAAGGCTGGACCTGTGTGTCAGGAGGATAGGCAAGAAGTCCCATGATTCTTTGCACCTCTGGCATCTGTTCTGGGTCTACTTGGGAGAAGTATTTTCTAGCATGTCTGCAAAGAAAATCAGAGTTGAATTATGAAGTTAAGTCTGAGGAAAATAAAATGCTCTGCACTAGTCAGTGTGCGAAATACTAGGTTGCACAGTTGCAATGTGCAACCATATTTTGCTTGGTGCAACCTATTTCTACACCCAGGTAGCCCAGTGCACTACCTATAAATTTTGTGGTAAGGACGCCCCTTTCTTCCAATGGGAACTGTTTACTGAGAAGTTCCCATGGAACAGCTCATCACTTCAGGTAAGGGGAAACAACTCTGTGTCAGAAATGTATAAATGCACATTGCATTCTAACAAAGTTGATCATAATGTAGACAAGTTTAAATTCGGGGCAACCTGGAATTTTGATGCGGGCAACCTAGCTTTCATCCTAGGTTGCCACTGGGCAACCTGGCTCAAAAAAAGTACTAATATTTCGTACACTGCTAGTGAAAAGTGTTCCTTAGTACCTTAGAAACTGACTCAGTCATTGCAAGAGGGACACGACTTTAACAAAGTTGTTGAATATCCACTTACTTCACAGCATCTAGTCTGTGGTTTCCTCGAACTAGCTCGATAAATTCTTGTGTTCGCAGATTAAACTCTAGGGTGCTCTGAAATGAATGGAAAAGACAAAAAAATATTTTCAAGTTCATTACCATGGAATGTCTGATTACATTCAAACTACAGGTAAGAAATTCACAGATTTTCCCTACATGAAATTTGAGAAAGAAGAAAATGTAAGCATGTTTGATGTTTTAGATGAGGAAGTCTGGTGTATTTTCCAGTTACAGTTTGACCAATAGAAATATGTGTATGTTCATGTTAAAGTATATATTTACCATCTTAGTGACCACTGAAGTCAGAGTAAGCTGTAGACAGATAAAATTGGGGTCAGGGTTTGCTTCCTATTTTGGAACAGGGGTAAAAAAACACTGGTGCACCCAAGCATGAAACAAGGAAAAAAAGGAACATGTACATAGTAGGTTCCTGTTTTGACAGAAGCATGGCAAAAATTGACTGAAGTTGTCCCAAGTATGCAAATGTTTATCACCATTTGCATACTCAGAACAAGTGCAGCATTGGGTCTACCTCTGTCTAAACTTGATGCAAAGAGGAAACATGTTCAAGTGGTGAATTGTCCTAGGGCTGCCATAGGTCCTGAGCTCCTGGCATCACCAAAACTTTCTTTTGAAATTTTCCCAAGTAACTAATCTGCATTACATTCAAGATGATCCTGTCCAGTTGTTTTTTTTATAGATCCAAAGATGAAAAGCTTGGTTTCTTCTCACCTTCATCTTACGCAGCTTGGACTTGTTGTCGTGGCACCAGGCTAGACAGGGGGCAGTCTCGTGCCTCTTTAGTGACTCCTCCACTTCTTTAGACACCAGGAACAGATCAATGTTTGTGTAATCCTGGTAGAACAGAACAAAAACAGGATTGAACCAAAACATCTTAATTTACATGGTCATGGTCATCTATGTATGCATTCCTACGAAAACATCAGAAAGGAAACAAGATCATTAGCACACTTTCTCAAACTGGATGTGCCAGTATCTCTTTCATTGAATCTTGCCGTGTATTTCATAGACATATTGTAAATAGCAAATTCATGAACAAAGGAGTAGACTTGCACAGATCTTAACAAATAAAACTCAAAGATATGACTGCATTTTCCACCTCTATTCCAGCATGCTTGGCCAGTTTGATTGCCGTGTTGTAATAGCCACATCTCAGGAAATGTTCCACCAGCATTCTGTCCAGCCGTTTCTTCTTCCACTGGATAACCGTGCTCGGCTGTTCGCTGTCGTGCAGCTTCAGGTGTTCGATCCGGCGCTTGCACACTTTTGCTGAGTCATCCTCGGCTAAAATGGCTTCCTCTGCCTTCAATGGTAACAACAGTTTAATGATGGGGGTGAGATTATCAACTTTAGATATTACTAGTCTATACCTCTGACTCTAAGCACAATGTTTTTCATAGAAAATTTTCATGGAAAAAGAAAAGAGCATGCCTGCAGTGTTCGTTTCATACCTGTATATATTATAGACTGTATGTATTATACCTGTATGTATTATTGTCAGCTAACAGTGCAAAAATAAGAAAGGTATGCCATACTACATAATTCATAATTCATACTGTTCTCTCTCCCCTGCAGATAGACACAACACACACACATGTACATGTATGCTCCACACATTACTTGTATTTGGACCTATATACACATAGGAAGTGAGATGATGTCTGTTCATACCTCTGCCCCTGAGGTGTTGGGAAAAAAAAGGATTTCAAGCCCCGTATTTGGAGATTTAAGACTGTTTTAAACCTTCTTGCTACGAGTAAAGAGGACATTAGGTTTATTTCTGGAGATAGAAATGAAAGTAAACCAAAAGCAGCGAGCTAGTCTTAGCAATGCCTATCACACCTTTCTTTTAAGTCCAGTCAGTTTTTCAATCACTCCATCTAGTAGTCCAACAACTTTGCCAACAGTAGCAGAACTTCCTTCCAGACATTTTTCCAGCTCGGAAGTGGCCTGCATCACATGGGACACTTCCCGGTCGATCGTCTTCTGGGCGACCCGGAACTTCTTGTTCAAGATCTCATAAGGGACCTGTCAAAATTATATTGTGCACAATTTGTCATTAATCACAATCATTATGTGTAACAGATTATATGATTCACAACAAACAGTACTTCCAGATCTCTAACCGACGTACCACAAGTCAATCAAAACAATAAAAGTATGGTGAAATTAATGAAAGAATGAATATAACGTTAATTGAACTACAAAATACTAGTAGTTACTAGTATACATGTTATTGCGTAAAAGATGACATGGAAAGGAGAAAATCTCACATTGTTACATTTCAAAGCAAAAAATTTGTACCATGAATTCTTCGGATCGTTTCTGTTTTGAATGTGAAGCTTTCACCCTTAATTTGGTTTGAACCAACCTCAACAGCTGTTTACAATATTCTTTCATCTAGACATCAATGATCAATACAGCAGCATAGGCCAAGGGAATAGCCCTAGAATTCTCAAGCTACAGGCATGGAGGTTGATTAGAGTTTTTCCACCAAAAATAGCTAAACTTGTAGGTTCTCCCTACTAAATGAGCAGCCATTCACTAAATTCGTCATGGTCATAGTAAGTAAGGAGCTTCATCATTCATCCTTGGTCATAGCAGAAGTCTGAAAGCGATGTCCTAGGGATTCAGTGATCATCTACAAATGCAAGGTCAACTTAAATTATGACCAACGTACACGCAGGGAAGCGAAGGGATGGTTTTTATCTGCATGTTATGAAAGGCAACTGTCTGTTCTTGTTGCTGCATTCCTTTTCCTGTTCCTGTACTGTAACTAATTCAATCCAAATGTGAAGAAATGTCACCACAGTGGACTGTCAGCCCACACATGACCACACATGAAAAAGAAACAGACTCAGAGATCGACATCGGCAAATAAAATGATGGATAACTATTGCGGTTGCTTTGAGGCAAATTATTAATACTGTTGGGGATAATATAACTAATCGGCGAAGTGCTAGTGGCCGTAAATAACAGAGTCTTCTAGGTTGTTCGTGCTCAGAGTTTGAAATTAGTGGGCGTGTTGCTTGTTGTCGTGCGCCGGTTCTGTTCAACTGTTCTGTTGTTTGGAGGCAAATATAGCTCATCGGTACCGGCTGTTCCACTGTAGAGTCTAGAAGTCTATGCTCAGGGTGAGAATACCAGGATTTTAGAAGTCCCGGTAAGCCTTGTCCGTGATTCACGGATCTCGAAGAACATTGCATCACGTAAAATTATTTGGCCGAGCGCCGCGCCATGCTATGATTTTTTTGGGCTCCCCACCGTCAGTTTGACGAAACGGTGCTTTAGGATAATGGAGTCCTTTACTCCGTCCGGATGTTTTTTAACAAAGGAAAAAGATTCTGGACGCATATATGTGATAAAACGGCAGGAAAATTCACTAACCTTGAGAGACGAGTGTTCGAGCGCCTTCACTCCAGACGCCATAGTTGACGGTTCCCTCACTCGGAAGAGGCCACTCTAAGTAAAGGGACCATTTGGATTGATAAAATTTGCAACTGATTCTTTATCCATGGTATATGTATCTTTTTAGTTTGAAAATAACTATTATGATAGATCTATGTACTTTTTATATTTGAAAAGTACATTTCAAGCGATTTATATGTGAATTAAAAATAAATGCATGACAACCGGATGGAACCCCTCAGAAATAGTATTCCAGTCTGATTGAATCCTGGGAGGGTTCAATAAAAATATAAAACCATTAAGTTTTGATATTTGATCTGCCCTGAAGCATAAAATTTGTAAAGAATAAGTTTTTGAGGGTAGATTTTAAAATCTGGCTGATATTTTTGCACATTCTTCGAGAAATAAGCAAAAACTATCGATTGACAAGCCTCGTTTTGAAACTGATGTTTGGCCGACGATCATCATATTGATCTCAGTCTTAGGAGCTGTCTCCTGGCCCAGCGTAAGATTTATTTCAAATTCTGTCGTTTTCCAGGGGTTATCTGTAGGCAGGACAAGCCCCGAGAAGCGACTCTCGTCCATTGTTGAGGAAAACAGCGCTTCCCCGCCGTTGCGTGCCCGGCTGGACGCATGCGGCCCATTGTCTCCGCCAGCGCGTGGTGCTAGCGGCGTGCTGCGACCAGCTCCGATTCTGCAGGGTGGCTGAAAAAACGGCTTCGCTTTCCTGCCCAGTGACAAAGGTTAGAGTTGACATTTTAGGTAATTACAACAATTATGTAAGCGGTATATTTTCTGTGTAACCCCAGCGTGCCCCTGTTTTTCTGGTACTGCAAATCTAGGTGTGTATCCAAAATTCGGCGGGCTGACCTATGCAGTGAAAGTACTGTCACAAGTCTTACTGACGCGGCCTATTAAATTAAGTCCAAAATAATCATATTTCTGCTAGAATCCCACATGTTTTTACTGATTATTCAATGTGTAGCTAAACACGGTCTCCTTAGGTGACGATATTCCGTTTCAGTTTGTGATTCAGCTTCCGTTTTCCGGTATATTTGCGACTCACAACAATGAAATGCAACATTGTGGCAACTTCCAGTACATGGAAGGACTTCGCGGGGGGTCTCCACGTCCATGGTAGCTCTCGCTCCAATACTTTTGCTAATTTGGCTGAGGAAATCCGGACAAGTTTTCAAAATCACCTCCAAGCGGAGGCCTCAGATATTTTGTTGAGAGTTAGATAGTGTGTGTAGGAGTTACAGGAAAGGTGTAGGGAGGTGAATTGTGGGTGTTTTGTGTGGATATTTCCGTCGTGCTCGAGGCGGGGCCGGGGCACTTTCATCCCTGATTCAGCACTATGGTCGGAGCTTCGCAGGGGGTCGGCCTGGCCATGTTGGCTGCTAAGTGCTCAAATTGAACTAGCCGAATCAGAGGTATGACATTCAAAAGTAGACACTCATTACTTTCAGGTTAGAAGAGATGAAACCAAACCCACATGAACTACAACCTGGATAGTCTATTCTAGCAAGTTTTGGTGTAGTTGAGGCACGGTTGGTGGATGTGTGGGTGGGGTTTAGGTGGTTGCCCTGATTCAAGTATGTCATACTTCGCAGGGGGTCCCTCCATTGTGCGTACATGTGCCTGTGCAGCAATTGCTGGTGTCCATGTCAGCCTGTTGCTAGTAGTTATTGCACTGGTTTTATGCATTTGGAAAAAATTGTTACAAGAACAGTTTGTTGTGTAAACATTGACATTGCTTTTACATGATTTTACATTGGTTGCTTGCATTTGTTAATACAGTAATAGGCATTTCCTTTCTTTCGTCATTTTGAAAATTGCTGAAATGGGTAAGTAGGCTAATTGGCAATTATACAATAATGTGGTTGGATAGTACTACAATGTAGTAGTAAGTAAAATCGAAACCATACAGGGGTCCAAAAATGCAGTGGGTTTTTTTGGGGGTTAAGCATAAGTAATGAGGTAACCAAGTTTGAATTGAACTACTAGAGTGTTGGCAAATAAGCAGTTATAACCCCTTAGCAGGTTGAGTTTTATAAACAGAGCAACTCAAGAGTGTACTGTTTGTTATTGTTTACAGTGATGTTCAGGTTGAGGGGAAAAGGTGTTCAAAAATTTTTAGAGGTACAAATTTGGCTTATCCAGGAATTAAAGAGTCATAAAATAACTACATGTATTATGATATATTGTATTGAAAAAAAATGTGAATTTGTGCCAAATCCAAGGAGTCAGTGGCAGGGATAAGTCACATAAAGTTACTTCATTTACAGACAAATTAAGAATCCAATAGAATGAATTGAATTGTTACTTTGTCTGTGAATCCAGGTCCCTACATATGTAATGTTCTTCCTCCATAACACATTGCCTAATTCTGAGTCACATATAAGTTCTTGGTTAGACGTATCACATTAACGAGTTGATGTATAACGTCAATGATTTACTTTGTCCGTAAATGAAGGACCTTTAATTATTATTATAGAAGACAAAGAAGAGATTTCTTTACTCCAGGTGAGTGATTAACAAGCACCTTGAGCGGCTGACCTTGAGCCAGAGTTGACCTTGGGTCAGTGCTTTTTACCCCCAAGATTTGAGACAGTCTTTTCTATTCTCAATTTCATCGTAAGTCAGTGAACCAATTATGTGTAATTGAAGATATCTTTGAAAATGTGTCAACGTTGTTGAGAAGGCATAATCTTTGGAGGTGTGTAGAGAAATATGATGCCATGCTACTTAACTTGTCTTCAAATCTAATATGTGATCTTGTGTTGCTATCACATATCAACTAGTGCAACAGTGTATATGCTAAATTCTATCTTATTTGATTCTGTCCAAGAGAGTCATTTTCTACAGTGCTAATGAGATTAGGCTAGGTTTCATTAGTCAGCGTCACATTTCTTTCTTGATTCTTTATCTTAGAAAGTATAACTGAATGTTGATTGCAAGGCCATAATTGTGTAAATTTCACCATTATATTGTGACTCTTACATGTGTCATGTGTAATCTTATACAAATGTACGTTGAAGGTGGTTTAAGCTTTACAAATGGAAGATCAGTTAGCTCTTTTGCAATTTTATTTTTGACTCTTTGTTGTCTTGTTAAGGTCATGACTCATGCCACAAGATCGGTGGCAACAAGGAGAGTTTGAATGTTTCAGAACATATTTTTTGTTATGTGCATGAACTGAGTACTAATTTTGGTTTTACAACTGCTGACTGCTGTGCTGTCTGAGGCAGTTGTAGAACAGTGGCGTGTTATCGTGAAGTCATCTAGAACGACTTTACCTTCGTGACAATGCTTTGTGTCTGGTAAGAAAGGCTGTTTTCCCACATGACTTAGAGTAATATGGCAATTGTGTATGATTTCCAATCTCATTGCCACTATTCTCTCTCACACACTGCAACAACATAAAGTGTAGTGCCATGATTTTGTCATTTGGCTGCATTTCAGTCAGCAGCTTAACTCCTGACATTTTGCGCCAAGATCAAACTGTATTGTCCAACCGGTAGAACCACCTTCTGGCGCAGTACACCAGCTTTGCAGGCAAGGAGCGTGGCTGGTTATAACTTATATTACATCAAAGGACCTGTCAGCTCTGAGTCCCATGACCTTTGCATGTCTAACTTATCTAGTAAACTGTAAAGGTGTTGTTTTAAGTTGTCCAGCGAGGGTGTGTCACTGCGTCTGCCCCTATTTTACTTGGTGATAACAAGTGTAATGTCCTTGGTGATAATGAGTTTCAATCACCCAATGATAGCTTCACGAGGAACAAATTTGTGAACACCTGTATAATACAGTGTACGAAATCCTTTTTTGAGCCAGGTTGCCACTGCCAGGTTGCCCAGTGGCAACCTAGGATGAAAGCTAGGTTGCCCATCAAAATTCCAGGTTGCCCAGAATTTAAACTCTTCTACAGTATGATTAACTTTGTTAGAATGCAATGTGAATTTATACATTTCTGACACAGAGTTGTTTCCCCTTACCTGAAGTGATGAGCTCTTCCATGGGAACTTCTCAATAAACAGTTCCCAATGGAAGAAAGGGGCATCCTTACCACAAAATTTAGGTAGTGCACTGAGCTACCTGGGTGTAAAAATAGGTTGCACCAAACAAAATATGGTTGCTCAGTGCAACTGGGCAACCTAGTATTTCGCACACTGTAATAGTTCTGTACTTGTGGCTGTTCTTGTCCCTTTTCTGAGCTGGTTTTTTATAATTAGTCAAGGACTCAAGGTATGTTCACAATCACTATGTCTGCTTTCTGCTTTCTGCTTCGTAGCACAGTCTCACAGAGCAAGTTCTAGTTGCATTTGTTGAGGTTGTATTTTAGTGTACCTGCTTACGCAGACATGTATGCACACATGAAATATAAACATGGTTGCAAAGTAATCAAATTGGCATTTTATTATCCAATCAGTTGAACTATTAGAAAAAGTATTTTTGATGGACATGATTATGATAGATGCCAACAAAGGTTAAGATCATTGTGCATTTATTACATATCTCCTGTCCTTGCTTCATGCTTAATTATTTCACGTGACCGGTTAAAAAAAATGACGTAACTGCAGCAACACCCAATTCAGGAACTCACCTGACGTATGGAGAGCCACACCCACCATTGTTCGTGGGCTCAAAGTTTATTCTGTGAATCATAGTGTGTTGACTGCACCTTATAGGGTGTGAAATGTCAACTGATGGGGTCACTGCAAAAACACAAATTATGAAAGGACAGAGACTACATGGAGGTTATTACATAGCAACCATGAATATTTGCACTTGCAGAATCCTGTGATGTGTAGCTATTAGTTTTATTACTTTCGTTGTTTTGGTTTATCTCAGGAATGGAAAAACTTGCCATGGACAGCTGTCTATGTAAAATGTACTGCGTATAATATATTTAGCACCCTTGCTTCTCCCAGTCAAATGTATCTCCAGAAGCTTTAAAAAAATTTACAGAATGGAAAGATGTTGTTGTACCCGGTAACTTGTAGGGATATTATAAAGGATATGCCTGTTAGCAGGAGACATGATTAGAAATCTATACTGTGTACTTACTGTATTATCGTATATAAGCTCACTGTAGCTTTTGCTTTAGAAGCAAAACAAAACCCTTTTTTACTATAACAGGAGATTTCATGTGTCTTTCTTCAAGGTCAATGTTATATAAACAGTAGAACAGGAAACTGGCAGCCAGGATAGGATTGCTCTGTTTGTTTTGGTTGTACATCCCTCTCAGTCTGTATATTGTACCTGTATCTCAGTGGCTTCACTCCCTTGTTAACGTTGTAAAATGATATATACTGTGTCCAAGTTACAGTACACCAATATCTGGTTTTAAAGATGATGGCCAAGGACAGAACGTTTTAGAGTAAATACTGTAGATGTTTTGAAATTTAAGCAATTTGAATAGATTTTGGCTCTATTTCCCATACTAAATCAATGTCTGAAAATACTTGGAAGACTGTCAAATCCGGAAGAAGCTCATTTCATGTTTTTTTTTAAAGAACATGAGGGAGCAGAATAACCAAGCAAGTTATGTTGTGGAAATGAGGAACCCCTACTAAAGGCTACTATGGTGTGGAGCTCTTCAAAATCTGAAGTGAAAATCATGTATTGTCAGGCCTTATGAAAAGGGAAATTATAGTTTCTACAGGTCTGAGGAAGCATTAATATTCTAAGCAGACACTGGCCTGGCAGGGTTGCATACAATCAGTTTTTCCCACACTCCCGATTAGAAAATACCATTTTATTCAACTACCCAAGTGGAGGACGTTTTATTTTCTTTGCCATTAGGAATTGTAGACAAGGTAATTGAAAACATTACTCATGAATTTTCATGAAATTTTTTTCAGGATTAATACTTACGCAATTTGTAACCTTTCGTATATGTTGTCTGTATTAGCCTTTGTAGTTTTCTGCGAAAAAATGTTACGCTTATACATATGCATCAATAGAAAAGGCTTTGTACTCCAAACATAGTAAGTCTTTTGAAAGCCCAGTGTATATTAGGTCAAGAAGAACTGACTTTTTCGTTCATGTACAGACAAAGGACAATTTTTTTAGGTATTATTGTACTAATGTAGTATGGACCAAAGAATTATGTGACAATATCGATTGCAGCAATTCCTTGCCCTGTACTACTAACACATTCTCTACCTGTCTTTCTGCCTTTTTGTTTCGGACCTATACGTTTTTTTCTCGGACCTGTTCCGTTGGAATGTCTGCTTTCTGTTCTGCGGTTTGGGTTCTGATACCACAGGGTTTGGTGCCTTTTGGACATGCCTACAACATGTGGGTTTCCTAACTGTAAGTTTCGTTCGCGCTACAAAGGCTCTGACGACCCACGGCACTTCTACCGTGTCCCCAAGAAGCCGGCCGTGCTGCGAGAGAAGTGGCTGGAGGCCATCGGTAGAACTGAGGAGACACTTGTGTCCCAGGTAACGTGGCATGAGCTGTGGTGTGTGTATGTACTTCTAAGTTCTAGGGCTTGAAATACACGTACCTGCACATGCAGGTTTGTTTAGGTAAAATTGGAGCTGTGCAACTGCAAGTATTTCTGATGTCTACCTGCACTGGTCCATGTACTGGGTTTACATAGGAGTATGTGGATTTTTACTTGTGTATTGACTGGTACCACCTACATTTTGAATGGAGTGTAAAAGAAATAATGGCAATGGTTTCTGAACAGTTTTTAGTGTGATCCATACTTCTTACATTCTGAGTGGTGCAGGTAAAATTTGTCTGGTGCAGGTAATTTTCTATGTTACCCGCAGCAGTGCAGGTGTGCAGAAGAAAGTATTTCCAGCCCTGGCTTCTGTCTTGTATGCTCCATTCTTTGAATCTTTCCCGCTGTTCTTGTAAGAAATCTTTGAGCGACATGAAGTTAGCATACTGTAATATCCTGACATTTGCATTACGTATTACTGTTTACAAATGTTCCAGGGTATTTGTACCTGTTACAAGCCGTAACACAGTTTATTTGATGAACAAAGTGTTCTTTAGTATTGTTCTGACAAATGTGCTATAGATGTGGCAAGGAAAATCCCTGAAATCCTAACTGTTTCATCTTGTTAAAAGATTTGCCATCAGCGTTACCTGATTTTCTTGCAGGTCTATTATGTTCCAATCTTGCTTGGCAGGTACATGTATTTATTGCCCATTGCTCAACAGTAATACAGGGGCCCCATAGAGGCTCCTGAATGGCCATGTGAACAGATTGAGATGGATACTTATGTCCTGTGGCTGTGGGACATGACTACTGACTGTGCATGTGATCCTAGGCTTGTCTGAACTCTTGATAACCCATGTATCAACGTTAGTCCCCTTTCTCATCACGTTCCCCTTTATGATTACCATGATGTATTGTCACACTATTGTGACAGAGAGCCAGGCAATGTCCGCTAATGGTTTCTGTAGCCGTTAGGACGGGGTGCTCAACTGATAGATCGGCACGATTTCTCGTCAGGACCATGGCGTAGCTTTCATTTGTGTCAGCGGGTGACGGACGATGTTATAAGCTTATCTGTCATTTATCTGTGTGTGAAGTTTATTTTGTTATTTGTTATGTGAACAAGTCTGTGTATAATATGTCTTGTTTGTAAGACCAACACATCATACAATATTGACAAAGTTGTGTATGTAATTGACTTGGCATTAATCAAATTTTTAGGGTTCGTATTTTCAAACAATTGAGTAGGATCATTGGTATAAGGCTATGAGGAGGGGCTTGTGATATATAGGCTTTAGCGTACAGTAGATATAGGTCCGTGAATAGTTTAACCAGGTTGGTAAGTCACTGAATAAAGAGACTCTTTCTACACATTCAACCAAGTGTTTTATTCAGCCGACGTTTCGGTGACCGTCTGTCACCTTCCTCAGGGAAATTCTGACTGGTTCACATTGCACTACAGCATAGGTGTCGCTGCTATAGATGCGTTTATAGATGAGATGTGAACCAGTCAGAATTGCCCTGAGGAAGGTGACAGACGGTCACCGAAACGTCGGCTGAATAAAACACTTGATTGTGTAGAAAGAGTCTCTTTATTCAGTAGATCTAGATGTTTTTGAGGTCCTTTGATGTGTTCCTTTGATGTCTTTTCTGTCAAACTCAAAGCATTTCCAAACAAAACACAAGATATCATGAAAGCCTTACTTAACAAAACAGAAAAAAGATGAAAGCCTTACATGACAAAAATCGTTCATGAGTCATTGAAAGCATGATTTTACAATTATTAGGGTACTTAATTTAGGCATTGTGAAATATTTCGTAGATTATTGTCTACATAGCTATTAGGGTATGTAGAAGCAACAAAGCTCCTCACCAATGGTTATGGTACTTTATTATATGGTAGAAACAGTACATTTTTCTTAGATTCCTGTGGAAAACAGGAAACAATAACAGCAAATGGGCATAATTGGATGATAGCCCACAACTAACTCTCCATTTCTGTATCTTGAGTAATATTAGACCACATAGGATATTCTGTGAGTCCATGTGTGCTGGGGTTGCAGTGTTGGTGATATAATTGTTTTAGGTCTGTTTAGAACCATCAGATTTGATCGAGAGGTTTACTTGGTTAACCTTTCATCAATGATGAAATCCTGTATTGGAATAAAAGTACTGTATACAAAAGGTTGACTTCGGAGTTTGAAAAACTTCCCCTTATGTTCAAGCGAGTCTTTGCCATCGTGCTAACTGAGTCTCTCCCGCAGCTCCGAGTGTGCAGCGCCCACTTTTGTGGTGGAGAGAAGCGAGAGGGCGACATTCCCGTCGCCGACCCTGCCGTTGACCCCCCACAGTGCATCCGCCTCCCAACGCCCCCCACCAAGTCCTCGGACAAGGTTCGAAAGAGCAAGAAACAGCGAGTAACCGATAGGACTGCTGGAAGTAGGTACAGGACCTAGCTCTGTGTTGTCTTGTTGGAGGTCCCGTGGTGGTGTGTGTGTAAGTTGTGGTGTTTTATCTTGATATTCCGTAGTTTGTTAGTGTTAATGTTCCTCAGACAGGGTCCTTCCATGTTGGCCTTACAAAGATTCTAGCTGATGCTCGTGCAAAATGAGACTTTTGTAGACAGTCACATATGTTGTCTAAAGAGTTTATATCTCCTAGAGAACTGAACAAAAGCTGTCAGTTTTGGTGCTATAGGCTCATGGAACGTCCCTGCTAAGGATTATTCCACTAAAAATTGGAAGGGCAGTTGTATTGGAGTTTAAAACATAGAGTAGTAGGTGGAAGATTTTACAAACATTTACAAGTAAGAAAAATCAGCCCTTCTTCATGTTTCTAATGGAATAAAGTTATTAGTATTACAAATGTAATGTAGAAACAGCGATGTTAATATTGTGAGTGGTTGCCTTCTTGCTCCATATATTGTTGTAAGAATTCGGGTCATTTTGAAATTGATTTTAATGTATTTCAGTAGTTCAGTCAAATGACTCAAGCCCATCTCACCGATTCTATGTAATTCTTGTGCATGTTTTCATAGATTCAGTGTAAGGTAATTGGTGCTATTTGATGTTTAATCCTAGTTTATCTTCATCACATATTTCGCATGCTGTACTCTACAGTCCTAGGTAGATAAAGATAGTGATCTGTAATTACCTATGTTGCATAAATTATGGTGTGTTTTCCATTGCTTCCATTGAATGTTAAATGTTTGAAGTCTATGAACTAAAACTACTAAGTAACGTTGCAGTCTTCTTGCAAGAGTCAGCTGACGTCTTATTTTCTTGATGTTACTGTTGCTGAATTTCAGTATCGTAGTTTGTATATAATTATTGTACATGTACAACACACTGTGATTCAATTGTAAAGTTGTAAACTTAACAATCTACTTAACGATAAATCCTAAATAGATAGTAACAGCTAGTAAACTGACATTACTTTATAGAAAGAAAATTCTAGTAGTTGGTACATGTGAAAAATGATACAGTCCAGTACTTGTAGGTAACCTGTACTCCCTCTGTTCCGTAGATACACGTACTACAGCTACGATGAACGGACCGAGACACCCGCGCCCACTGGTGGCCCTCCTGGACGGCCGGGACTGCTCCGTGGAGATGCCCATACTCAAAGACGTGGCCACCGTTGCCTTCTGCGACGCTCAGTCCACCACAGAGATACATGAGAAGGTGACTACAGCTCCAGTGTACAAAATAATTTTTTGAGCCAGGTTGCCCTGAATTTAAATTCTTCTACATTATGATTAACTTTGTTAGAATGCAATGTGGATTTATACATTTCTGACACAGAGTTGTTTCCCCTTACCTGAAGTGATGAGCTCTTCCATGGGAACTTCTAAATAAACAGTTCCCAATGGAAGAAAGGGGCATCCTTACCACAAAATTTAGGTAGTGCACAGAGCTACCTGGGTGTAGAAATAGGTTGGACCAAGCAAAATATGGTTGCACGGTGCAACTGGGCAACCTAGTATTTCGCACGCTGAGCTCCTACAGATATATATTTGAATTAGTTGATACAACATGTAAGTTCATTGCTGTCCAAGAATTTGGTTTGAGGACTTGATTTTCTTTACACTTGCAAGAGACCAGTAAGTTCAAAAATTTTGCTTATTCCGGGGATGTTTCACATACTGTGAATCTTTAAATGTTCGTGGTGGTTCTATTTTCATTTTTTTGCAGTGACCTTGTTTCCAAGGTATTACAACTGTACAACAGAATTGTTTCAACCGCAAACTCAAAACCTCCTTTCGCCTTCAAAAATAAATCAATTGACAGAATATTGCAGCACACTGACATCACTCATGTATTGTAAGCAGGACAATAGGAGGCCCAAATGGTCTCTTTTTCCTCTCATAAAAGAGATGGCGTACTGTATGTACGTTTATAGCTCCACTCTAAAAGGGTTTATGGACACTACATGTCAGTTTCTTCCTGTCCGCAGGTCTTGAACGAAGCTTTTGGCGCCATGATGTACCACACGATCACGCTGACTCGAGAAGACCTGGAGAAGTTCAAAGCACTCCGTGTCATCGTCCGGATTGGTGCTGGTTACGACAACGTGGACGTCAAGGCGGCTGGAGAGCTCGGTGAGACATAATTCTTTTAGAAGTGGATTCCAGAAGTGGGACTGCTAAAAATTATGCACTTAATGTTTTAAAGAAGGGATACATTTGTAGAGCAATGCCTGTATATGGAGCTCAGTTATACAAAGTCGTGATAACTTTTTTAATGCAAAACCGAACAGTGACGCTGACTTCAAGAAAATCTTTCTGGTCAAGACATTGTACAATATGAAAATGTTTTTTTTTTCAAAAACATATTCAGTGTTCTTGTTCTGTGTTACTGAAATATATCCTAACAAATGCATGGATACACGAGAACTAAATCCTTTCAGAATAGCCAATAACTTCTTGTCCCTGTAAGATTAAGATGTGACAAATCATAAGTCTTAAGAATTTAAGATGAAATTGTCAGATATGCTAGTGGAATGTATTTATTTATTTATTTATTTAAGCTTTGTCACAAGACAGGACAGAGGAAACAGGCAAATGCCTTTTCCACGCCCCCTGTCCAAGTTAAAAACATAAAGGAGACTAAAAACAAGTAATATACAAGTAAATACAAATGATCGCTAACAAAGGTTCTAAGAAGTAAATAATCAAAAGAACTACTGTAATAACTACGATAACAAAGATTTGCTGCAAGTGTGTAAACCCTGTTGGATTCCGTTGTCCCCCAGGTGTGGCCGTGTGCAACGTGCCTGCGTACGGTGTGGAGGAGGTCGCGGACAGTGCGGTGTGTCACATCCTGAACCTGTACCGGCGCATCTTCTGGCTGGCGGAGATGCTGAAGGAGGGGAAGAAGATCTCGGGGTGCGAGCAGGTCCGGGACGCCGCCCAGGGCGCCGCCAGGATCCGTGGAGAGACGCTAGGGATCATTGGGCTCGGTGAGACGACTGATTCCTGAGTTTCGCAACCATTGGCTGTGAGCCATAGATGTTAGCATTTGTTAGCTCTGCTTGAAACTGTGGCAGTTAGTTTACTTCTGTATCTAATGTTAAAATTCCCAGTCAAACTTTTACATGTGATCACTTTTACACAAGGACTACCTGGTTAATGTTCCATCTTTTGGTAGTCCCTTAGATAATTTTTCCCATACACAAGCATGAAGAATCCTGTCTATAGTGACTACCTGTCCAAATAGACCACATTTTATCAGTTTCGACTATACATTAAAAAATGTCCATTGCAATGTGTGCAAAACATTAAACTTGAGCAAGCCGGTGACCTCCAGACCATGGCTTTCATCAGATTATAATTTTATGTGAAAAAAAAAGGTTTTAGTAAGTTTCATTGATATTTTACAGGTCGAATTGGAATCGCTGTCTCCCAGAGGGCCAAGGCTTTTGGATTCAACGTGATTTTCTACGACCCCTACCTGCCTGACGGTATCGAGAAGGCGCTGGGGCTGACCCGAGTCTACACGCTGCAGGATCTGCTGTACCAGAGCGACTGTGTCACGCTGCACTGCTCCCTCAACGAGCACAACCACCACCTCATCAACGAGTTCACCATCAAACAGATGCGCCAGGGTGCCTTCCTTGTCAACACAGCGCGCGGCGGGCTGGTCGACGAAAACGCTCTCGCGGCAGCGCTGAAGGACGGGCGGTTGCGGGGAGCGGCGCTGGACGTGCACGAGAACGAGCCGTTCACCTGGAGGGAAGGGCCGCTGTCCGACGCCCCCAACCTGATCTGCACGCCGCACTCTGCATTCTACAGCGACCAGAGCATACAGGAGATGAGGGAAACGGCGGCGGGCGAGATCCGGCGCGCCATCACCGGACGGATCCCCGACAGCCTCCGCAATTGTGTCAACAAGGAGTACTTCATGACGCCCGGAGCGCAGCAGTGGCCGCCCGAGGCCCACCCGCCCGAGGTGAACGGCGCCAGCTTCCGTGGTTACCCCCAGCCCATCCCGGTGTCGATCCCACCACCGGCACCCCCAGCAGAGACAGTTGTCCCCCACTCCACAGCGCCCCCTCCGGCCCACTCTCCGCACGTCAGCAGCCCGGCTGCCACCGCCCACAGCCTCCAGAAGGCAGAGGAGGCCAGCTAGTTGAGCCCCCAGAAAAGTCTCTCTTCCACAAGGTCTAACAGAACTTTATATCCATCAGTCAGAGATTGGGGCAGCAGATGCAACGTGCAGATGTTATGGACCCTTTATATAACAGCCATTCAAACAGGCCGGTGAAACAGAACTGGAGATGGTCTTTACTGTTTGAGTACAATCCACTGGTGAACTTCCAACTGTCTCAGAGGAACAGGACAAACCCTTTCGGCAGTGACATCTTTCTTGTCACCGCCATTTGTCAGTGACTTTCATCTCCGTAACATTTTTTCTAGAGTATTTCAGACGATGAATGTCTGTCAGTGACATAGATTAGGTAGTAAAGACTATTTTCTCACCTCTTTAGGTAGATTGTCTATGCTGTGCATCTACGGTAGTTTGTGATATCTGTAAGTACATGCAGCCACCGATCCAATCAACAGGGGAATAACAGTGAATTTGCTAGTCACAATCGTAACTATTAAGTGTCAAACATAGCAGTGACGGTCATCGTGTGCCATGTAAATACAGACATATTTTTTCGGTGCAGATCTGGTCCTTGTCTACATCATGTATTACTCACCTTCAGCTCTCCTGTGAGCCTGCCCATCCTTACTGTACAGTGGTCTAGTAAAGTGTCAGATTATAAATAGTCAGGGTTGGTCAACATAAGCTAGCCATTCTGTTTCAAGTAGGAATACTTAAAGTTTGTTTCTCCTCACACATCTTTTGATACCTCGTAAAATTAATTAGCTTGTCCTGGAGTTAAAGGTTTTAGACTATATTGGGAGAAAAGCTAGCCGTTTCTCTTTACATGTGCCTCAGACTGTAGCCTTTAGTTTTGAAGGATGTTGTTATTATTGTCAGCTAAGGCCATACAAAATTAATTACCATGCACACTTCTGGGTGTAGGAGTTAGATGAAATAGAGAAGGATCCTAGTAAGAGAATGCATCGACTTGTCATATTTTGTCGAAAGAATAAAGAAGTTACATTGGCGTGGCTGAAGTGTGGTACAGTTTTGATGCTATATAACAAACTTGTGCTGTTAAATCTCAGAATCAAGTCCTTGGGTGGTGAAGCTGTGCATATGAATTAATTATTTAGTAGCTGTGGACGGGCCTGATTCTGAGACTTCCCAGTCAAACACCTTTAACCCATAGCACACTGAGGTAGCCATTTGTCTGCCAATTCTCTTGGTTACGCAGCAGGGAATGCTAACTGGAAATGTAGAGGACGTAAATGCACATAAAATTGGCCTAGCCAAGAATTACAAATACCTAGCCTAGACTTACAAGTTTTGTGTTGCCTAACAGCTGTATTCTTCATGTATGTTACGTCTTAGTGTTTGCTCAATACGTTTTGGTCAGTCGACTGTTTCAGTGTATTTGCTAACCAAGGCCATGCTCCCTTCTGTTTATAATATGAGTTTTGTTTAACTGCAATAGCTATTCAATTAACCAGACTACATTTTGTTTTCCACATATCATTTATCAGATTTATGGTCTAACATTAATATTAAGTTGACTGACTGAAAAGTTGAAAACTACTTATGCAAGGAATATATCATTCCAGATGGAAGCAAAGAATAGTTGATCGTAGCTGCTTTTTTGTATCCATCCTTTGTTTGAAAGTACTTTAGTTTTTGTTGATAGTACTGATTAACTTGAGTTAGCGATGTACTTAAAAAGTTTTTAGTATTTGGTTAATTCATCTGTTAATTATGCAAGCATTACCTATTGGTTTGGGGACACTGCAAGGGTCCAAAGCAAGCTTGTTACATTCAGGAAGTCTACAATGAAATTTTGCTTACAATAATCTGTGTTTGTGGTGTCTTTATTATTTGTAGTTTGCACGGCCTAACATTTCAGTTGCTTGTTTATTAATTGTTTGTCACCTGAAAAATCCTAATTATGTAAGACCCAAGGAGAGACAACTACACAAACTTTTCAAACTGTCCACTCACAAAAAAATCTGTTTCTTTTCAAACTCGCATTTCTTTAACATACAAATTATAAAACTGTACAAACTTGTTGTATTGATAGCTCTACTTGCTAACCCCCCTGTTCCACTAGGACGGCGCTCTCGCTGCGACTTGAATTGAACTTGCGTAGCCCTTCATTTCATAATTTGAATATTATGTAAAGTGTAAAAGTATGACTGGAAAAACAACAAAACACACAAAGTGTAAAAAGATTCGTTTTTTAATCTATGAAATTCGTTGAGCGCTCTGTAAAAATCTTAGATCGCAGAGAGAGCGCCGTCCTAGTGGAACGGGGGTAAACAGTACATGCTGCCAGCAGCCATGTACTACAAGTTTAAACTTTAACTTTCCACGGTAATGATGGTATGAAATCTGCATTTGAATTAACAAGCTGTGACACCTGTTGTGCTAAAAAAACACCTTGTGTTCCTTCACAATTATTTGAGCTCTGCAGTCACATGAAAGCTTGCAATTATTTCATATCAAACTGGTGCAGGCTGGCTGTTAAAATTTTGCTGCAAAGTCTCACTTCATCACACCATTTCATTACGTAGCAAAAGAGAAGTGCTAATATTAGTCCATACTCGATTTTGCTGTGTCTCCAATCTAGCATACATGTACATGTATGCCCCATCAAACCATGCCCACACAGGTATATTGCTTAAAATTCCAACTCCTGTACATACAGCCCAACACACCTTCTATAATGACATAAACTATGTAGCCAGTTTCTTTCATCACATTTGATGGCATAATGGTCAGAAACCGACGACATAGTGGTCAACTTCTGTCCCCTTCAGCTTACAGCCATCTGGTCCACCCGGAGGTACTCCCCTGTGTCCAGGTTCTTAGCCATGAGCTGGTTGGGATCCATGTTGGGGGTCTTGTGTTCGATGTGGACTCTCTTTACACAACAGTCCTAGGTGGAATAAAGATTGGAACAACAAAGGAAAGTTACAGCCATGGCAAGCACATGCCAGATAAAAGCTGACATGCATTGTAAATGCATTGTAAAGTGTAATCAGTTAGAGAACAGGTAATGCACACTATGGAGATCAGTACTACCGGTATACACATATAATACCTTTGGATATAATATACACATAGATGACATTACTGCCTTGGCAACCAACGTACACTGGCAGCTCCTTGAATGGATCTTCCTCTGGTACCTTAAATGTAGTCATTTTGAGCACCTACCAAACATTGACCAGGCTTCAGAAGTGGCTAGAAAGAGTAGAGATTGTCCAAATAGATAACATGCCAGGAGAGTTGGTCTGCTAAAGGAATACATTCTGGAGTGGCAAATGTACTCCTTCAGAAGACCAACTCCCCTGGCATGTTATCTGTCTATTCTACTCTTTCAGCCGCTTCTGAAGCCTGGTAGAGGCTAGAATCTACCAGGTATTACAATCAATATCCCACAAACATCTCTGGAGATCTGCCGACTCACCTGGAGGTACCTGAGAGCTGCAGTGGTCACCTGGGTACAGCCGGACACGTACACACAGTCCAGGTGCTGACAGCTGTTGGCCAGGCTCAGGATGCTCCTGTCAGTCAGGCTCCGCACACCGGACAGCACAACCTCACGCAGCGGGCAGCAACGGGACAGCTCGCACACCGAGGCGTCCGTCAGCTGGCAACATCAACAGTCTTCATGATTAAACTTCTTCCTGTCAAGGCTACCCTAGGCAACAAGTTCATGTTTTGTTTACAAAATCATCCAGCTGGGAAATAGTTAATCTCATGAGGGCTGTTTCATTCAGCCAGAGTGTATTGAGTGTATAGTGAAGTTAGTCTGAAGGAAGATATCTAATAGGAACAGGCAGTCTTCAAAACTCTTCAAGAACTGTCTTCCTGAACCCTAACATTTGTACAGTAGGTATTCCGTGCAATTACAATACACATGGTTGAAATCAATTCATTGCACTATTGCTGGAGCTGTTAAAAATGCTGGTTAAGGGTTAAGCGGTGTCTTGGAGTCGACAGGTGACTTTGTCACAAGAATTATTGATTAATAAAAACATTTCATCAGCCGGGCTGATCACCCAGAGTCTCACTACATTCTGGGTGTGTTTCTTTTCTTTATACACTCTGGGAGAGCACGTCGGCAGAACGTACTGCACCTGCGCGAAACCCGTTATGTATTGTGCATTATTAAGCACTTTGGCAGAAAGTCTCATATAAGGTTGTATTAGAGCATATAAGGTTGACAGCCTGTCTGTAGTTTTCAGATGTTGTATAGGAAAAGATATCGTCTGCAACAGGCAAAATTTTGATGCAACGTTGACCAAACATCTAACGAAAAACGTGAAAAATCAGGGTTTTGCGCAGGCGCAGTACGTTCTGCCTGCGTGCTCTCTGGGAGCAGTAAAAGTTTTTGGACCCAAAACCATGTTTACTGTAGGTGATTTGTTGCTTTCCACCAGGACTCACCTTATTACAGGTTTTAAACGTCACGTTGGTGAGCTTGGGGCAGTTACTGGCCAAGGTCAGGACAAGGTCATCTTTGACGTCAGTCAGCCCAGCAACATGAAACCTCTCCAAGTTTACACATTTGGATGCTATCACCAGCAGAACTTCCATAGACATCTGCAGGACAACAGAATTTCAATGTTATAAAATCTTAGTAATACGTAAAGTCTAATATCTCTTTCTTCATGGGATTGAACTACATGTACTAAAATATTCTATAGATCTGTAATGGTTATAAACATGGATATCATGATAGATGTTAGCCACTTGAAGTTGTTGCTAGCTGTATATAATATAATTCTGTCAATTGTTGATTTACAAGGGCATTTGCATGCCCCCAGACCCCCATGAAGTTCTTGTCCCTTTTGGCCCTTAACATTTATTTTGCTGCCACCACCTCTGTACTACTTTTACCCATGTGTTTGTACATTTGTATTTGTATTCTAAAAACAATTGAGTATTCCTAAAATATTCACAAAATACCCACAGATACACAAGCAGTGAAGATGAGACAAGTGATGTTCTGTGCTCTCTCTGGGTCTTCAAATATGGGCAGCAGGGTGGCACCTGTGACCTGTGAGGCAAGATATTGACACATATTGTAAATATCACATTTGACTGTACTTGACAGAATTGTCAAAAACACGAGATTTTTGGGAAATCTATTTGTCCTTCTCCTGCAAGCAGAAAACTTCTTGACCTACAGCAAAATATACTCTTGTGAAACAACCTAGAAGATACCTGATCTTGGCCTACCAACCTGATGAAACTATCTATAGTATAGTATATGTATATCCTAGGCAAGTATTCTTTAGAGAACAATAGTCTTAATGTTATGAGCTGTGTGACCTGTGTACAGAACGACAGCACTAGTCTCTGTAGGCTGACACAGTGTGCAGACACAGATCTCAGGAGCACATCGTCCACTGCAGTACAGCCACTCAGGTCCAGGTGAACCAGGCCACCTCCAATCTTGGGCAGGAGCTGGAGAAGTCATAAAATGTCAGAAAAGTCAGAAAATGTTCTTATTACTATTAGGAGAAGAAGCCCTGGTTGTAGTAGAAAGGAGGTTTCAAACTGAACTCCTTGGAAGTAGTAAGAGTAGAAGAAATAGAATGGTGGAATATGGCAATATTGAAATCATATTTGCATCCTCACCCCAAGGAGAATGTTGCGTATTGTAGGCTAGTTAGTTCAGTTAGACCGTAGTGGGACAACCCCATACCCCCCTGTACTATGAATGGTAGGTCCCAGTAGAGGGAGGCCGGATGAGAATCTTCTAGAGGGTTCGGAGAAGGGGCCCTGGAGAGGGGTCAGAAGGAAAATAAAGCTCTGATTGTGAGACGAGATTTGGTGGTGTCCGACTGATTCTTGAGTCCAAGCAAGAACCTCGTAACAGAGAATTTTCCAACCCCCACCCTACTCACCATGTCCATCACCTCCACTGTGAGGTTGGAGATCCCACACAACACCAGCTCCTCCAGTCTCCTCAGTTTGGTCAGTCCTTCCAGAGTTTGTGGGTAGGGCAGCTGGACACCACACAGGGATAGGAACTGGGAAGAAGAAAAATATTATCTGATGGTTACATGTGTTGGTAGAAGTCGTTATAGAATCGGTAGATCTAACCAGGCACGTCACAAACTGGCACATTTGTTCAATTAGTTGAATCATGTATCCATAAGGTCACGTAGTGGATTTAGTTCTACTGAGAGGTTAGACAATGATAGCTTATCATGCAACTTGATTCACAGTGAAGAGTTGCATTTATCTGCTATTTGAAGTTACCTTCACAACATGTGGTAAATATCTATCAGCTTTATTGTGTAGTGAATCAAACCCTGTCATAGCATAGCTAAACCGTGATCCAATGCATGCTGTTGTAACATACTTGTAGTCTCTCAGGCAGGTGGAATAGGATGTGTGGAGCCGTCTGACTGGTCACCTTGTAGCAGTAGGACAGGTCCAGTTTCTGGAGCTGCAGGCAGGACACCAGCAGCTGCACACAGACGGGTGATGAGGTGTCAATGGGAAACACAAAATGTATATCACTTGTACAATAGATACTTGCAATATTGTCAACGTGAAAGCATTTAATCATTTAAATACAAAAATAAAACACCCTGTAAAATTATTGAAACTAAAATATTTTGAGAAGTTGGCATCCAACTTGTGTTACAGAGCTGCAGAGTGAGAGCAGCAATCTACAATTGTACATGACACCGAACAGTACACAACCAATGGTACCAGTGTGTAGCTGGAAAACCAATAGTACTGGAAAGCCAACCATTCTACAAGACTATATGTAGGTAGGGTACCAGACTTTACTATCAATACCACCCCAGTGTTCATCAAATACAAATAGAAGAGTTGCTATTTAATGGTATGCCTTTACAAGATATCATTTCGACAGTTCTTGTTCATCTCACCTCTTGTAAAGCTTCTGCTGTCACTCTCCTGCACCCATGGAGATTTAGGCTGGAAACATGTATGATACATTTGTTATTATGGTATCCTGCTAGCACAAGATACATCATTAATGCAATATCTAACAAGGCAATCAGAGATGGCAGACTTCACACCCTTATCTATTTGACTTTTTTTCTGAAGCAAAGTTGAACTGTAATTTCCAGCACAAAACTTGAATTGCTCATTCCTTGACAAAGACTGGAGTTGGACTGTCTTTTCAACCTTGCTTCAGAATGATTTCCACCAAGTTCTACACAAATGAACTTTCAAGCCATGCTATTTGTGAACATGTAGTGAACTTAAGTTGATAGCAGTATTGAATTTTTCCCACCTTTTTAGGTTTGGACAGTCTGTACTTATGGCAGCCAGGCTAGCATCTGACAGACAGTGATCTCCTGCTACATCCAGGTGTTCCTAAAACACGAAACAGTTTTCCAATTTTGTTGTTGTCATAATATACAATTATAGATGGTGTCTCCTGTAAAAGTGACCAAGGTAAGACTTAATTGCATTACATAATTGTAATCTAGTGTTACCAATATTCCAAGAACATATAATGTTAAGACTAGAAACTAGGTGCCAGGTCCTGCAGGATCAAGTTTAACATATGTTTGAAACACCTCAGACATCCCAGATTAAGTACTCTCACATGTATCTGGTAAAAATCTACTAACATCTCAGACCAGTATTTTGTCCTATGTAGTTTATGAGCTCAGGTCATGTACAAACTAAAGCTACAGTTTCTATCAAGTACATAATGTAATTGCTTTTCAATTCATCATGTAATAAATATAATAATCTAAGATATGAATCCTTATCACGCCAGTATTCTAGTAGTTCATTCAGTCATTCATTCCTTCAGTCATTCATTCTCTCAGTCATTTATTTCTTTGTTCCATCCCTTCAGAGACAGCTCACCAGGTTGTCATTGAGAGACTCAGCTATCCTCTGCACCACAGTGTTGATGTTCTCTCCCAGCCGATGACAGTGAGCCAGGATCATGGTCCTGATGGTTGGGTTGGACGAGACCACTCTACACACAGCTGGGGGTGGAGAATGTAGAAAGAATTTGATGATAGGGTTATTTTGCTTAAGTTTTTTTTACCTAAAAATGCTTAGTATAATACATTAAGTGAGTCTGTTTGTGTCTGTAAGGACAAGCTGTGTAACACTGGACTGTAAGGCTTGATTCACTCACACCGAGATGGACCACCTACTCTTTTCAATAAAGTGTGGTGGGATCTTTAACGTGCTCGAGGCATGACTCTCCTCAAACACAGGACCTCTGGCTTTACCTCCCAACCAAGAGGACATGCAACAGTGTGTTCATGTGATTCTGATGTTTCATGCTAGGGGGTATCACAATATATATACATGTACTTTCAATATTGCCAAAGTGCTTCTCTGGCAACCAGATGTAAGAAGGAGGGGACGATCGACCGAACCTAACGCTAAAGAAAGTGATTGAAGAGGAGGTTGGTCTGCGGGACGGGGAACTTCTGGCCGCCATGCGTGACAGAAACGCGTGGAGTAACATTGTGAATGGCACCTCGCTGTAAGAGGATGAACTGAACTTCAATATTGAAAACTGTGTTTACCAGGTGCATCTACATTAGTACAGCTCCTGAGATCCAGGTGTTCTAACACAGGTGACATGACAGCATGTGCCCAGTCTGTAACCAGGTGAGGCAGCTTCCTCAGCTCCAGGACCTCCAACTCATCCTGGTGTTGCAACAAGGCTGTCATTCCTGCATCTGAAAAACAAACAAACAAACAAACATGGTCAGAAATATATGGGCAAGCCGAAACTGTAGACTGACCCTGTTGCCCTGTCCACCCTTGAATGCTTCCAAAAAAGTTCCAACCATAACATATATTACGTGCAAAAATTTGGGCGGATGCACCCAACTGCAACAACTCTATTGTCTAAACTCCTAGTTTGTATGGACAGCTGTGATTGGTCAATTACTATATATACAATGTACATGTACATTATTATCATTACTATCTACAGTTATTATGGGTTAGCCAGTCTGCTGTGGTCTGATCTACATGTACAGTATATCACATGCATGCAACTTTTATAAAAAAAAGGTGAACTTTATAGCAGGAAAGTTGCTGTACCTGTAACATCTGAGCAGCCATGTATGGTGATAGACCTGAGTTTACAGCCACAGTCCCCTAACTGTGTTAGTACTGCATCAGTTACCTGTGTGGGAGGATTAGAAAAGCATTCTACAATATCTGCTATATACTAGTAGTATTAACCACCTAATGTAAACATAATGGGCAAATTTTGTCAGACTCAGACAGACTTTTTATCCAAAACTGCCATATGCTATCTAAAGTATAATGCTGAATGTGAAGTCTTCTTCAGTGTAGCTACATATAAAGATGTAACATCAATTTGAACATGGCAAGTGATATAATACGGTACATGTATGTGTATTATGAAACAAACCCAACTTTAATCCTTTAAATTAACATTCAATTTACACTTGTTATCATATGAAAGGTATCAAAAAAGGGGGGTTACAAATTCACATAATCAATTTGCCATCTTTTGTTCTTCAAGCTGAATAGCTAAGGTGGCCTTTTTGTACTAAATTGTAGTCTCCACCAGACTAACAACGCAGGTTAAAAACAGTAAAATTTAGTCAAATATGGAGAATACTAGTAATTGGCCAGGGAGTTAATACATGACATTTTCTATGCATTTTTACTACCAACAAGGAAATTATTTTAATTTAGAGTTTATACGGCAGCATGCTTTATTTATCAAAATAAAGGTGGTTTGAGACTTGCAATGGATTTTCTGACAAAAGGACATTAATATTATCATCATTATGGCAAAATGATGAGTAATTTTGCTCTTAACACCGTAGCGGCTATACTTCGCATCCAAAAAATTTACTTGCCCAATCGGGCAAGTGAAGGGGTATATGCACTTGCCCGAACAGTACTTTTTCTTGCCCTGGGCAAGTGGGCAAGTGGACTTGTCCAACCCTGAGTTAGAGTGGGAAATTAAACCTCCTGCAGACTGACTCTCCTGGCCAATCAGTCCCTTTTTAGCTGAATTGTATGATCCATACCCCCATAGCCTAGGAAGGCAGGGTGGAGGCTAGCCTTTTTTGGCATATGCATCAAACCCGAAATATGCCCAGGCAGCAGGGAGAAGGTTAAACCACCTGCTGACACTTGTAGAAGTTGACTGTCCTGAGCCCAGAGGAGAACAGGTGATATGTGATGTGTGGCAGGTACTCAGGTGTCAGTCTGTCATGGTAGACCAGCCATTCCAGTATCAGTTCCTGTTCAAATAAGAGTATATTATAGCATTACTAAGTAGTATGAGTGTGTTAAACATTAGTAACATGCTATAAAAGTGTTTTGACAAGTGTTACAAACAGAATGCACAGGAAAGTCTATAGCATCTGATAATCAAAAATCATGACCCTAGCAAGTCCAGATCACGAGATATCAAAACCGGAAGTTCTGCTGCGGGACCCAAAATCTAGTCATTTTGAGGTCTCATGAACATACCCACCTACCAAATATCAAGATAATCCATCTAAGCCTTCTCGAGTTATGCTGTTGACACACAGATACACACACACACACACACACATGCCAAGGAAAACATACTAGTAACCTTCTTCGCGAAGGTAACAATGACAATTGAATGAGATGAATACCTTGTGTCTGGTTGCTAGGTAATGCCCCACCCTGTTGATGGAGTGTAGGTTGCAGGCCAGACAGCTCAGACATGACTCTTTCAGACTCCGCACCATCTTCACAGTCCAGCCTGTTACAACAACACAGTAATAAAGAAGTTTACAATTACGACTGCACATGCCCTAGCCTTGAGTCCAGCCTTGTCGGGGGAGCAGATCTTGGGGAGTGGACCAAAGCTAACAACTTAAACAAGACTGGACTCCAGGCTAAGCATGCCCAGTATCAAATGTGAAGGCCTCCCAGGATGTAAACAGAACTCATCAGACCATGCTTTATGAATGCCCAGATGTGTTTTGTTTATGTTTCGTAGGCCGTCACCTTTGAATCTTGACACTGGGCATGCACAGTCGTAACTGTAAACTTCCTTATTTTAGACAGTTGCTGTTTTGCCTTATGATAAACAGTGTGAACAAAGTTGGTCATACACTTGTGAAAGAAAACTTGGTTTGGAATCCATGAAGCTGATATCGATATTTGTAGTAAACAATTTTTTTTTATGTTTGCCAATCAAATCCTGTGTAGTAGCTTCATAATGTCCTTGCTTCAAACAATTACTTTGAAGGAGACTGCAATGTGCAAAATTTCATCCTTCAGAGAGGATCTTGATATAATGTCCTTGCTTAAGTTGAGGCTAGGATCCTACAGGCCTCCTTCCCACAAATTATTTTCGGAGATGGATCCTTGGAGATACATGCAATTTCGCCTGAAAGAATGTCTACTCAGAGCACAGAAATAACATTGAAAAGTAGCCGATAAAATTTATTTGTATCTAACGTTAACGTTAACAGTTACTAAGGAACTGCTTATACAACAACAACAAGTTTTCAGTACAACAATTGAAAGAAGCCCTGCTAGAGTCACCACGCGATTTCATGAAAAGTAAGGTACTTCACCTGTTAAAATTCTTGTCTCAGCAAAGCTAACTAAAGTTAAAACTTGGAGTCGGCCCGAGAAATAGGGTACTCCAGTGCAGAAACCGGAAGTAAAGTGGTTCAATCCATTCTTTCTTAGAATAGTCCATTTAGTTCAAGGGTAGACAGATGCTACTTTTTACTCAGGATAATTTGATCAATTTTATACAAAACTTTGTTTAAAACACTCAAAAATATTACTACTAAAATGGAATATTTAGTCTAAATAGCTACTGATGAAGATCTTATTCTAGTAAAACCATACTCACACTAATGTTACCCTTCATGGAAATAGAAGAGTCTACAAGAGGTCAAAGGTGGTACTGAATATTGGGGACTATCCATAAACATTGTAGGGTTTTGTGTAGATTTATACGTTGCGCTTTGAAAATGAGAGACTGGAAATTTTTCAACGTTAAATAGATAACATAAACTTTTAACTTCAACGAAGAGTAGTTTGTACCTAAGAACGTCTGGACTTTGTCGAGGCGGACGTTGTGTAACATCCCAGCCAGGATGATGAACGGACTGTCCCTCATGTTAGCCCTTCCAGACAGACGACGAAAACACACGAGGTAACGTTCATGTGTAGAATAACAATCTGGTTTGCACTGTATGTTCTTCTAAATTGCTTTATGAAAGTCCAGATATTGGGAGAGATAGAGGCAGAATCTTTGAGTAAATTTAGGAGGAACGGTTGCAATTTCATAATTTTTTGGGAGGGGGGCAGACATGTGTTGGTAGGTTATCGCCAAGAAAGAAATGTTTTGGTGCCGTGTCTAAGTGTTTGTGGGCAACATAACACGAGTTGTGGATGTATCTGCATGATATTTGGTAGGTGTCGGCAAAACGAAGGACAAGACCAATACTGGCCCCTCTAGTGGATTTCTAAGGTACTGCATGTTCGGGACATGCTAAGGTGAATACTTTTGGGTGGCAGATAGCTCTCTGGCTTGTTGTTGTGTTTTGTCTAATTTTTGTCGTTATCATTTAGTTTTAGAGGTCAGTATACATCTCAACCCGACTGCTGCATTGTGAGCCACAGCGCGTGTGATCACGGATGATTACCAGACCTGTCCTTCACACCTTCTGTGGACTGCGCCTACTTCTTCATACAGTCAGAACTTCAACAACTATAGGACAAAAGATGGAAGCAGCCAACAGAGCAGCTGAAGCTAAGTTAGAAACTGGGACCGAAGCTACAGAGTCCCTTTCCAAAGGACAAGAAGAGGTGGAAACAGGCCAAAACGCAGGAGCGATCTCTAGTACTGACACCCCCTCCAATAGCAACGATGTCACCACCAGTGGAAAATTCAACAAGAGACGTCATAACACAAAAGAGGAGCACCAGTCCTACAGATGGAAGAAGGCCAAGCTTCAGGTACATTTTGTTGTACTTTGCTTGTTACTGTAAATGAAACAATTGACAATCAGAAAATTTTGTAACCCTCTCCCCCTTTTCTATCATTGTCATATAATGAATATTCATTTTACCCTTTTGTTACTCCGTGAAGGAGGCATACCTCCTGCAGGAGTATTGTGGTCAGCTGGTTTTTCTTGTTCGCAGCTAAAACCCACGGCTCCCTTTGTTCAATCGACATGTAATTGTATACGTCGTCTGCAGGCATGCCCGTGATGATGCACGTATATCAATATTTACCGTAGGTGTTTTCGCGGTCAATGTAATATTTTAAAAGCACCCCTACATTTAGGGGCATATGGACCTGGCCGCGAAAAACCCGTTGTTTTGAATAGGGGGGGGGAAGAAACCTTCATGCAGACGTGCGGTGTGGTCGTTAATGCAGACCAGATGCGGAATGTAATGCTTTATGTATGGGGAGAAATTGTCAAATGTGTTCGCATGTAAAAGTCATGGTTCTGTACGTTGTATTTCTATGTAATTGGGCATGTGGTGTGCCGTTATGTCCGTGTTGATGCAAGTGTCTTTGTTTTTACCGTAGCGGTTTTTATATTGAGGTAATTGCATATTTCAAAATCACCCCTATCTTTATAATCCTGTGGAATAGGCCGTAGATTAAGTAGTTGTGTGGTAGGCGAGGTTCTATAAGCAGATATTAGGTGGTTGTTGTGTATATTCGTTTGTGAGTATCTGTTGGGATTGTGACTTATGGTTTGCACCTACTACGATACCCTATTATGAATAAATAATATGTAGTGCACTATACTGTTCCCAATCTGCAAAGCAAAATATAAAAATTCACGGAGGATTGTCGCCTATGGACACTTGTTAGCTATTTCTATTGAAATTAAACTATCCTCAATGTTAGTGCCTGCTACAGGCACAGTCCAAAGTACAGATTAGTCTTGCTCTTTAAATTTGTTTTATACCAGCCCGAAGAAGGACGTGTTCTTGATGTACAATATACTATATGTTGTATGTTGTTTTCTTTGGCTAGAGTAAGCCAGGTGGTGATCCTGACTGGGAGAGACCGACAGCCAAGAAGAGGAAAGTGGCCTGTCTGTTGGCCTACTCAGGAGTGGGGTACATGGGCATGCAGAGGTGGGCGTATTATCAACCTTCTACCTGCTGCCTAACTCCACAACCAATACAAATTTGGTATACCAAAAGGCATCTATTCCTAGTGCTGTGTACTGGTTTGCTGGACTCAGTTCCGGACTTGTAAAAACGTTTAGGTTCAAGTAAAAAAAATCTGAATTGCGGGAATCAGTTCCGGACTTGGGTTGGAAAAAAACCATGTCACATACCCCTTTTCGTTCCGAACCACATAAAACCTTCCATAGATCGCAAAATCTGTGCTGCAAAATGAAGAAAACATTGCCATTGGGCATTGTCAAGTGTCAGCCTCCATGTTATGTGCCCACAGTTTCGCCGAGACAACTTTGCAAGGTTGCCAACATGCAATTTTGTATATACCGTGGGTTTAGGTCCGGACTTACAAGTCCGGAACTGAACCTAAACCTCTGGACTTGAATCCGGACCTGAACCTAAATGTGGGTTTAGGTACACAGCACTATCTATGGCAGGGAGAAGGTTAACTAATGAACTTTTCATCAAAATTGTTGCTTTTGAAAGAAATACTTGTTCTTTGTCCAGTCTCAACTTACAATGATTTCTTTCTCTTAAAGAAATCAGGGGTTTAAGACGATTGAAGAGGACTTGCTGGCAGCTTTCTACAAGGCTGGTGCCATCCCTAAGGATCACATGGACTGTATGCAGAAGGTGTGTAAATGCACTAGTATGCAAATGACTCAAGTAGTGAATCAAAGATGCCAGACAGCTTGTGACATGCCCTTCCTCTTAGCTCTATAGTTTAATCTGTTTCCATAATGACTTTTTCAAACACAGATGAACTTTCAGATGAATTGTGTTCGCTCTGTTCCTTCTTAACCAGGGAGTGAATGAGACACACACATATAACAGAACAACTCTCTCTACTGAAACTTGTACTGCCACCACTATTGCCTCCTTTAAAAGGAAGCTACGGGAGTCCCTCGGTGACCCCTACAAGCCTTAGATTGTGTGACCCTGACCTCTCCACGTTGATGTATTGTATCGTTGTGATGTATGTGTAAATGTTTATTTTGTCAGCAGGGCAAGCCCTTAATAATAGCCACCTGGCTAGTTGGGCTGCCCTGGCTGTACATTGTCTTTTTACAGCCGAACAAATAAATAAAATAAATAAATAAAAATAACAGAACAACATGTATTCACTCTTGACTCTCCAAGCTCAGCATGAACATACAGGGCACATGTGCAGGAGTACAATGGCAGGAGATCTAACATGAATGTCACTGGGTTTGTATTTTCCATAAGATGCACTTCCAGCGCTGCGCCCGTACAGACAAGGGTGTGTCAGCCGCTGGTCAGATCGTGTCCATGAAGATGTACATGATCGACGATGCTGTCAAAAAGATCAACGACTGCCTGGTGGAAAGCATCAGACTTATCGGTAAGTTCAACCCATCTGCACCTGATGTGAAGAAAAAGAAAAATTGCATATCATTAAAGATATGATACTTGTATATATGATCTGATATTCAACGAATAATAGATATGTAAAATTCATGTATGTCATATCACGTGGGCTAAAGAGATACTGGTAAATTAGTGTGTAGTTCAAAAGAATCCAATTCAAGTAAAAAGCATTCCTTAATAGCTTGCAATATGAAGAAACATAAAGAGAACTTGAATTAGATAAAATTGTTTAAGTTACTATTTAGTTAAAGTTCATAATATGATGTTCAAATCATAATAGTACCAAAAATATGATGTTGAAAGTAGAGTCAGTTTGGTGGAATAATTGTTTGATAAATCTTATGTCTACTCAGGGATCAAGAGAACAACAAATGGTTTTGACTCCAAGAACGCGTGTGATGCTCGCACGTACATGTATGTCCTGCCCACATACTCCTTTGCACCAACCAAGGAGGTAAGTAAGGACCATGTCGTAACTCACTTGGCTTCCCTTGCTAAAATGTAAGACTAGGCAAAAACAAGGGTAATCTGGTTCAAGTTTATTGTCTGATTCATGATTTACTTGCTGTAGTAAGGGACTGTTGAATAGTGATATTTTCCTACGCCTACTTACGTGTGCAATAGCTCAATTGGTAGAGTGCTCGCTTTGTAACCGGGAGGTCGTGAGTTCAAACCCCGGCCGGGTCATACCAAAGACTTTAGATGGTACACATTTCTTTCTCTGCTTAGCACTCAGCACATATGAGAAAGAGTGTGGGAAGGTCAAACACACAGCACTACGTATACCAGCAGACTAGCCCCCTGCTGTAGTGCCTTGCACAACTGTGTGTCACCCAAGGGCTACAGAAATGGAAATGGGCACCAACACCCTAAGCTCTGTAAAGAGCACGGGACCTTCTTACTTACGTGTAGTGTCACAGTTAAAACCATTATGGTACCATGCAGATCAGAACTGTACAGTGTCTTTTCACCCACCCCATCCATGTTAAAACTGGTGTAAAGTGACACAAAAAATCAACAGCCTGTATGATAAGAGACTTGTGTGATTTGACACTTTTTGTAACCACTCACTACATTTTTTCTCTATAGGAAACTGAACAAGACTTCAGAGTCACAGGTATTTATATCAATATGATGTATTACCTCTACTGAAAATAATATGTCAAGTATCATTATATCATTGTGATATATCAAATACTTGAAAAAATACATTAGAGTATTGGTTTTCATGACTTTTACCATTTGGCTGATACATGTGGATCATGAGAAAATGTACAATGATTAGAAGTCAATGAAATCTTAATGTTATACTTATATTCTTTTAAAAATACAAAGATCACTACTGTCTTTTTTGATTTCTCTGTTATTTTCATAGAACATTCTTCAATCAGTGACTGTTTCGAAAGGTAAACTTTACGTACCTCCAAATTTTCGATGTCAACTGTACATCTTGATCATGGAGTGACCTAGTCTCGCGAGAACACGAGACTAGGTCGAGACTTGTGCCGGTCTTCTGGCCTCCCCCGCCTCCTTGCGGAGTAGGGGGAAATAGGACTTGGGCAGCTCCCAACCTCGTGTTCTCGCGAGACTAGGTCACTCCGTGATCAAGATGTACAGTTGACATCGAAAATTTGGAGGTACGTAAAGTTTACCTTTCGAAACAGTCACTGATTGAAGAATGTTCTATGAACTGGTTATCTGACGTGACTTATGAATCTCTTCAACGATATCTGTTATTTTGGTTTTTTAGATGCCATCATGGAGAAAGTGAATGACGTCCTGTCAGCATACAAGGGGACCCATAACTTCCATAACTTCACCTCGGGAAAGTTAGTACTATTTCATAATTTTAACATTTCAAGTTTGGAATCAAAGTCTTTAATTCCTTTTGCAAATAGGAAGTTTTGAATTTTCAATGAGTTACCTCATGTTTTCTTCACATTTGTTGATTTCCAGAAAATTCAAGGACCCAAGTGCCAAGAGGTACATTATTGAATCAAAGGTATGGTAAAATACTTTGTTTGAACACTGCTTTGGACATTTTGTGCTTCTACAACAAAATTGGTATGAAAACTGCTAAGCTGAAAGGTGGTACAGACAAGTGTTTTTTTTATAAACAATGGGAGGGAATTTTTCTGCACTTGCTAACAAATGTTGTCTCTTCCCTATTAGTCTCTATCCTGTATGCCAGCTCAAGCCTCAAAATGTTTTAGCCATTTCCAATAACAGTGTACGAAATACTTTTTTGAGCCAGGTTGCCCAGTGGCAACCTAGGATGAAAGCTAGGTTGCCCATCAAAATTCCAGGTTGCCCCGAATTTTAACTCTTCTACATTATGATTAACTTTGTTAGAATGCAATGTGAATTTATACATTTCTGACACAGAGTTGTTTCCCCTTACCTGAAGTGATGAGCTCTTCCATGGGAACTTCTCAATAAACAGTTCCCAATGGAAGAAAGGGGCATCCTTACCACAAAATTTAGGTAGTGCACTGAGCTACCTGGGTGTAAAAATAGGTTGCACCAAGCAAAATATGGTTGCACGGTGCAACTGGGCAACCTAGTATTTCGCACGCTGTTGCTAACAAATGTTGTCTCTTCCCTGTTAGTCTCTATCCTGTATGCCAGCTCAAGCCTCAAAATGTTTTAGCTATTTCGAATAAGTAACCTAGTTCTTTTTGCCCCTCTATCTCCAGTGTTTGGACACATTTGTACGAGATGACATTGAGTGGACTGTTATCTCCATCAAGGGCCAGAGCTTCATGATACATCAGATTAGGAAGATGATCGGTATGAAATCTCCAGAGTTTGAAACTATTGCAGCAGTTTACTGCATGTGCTTTACAATAGATTATGTAAACTATATATTATGTGTCTGTACCCACTCTACATACAAGATATAAGATAGTAGTAGTAGTAGTAGTAGTATCCAATATACTAAGATAGCCATATGGTAATTCACAAAAGAGCAGCTCTGAGCTAATGAAATAAAAATAAAAAGACATATTAATTGGTACACAGTTGTGTATCTAGAAAGTGTACACCCCAATATGCCTGCTGTGTGGCCCAATGGCTATAGCAACAGAGATGGGTGCTACCCTATACACCATATTGGTGTGGGAAGAACTTTTAACTTTTGAAAAACTGTGGAAAAGTTTTAACCTTCTTTACTTCCCACCCCAGGCATGATGCTGGCAATAGTACGAGGTTTGGCTCCACGTTCCATGTTAGAGAAGGCCTGGCAGAACGGAAAGGTAATGTTTGGATTTACTGATGACAATATTAGCAAAAAACTTATTTCTTTACAATCATATCTTATTCATTTCTCACAGCTAAGCATATTTTGCTTCTGTGTAGCAAGGTTGGTCTCCCTTATCCTGGGTTAATTATCTCAATACCATATTTTCCCCCACTGTGCAGTGTGACATTCCAAAGGCTCCTGGGCTTGGTCTGGTCTTGGATAAGGTAAGCTCAGCAGACATATTTGTATCAAACAGTACAAGATTGCTGCTTTCTTGTTGGAAGAATTAAATGAGATCAGGAATAAAGATTTCAGTAACGATTTACAATTAAGTATTGAATTTCATAACTGGAGGCAACTTATATTGGAAACAAAAGTGATAACAGTTACTGTTGTATTGTAGCCTACATTATTAACAGTCTTTGTTTCCACAGGTTCATTTTGACCATTACAACAGGAAGTATGGGGGAGATGGGCTCCATGAGGCTTTGGAGTGGGACGAACATCAGGTGATATTTTCACAGGCTAAAATAAGAATCAGCCATACATGACTTGATGACACTTTGGGTAACTTGATTTGAAACGAAAGTTGTTCCTTAGAAAATACGCTCCAAGTCATAATATATAACAGGAAATCATAAATTTAAGGCTTAGGCCACACCAATTTAATTTGTTGGTTCTCGGATTTGCCGCTTCATTTTTTTCCGATTTGCAAATAAAAATAAAATTGGATTCAGGCTTTGAATCAACTGCAAAATGCTCCGATTTTGCCCAAAACAGTTGAAGAAAGCTCCTCGTCTGCCTTGTTTTATAGTTTTTTCATGTATCAATGCTCTGGTTTGATCAAAAATTCAGAAATCATTGTTTGAATTATAAACCAGCTTGGAATGGGGACGTCAAGGCTGCTATCGTAGCTTTTGGGGCTATCAGAGGATGCCTAGGCCTGTTTTTTTTTTTTTTTTTTTTTCGCCCGGTCGCTTCATATTTTTTCTGAAAAAATCCGAGAACCAACAAATTAAATTGGTGTGGCCTTACGTGAATTATTTTGGGCTTTTGTGACTTTCAAGTTTACTGTGTCTGACCTTTTGACTTCATGTGAGTTGGTACAACTGTTTTGTGGTGTGAACGGCTCTTACAATGCCTCTTGTTTTCCATAGGAGACAGTTGAGAAGTTCAAGGAACAATACATTTACCCCACCATTGTCAAGGCTGAGAAGGAGGACAGGGTGTATCCTTTAAATTACAACTTTGTCTGAGTAGTATACATTCCTGGTGAGCAACAACAGTCAGGATTTGAACTCACGGCCTCTTGGTCCAGAGACAGGGTCACAAACCACTGGACTGTGCACATTACATTGGTCCAGTGTGGTCTTAATTTGTGAAAAATGCAATAAAGTTGGAAAGTGTGAAGAAGTATTGTTAAGTGGACATACCAACTACACTTGTACCATTCCAAGTATTTAGTACCAGCTCAGGAAATAACAAGAACTAGTCATGCCTTCAAGTAGTTATCAATCAAGGATTAAGGTGTTCAAAAGTTGTTTTTTTAGAACTACTGTAGAGTGGAGCTTGCTGCCACCAAGTACAGTAGAGGCATCATCAGTAAATAGCTTTAAACATCGCTTGCAGTCAGATGCACAAAGGCTGGGTGTGACAGGTCGATTAGTGTAATATAATCCACTGCTGCCGTGCAGCATGCCTGCAGAACTAGTGTACATGTGTTACACCAAAGGGCAGTTATACTGGCTATACAGATACAGGTACAGTCTAACTTTAAGGACAGATCTGTATGTAAGAAGAGTATTGTTGAGCATACCTTGACTCTCGGCATCAGTATGCAGCGCTGGTTAGCGACCCTCCCTCTGCACAGGTACGAAGGCTTGAGTGAAGAGGAAACAGACAACCTTGCACAGCAGCAGGATGGTGCAACACAGGTACTGTCATTTCTGACATAGCTTTGTGAAGAAGCTGTTTATATAGTCTGGATGATTAAAGGTAAAAAGAAAAGGTAGTCCTGTAGCTGTCTGAGACATTTTACACCTGGGTGGAGTGAAGAAAGTCGTGTAAAGTGCCGTTCCCAAGGACACATTACATCTAGCCAGGAATGGAACCCATGACCTCTCGATCTTGTGTTTGGGCGCCTTAGCCATTCAATGCTACTGTATGGGTATTACTGTATTTATAATTAACTGTAAAACATTTACTTTATTGTAGTCACTTTTCACTGTCCCCATAACAGTGTTTTTCGAGGTCTTATTAAGGTTATTTTCATGTGTTGTACATGTAGCTAACAGCTGAAGCAGACACTGCTGGGGAGAGCAGTGCAGACACATGTGATGTACCCGCTAAAGATGAACCTTCCTCTTCAAATGAAGACACCATGCAGCGAGCTGTGGACACATGACAACCAGACCGCTGGCACATACTACAACCGTACTGTTACCATGTTATTCACAGCAGCAGTTTATACTTACTTACTGCAAGGAGGTACAAACCTCCTTGCTTACTGGTACCACTTTAGGAAACCTACTGTGTCAGACTTTAACATTATTGTTTTTAACCATCTGTCTGCTGAAGTAGCCTTTTGGCACGAGATAACAGGGTTAGGCAGCAGGGAGAAGGTTAATTAGTAAGATTCCTCTTTTCTGTTGTGCCATTGCTTCTGTTGTTATCAGGCCCTACTTCAGTCAAATCAGGGTTCAGGGTATCAAATTAGTTTCTTCAATTAAAGGGGTCCTAAAGTCCAGAAGGGAGTGCTATTTTCCGACAGACATTAATTTTAGGAAGTGAAAAATGCATATTACTTTACAGCATACAATAAAATATCCATTATGCACGCAAGTCTTAAAACGCATCGAAACCAGGGCAAACTCCCCATATACCCTCTAAACTATCCCAGACTGCACCGCGCAACCCCATTGGTGTCTATGCTTTGACAAAGACGTTACGTTTTAGACCTAATTTCAGGGGCGATAATAAAAAATCGTATCGTTTTGTGTTCTTTGATATCTTATCAACAATCGGCCTTCTTGGTGTCCTTATCGCCCCTCATTTATGCCGAAGTTATTGACAATGAAAAATGGCGTAATCTAATTATCTTTCCAATAAGCGGCGTAATCTAATTATCTGTTCAGTAAAGATTTACATACAAATAAATTGAGAAAGTCAAAACACGCAAGATGAAACTGGCAGCTCACTGTATTAGACATCCTGATATTATACCACCCAAGCTAGAGGTCAAGCAAAGTAAAGTAAGTAAGTTTTCAATAATCAGCTTATTGGTGTGCTTGTCTCCTATCGTTTTTGCCGAAAATGTTTATGTTGACTTGAAGTGTATGAGCATTTCGAAATCCAAAGTTCCCGGATGTATCTATTGTGGTTCAGTATGGGGGGAAATGATATTGATATCGCTTTACAAACACGCACCGCTTAAGTCGCACAAACGAAATCTGTAAAAAGTCGGCTAGTCATGCATTCATGGAAGCATAGTCTATCAGAAAATGGCATTCCCTTCTGGACTTTAGGACTCCTTTAAAAGTATGATTTGTGACTTCTGTAAGCAGTTGTGATGTCTTATTTAGATGTACATGTATGTTTTAACTTCTAAACATAACAGAACTCACTTGAAGTTTTCAGGACTGACTCTGTTCCCTTATATCAATCAGAATGGCTTAAGATAGCAGTGACCCCTGTCCGTAGATTCAAGGGAAGATAACTCACTGGACATCTGAACAGATATTTTTAGGGGGTTTAAGACAAAGTTTGAAATATATTGATGTCCTTCTCAAAATAATGTTGAAGCACTCACCAACTATACACAAAAATGTAATAAAGAACAGGTTTCTCCTCATCTTTTGTTGTTTACATTTTTAACCTTCTCTCTGCTACCCAACCCTGTGGACAATACAAATTTGATGGCCGAATCATACCTTGGCAAGGAGAAGGCTAAATAGATGTTGCTGCAGCACGTCGGCAGAACGTACTGCACCTGCGCGAAACCTGTAATGTATTGTGCATAGCACTTTGGCAGAACGTCTCATATAAGGTTGTATTAGAGCATATAAGGTTGACAGCCTGTCTGTAATTTTCAGATGTTGTATAGGAAAAGATATCGTCTGCAACAGGCAAAATTTTCATGCAACGTTGACCAAACATCCAACGAAAAACGTGAAAAATGGGGGGTTTGCGCAGGCGCAGTACGTTCTGCCGACGTGCTTGTTGCTGCCATTGTAACACATTGAATCCAATGGCAAATGTAATGGTTACTACGCTTGAAAAATTGTTTCCGCCAAAACCTAGAACATAATTTTGTATCATGCTTTAAAACATTTTTTTAAAACATTTTTTAACTCGCATACTAGTTTACCATGACATGTTAATTAAAGGAAGGTGGTCACCATGTTATTTTTCACCAATATGGAGTCTGAATCAATGTTACTATAATTTGTGAAAAGTATAACACACTGGAGCAAAGTGGACAGACTGTTGATATGAAGCGAATAACTAATACATTGGCCTACTCGGTAAAAGTAAATCGAACGTGTTTCTTTCTACATATAGTGGTTTATTTGCAAATACGAAGGCTAATTGCAACATAAAATAACGAATACGGTATACAGATAGTACAATGGTACTAAGTGACTACTCTAAGAGATTGCTACAGATTACATCCTAAGTTTGGGTTTGACTTCTTTTTTGGAAGCAGTGGAAGACGAAGTGTCACACTTTTTCTGCAATGAGTGGGTTTTGGGAGGTATGCATATATCATGTATATGTCAGGTATACGTCAGGTACATCATGTATACGTCAGGTACACGCAATACCTGTAGAGTACGTGTAACCGTTTGCCCTGAATACGCCTGACCTCCGCCGACCCTCCATTAAACACTCTCCCAACAAGTGAATCCAATTATGTCTGCATTAACCCGTGCCCTTTCCCTGCCCGAGGCCTTTTGTCAGCACGGTGTACTCACACATGCCGCCGTACATTCACAGGCCATCAGCGCGATGGCGTCACCCGTCGCCAATGGCAACGCAATCAAAGCGTCCGTGACTACTGATTTGGGACAGACCATGTAAAACCCAGAGGGGGGAACAGAAAAAAGCCTAAAGTGTGTCATGTGAAGTAACAATAACTTTGCACAATTCGTCCCTTACAAATGTAGATATTAATTATTCAAAGTCTTCTCCCTGAAGAACTAGTCTACAAGCGACATCACATTGTAAGCACTGTTCCGCGCCTTTCAGAAATAACAAAAGTGTCTGTAAAATACGTGCTCCGTGGATTTTGTTCTTAAAGTTGGTATTCTTAACTATGTTATTTGAATATATTTATATGTCGTTCCTGGACTGATTTTTTTCCCGAAACTTCTAAGTCCGAAACCTGAATTTTTTGTCTGCCGCATTATTCAATAGCTTCAACTAACGTGATTATAAAGGTAAAAGAAACGAAGATTTTACATATGGATGACGGAACATCATAAATTCGGAACATACACTACCACGGTTATTACACATGAATATTGTTTCTTAACATATGTTGCGTAGTTTATGAAGTCGATATAAGTTTTAACTTTTTCCTGTCCGTAGTCAGCCCCATTGCACCGCCCCCACCACCCCTGTCCCGTGTTTACCTACCCGTGACCAGTTCCTGCTGCCCGATAGGCTGTCCGCCCGGATGGGTTGCCTCCGTGTTGCCCCGGAGTTATTTACTTCGCCGCCATTGCTGCCACACACAGTGTGGACCGGGTAAGATTATCCGTGTTGAACCCTCCCCAGCACAAAGGGAAGTACATCTCCAACCTGTGTACGTACAAGGTTTCTTCTCCTCCCCCTCGGCTCACTGTTACAGCCAGGTGAGAAGGGTTAGAGCGCCTGCGGACGTTCTAGACTCACAGCTCGAGTTTTACACCAAGCGGAGGGCGCAAGCGACAATCAAACAACATGGACGACGACGAAGAGGTTGAGGGTTTGGGTTCCTCCAACCCCACCACCGATCCCAGGTACGAGTTTCTCTCTGACTACGTTCTCAGGGCGATGAAACTCAAACCCGACAGGTGGAACAAATGTATCGGGCTGGACGACAACCGCCAGAAGATCGCAGACTTCTTCGAGAAGCCGGAAAATCCGCAGCTGATCTTCATGTCCAACACGGCAGGGAACATCGAGGTTCGCCTGGATTTTCCCAACCACCTGAGGAGCAAGGCTGTGTACTTCGTCAAGAGAAACAACGAGATGATCGGGAGAGACAACTACAAACAGAGCCTGGTGTACGGAGATCTGTCCTACGCACCGCTCGAACAGCTGTCTGCTCTGGTAGACGAGGTGAGCTGTCCCTTTTATGTCACCTGTATTTTATTACCCACCTTTCCCCTTACTACGAAAGCCATAAAGAATCATACACAAACCTTTTTACCCGTTTCCTGCAAAATTAACATTGTCAACTTTCCTAGAGTAAATGGTTTCAACTTTTCAAAATGATAGACGACAGCCTACTTTTAAATCGCTTGTGCATATATATTTGATGTTTATTTATAATTGATATCGATTGGAAACGGATTTTTGATGTTATGACGACGAACAACAAGGCGAGTGTGAATAAACAAGAAGGCAAGTATGAATAAACAACAACAGCGCCCTTCAGAATGGCGGAATGGGCTGTTGAGCGCAACAGGTGAAAAGTTACTCGGTCTGCCGTGACGGTCGCCACCCTTCCCAGGCCAGGTGCCCAGAGTGCTTCAGCCTAAGGGGGGATAGCCTTCCTAGCCAGGATACACTTCAACCTAGTCTCTACCAGACTAACTGCGCGGGCTATAATAGGGAGATATTTGCTAGGGGAGTCTGGGCGCCTTGAGGTTGACTGGCCGCGCTATTGGGAAACTAACCCTCCCGCGGACCGACTCTATTGGCCAGCTATTCCCTTCTTTTGCCGAATTCTACGATCCGTACCCCAGTAGGAAGGCCTGGTGGAGGCTAACTTCAACCGTAAATTCCGGTTGTACGTGATTGAGACTACCAGGTTTGAAACCCGTGCGCTCTGTGTATCAAATAAAGAAACACATGCATGCATACACATGCCAAAGGCCATAGACTACCCGGCTATTCACTCAGCTATTGAACGACAAAAAATGCAAGGCCTGACCGCTTTTACTTAGTCCGTGAATGAAAGCCACCCTATGTGTACTTTGTCTTCTATTGGCGAGGCCATTGGTGAATTCTGGGCTGGGGAACAATGCGACCCAGTGACTAATCTTTCTCTGGAGTGCCCTTTCACTCCAAAGCCCCCCGAACGAGAGCCATTTTCCCAACACGGACCCCCTGACATGTATGCAAAGCCGCATGTTTACTTTCCGCTTCATGTATAGTCTGAACACAGCGACAAAGTTTCTAAGGACACGTCGATACACACGGAGTGTTGACAGTCTGAACAACCTGGGAACATTTATTGGCCTAGAAGTCTTACTGGTCCATACTTTCTGCTTTTACCCTATATTAATTGGGCCTTACATCGACACAGCAGTTTTCCGTTCCACCTTTGAACCCCTAAACCAAAATGAATACATTCCGTTCGGATTTAGATTGGCTTTTACCGCACAGTCCTCATTTTTAATCCATTTAGTCTTGTGTGTCTAAATAATACAAACAAGAGATAGGTTTTTTTTTCGGATGGCTATAACTAAAATATAATTCCATAGTCACAATGCAGCGAAGCGGAAGTGTAATGCATTTGATTACAGATCATATGGGAATGTTGCTAACACGGACTTTGCGCTACGCTTGTCGCCTGGAAACAGATCCACAACCACTGGCAACAAAACTGCAAGTCGTTTAGAATAAAGACGAGGGTTTTAATGCGATATTTCCAAACCCAGGAGCTAGGTAGAATATGTTGGTATCCCACCGGCACCGGAGTATTAAGCGATAGCCGTCAAATCAAACGGCGTATTGATGGAGAGTAAATACACACTGAGAACTCCATTGCCATGATGGTCAGGTGTGATTACGTCGGGCTTCGGACGTGCTCGCGTCGGGAAAATGGCGACTGTGAAAACTCTGTGGAAAACAATTTAACAAACCATCCTTTTTCTTTTTCTATTATTACATTGTACTATGAACGTTGAATTTTTCAACAATATGTGTACTTATAGCAGGTGCAATGTGCTTGAAAGATGTAAAAGAATTTTCTTATTGACTAAAAATTCGGCGTTTATTTATTCGCAAATGAAATTCTTCTTACAATGGTGATTATATCAGCAATTTATAGAACAATTTTGGTAGTCAGAAAGGTTTATCTTCATGTCACTAATGGACATACAGATGTCGGTAGTATGATTATTATTATATTATAAATACTAGTAACTGATTATCAAATATTTGAATTACATGCACTCGTAGGCATTTCTTTGTCCCTATTAGTTCATGATCATTTTCTACTCACTTGATGTGGTGATAAGTTCTACAAGATAGGACTCAAACAACTTAGCCTGGATGCCAGTCTTTTTAGCTTATTATAATACGCTCTCTCGGTCACTTCTTTTTGGCTATAAACAACCCATCTTGACACAATTTCGCGACGATTAATTTGTTAACAATTAAAGATGTTTTCTCTCCCCCCGCCCATTATTGAATAGGAACAAAATGGTGACCCATTTATATCGCTCAGAACCGGTTCCTCTAGTCTTACATTCTAAATACAGCAATTAATCATTACCCTCGTTTTTTGTCTCCGGTCTCGACACTAATTATCACCTATCAGCTTTAGTCAATCCCTTTAGTCAAGCTCGTGGAAAATTGAATTTAATTATAGATCAGGGGGTGTAGGAATGAAGCTAGAAGTTTTGAAGATTGATTAGACGCCATGTTTGATTTATCGATGTATTGCAGAATGTTGACATTGTAGCCCTGGTCCGTGGCAACCGCCGCCACATCGCAGCCATATTGGCCCAACAACCGCAGTGTTGTCTGTTGCTATGGACGGAACGGTTCTTCGAGTTAATTTGTGCCAATGGGATTTATTAAGTGACATTGGTTCACTTATATTGTTTACTCGTTGAGAAACGTTACGTGTAAATGGCGTTTTCCGTGAGTTGATTATGAAGTAACGTTAGACACGGCATGACACAAATGAAATTGTCGCGGCTAGCACCGCGCTATTTACCGTGCCTCGACTGTGGATAGCGCGTGACTCTTGCTAGGACATTTATGAAGCCATGATAGAATTTACACCACAAACATCACGTCTGAGCGATCAAGGAAGAATTTCTACCCTCAGGGCGCGCGCAATGTAGAAGGAGAACCCTCGAAGGCCGTGTTTATTTCCGGATTTAGCCCTCCTTACTTCGCTCTCACGGATAATTATTCACCATAGCAACGTAAATAACACCCTGCCATCAGCGCCAGGTGTTTATGAACGGCGCAGCCAAGTGTAGGCAGAACGGCAACGTTAATGCTGCTGTTTTCGAAAAGCGAACCAAAGCTTACTCTCAAGGAGAGGTTTAGACTTCGGATTGTTTTTGACGTGTTTTATGCGTTTTATCGAGCTTTCTTTTTTGTACTGGTATCTTTTTTTTTACACCAGCAAATGGATATTGCCTGGCCAATTTGATACTGTCTTGCAAATTTGATACTGTGCAACCATCAAAAGCTCTTCTTGGAGATTAACCAAAGCTAAGGTGGCTAGCTAACATTCTACAACAACATAGCCGCCCAAAACGGCGCATACTGCCCTTATATAGACTTCCTTATCACGTCTTTCCGTGCAACACAAGAGCGGCTGACAATAAGTAACAGAAGGGCCATACAGACTGAACAGCACAGTTCGGATTACAGGCGACAAAGGCTGGAGTGCAGCGAAGTGATTACACAGGTGCCCATAGACCGGTCGGCATCGCACAAAAACAAGTGCAAAAGTTCAAAACATGTCACACGTTCGTGTATACCGACAGTGTACTGATGTTTTCTACCCGATTTTGTGTTATTTTTGTTCATAGTTCGTACATATAAATAGACCATACACTTAGTTTGTATGTATGGTTGTAGAAGACCTTACGAAAGTCGCTGTACATTTGTTGTGTCAATAAATATTTCCGCTATATAATGAATACCTATATTAAACAGATGCGAGTAAACAAATGGTCTTAAGGGCGGACATTACAATGAGTGACTGACGACCTTCATCGCACATTCTTTTCACACTGGGCCAAGTACAGGTCACAACAAAACATGATGAACAGATGCAGTTAGCAGATACAAAATAAAACTAAATGTCATTAGATAAATTCGACTTCTCCTCGCTTTTCAGTTAGAGTAGAGACAGAGGAACAATATTACATTGACAATGACAATGAACTTTATTGCATATTCACGCCCTACATGGGCCAAATGCATTGAGTTAGATAACTTGGTTATAGGTAAAGAAGGAACAAGTGTTACATTTCTATGCTACGTCTCTATCTACAGGGTCTATGTACAGGATCTCTTCTCTCTTTTTAAAACATGTATGAACAAATTTACATAGTTTTTCGTTAACATCGTAGTGCTTGGATGTCATAATATGTTTGAACAATTCTATTTTCGGTAAGTATGTAAATTTCTTTTCTAACTGTAAGGAACCAATAAGGGATTTCCGCATGTCAGCGTATAACGGACATTCTAAGAGAAAGTGTGCTTCATCCTCTACACAGTTACTGTTACAAAAGTGCAAATTCTGTTATTTGCGGGAGTCTGGTTATACCTACCAATTTCGATCTGTAATTGATGATCAATGACAGTTCCCACTCCCACGGTTCTGCAGGTGTTGGCACCTCTTCTGTCCAACGAGAGGAACCACAAGGGCTGGCCGACCGTGGTGTCGCAGGACGTGCTGCGTCACGTGCACAACCTGAAGAGCCAGGTGTACGTGGTGGGAGGGCAGGTCAAGGGCAAGACGCTGCTGCCTCTCCCCGAGGGCGCCGAGAAGATCGAAGACGCCGCCGAGCCGGACGATGGCTACGACAGCCGGGAAGGGTAAGGCATCGCAAATTCTCGAAGAATTCTTAGATAATTATATTCAGTCAGTCAGTAGGCATCCTCATCAGAGGTGAACCATGATATCATGCTTTTTCTAGTAGCTATGCTTGTGCAATGCGGCTTCGCTACGGCTCGCTCATATATAGGGGGTGATGATGTTAATCACCGCGTGGCTAATACAAGACGGGGGTAAAACAACTTCAGCAGTAGAACACTGTGGGTGATGATATCGTAAATATTGGCAAATGATTCGGTTGAGGAAATGAACGAGATAAGGAAAAACTCGTAAAAGGGCTAAAATTACAGACGGTTTTTGATAGAAGACGGTCTGCTTGGGGAAAGGATAGAAAAAATTAGGAAGGATGGGAGGAAGAACGAGAATAGGAATCAAAACAAATAATTCAACCAGGCCATTCTCCTTTCCAAACAGATGTGTCACCTCGGCTCATTTCTCTATACAAATGTATTTGTGATGTTTTGTTAATCCTAACCCTTCACCCCCACTCTCTCCGACCACTTTAAGGTCTCCTCATTCGGACGACTTCTACGAGGACAACTACACCAACCGCGTGCTGCTGCACTCCCTGGAGTCCATGATCATCGACTGGTCGCACCAGATCCGGGAGGTGCTGAAGAAGGACTCTGCCGCCCCGCTACTGGCCGGGCTGCACCCCGGGCCTGACGTGGAGATCAACTTCTGGAACTCACGCTGCTCCAACCTGGAGTGCATCTATGAACAGGTAGGTGGAGTTTTATCGTCATCTCATCCTCCCTTTTTCCTTCAGCTAGTAGTTTCAATATTTTCCACTGTTCACTTGTGGGTTGCCGTCACTTTCCTACGTTCTTTGCATTGTATATACCCATTTCATGTAGATTGGGTGCCATCCTGCGTAGCAAGTGAATAATGAACGCTGGAGGCAACTACAGAGGGTGGCACCCAAACTACATTTGATGATCATCTTTGTATATTCTACATGTGTGTCTTTTACAGCCTCTTCTTTAATCTTTTCTTTACATAGCTTTCTCTGTTTCTTAGCCCATACCCCTCTGCGTTTTCAATCATAAGAATCATGTCAGTTTTTTGTTTCTTTTCCACTGCCAAACTTTATTCTACTGCCAACAGGTAACTGGAGTTTTATCGTCATCTCATCCTCCCTTTTTCCTTCAGCTAGTAGTTTCAATATTTTCCACTGTTCACTTGTGGGTTGCCGTCACTTTCCTAAGTTCTTTGCATTGTATATACCCATTTCATATAGATTGGGTGCCATCCTGCGTAGCAAGTGAATAGGGAAAGCTGGGGGCAACTACAGAGGGTGGCACCCAAACTACATTTGATATTTATCTTTGTATATTGTCCATGTGTCTGTATCTTTCGCTTTTGAAAGCCTCTTCTTCAATCTTTTCTTTACATAGCTTTCTCTGTTTCTTAGCCCATACCCCTCTGCGTTTTCAATCATAAGAATCATGTCAGTTTTTTGTTTCCACTGCCAAACCTTATTCTACTGCCAAACTTAATTCTACTTGCTGTCATGAGACGTGAAAATGTTAACCCTGTGTTTGTGCTGTCCAGCTGCGCCAGCCCCGCGTGCGGAAGATGGGACAGCTGCTGGAGAGGATGAACAGCAGCTACTTCCCTGCCTTCAAGGACCTGTTTACAGACGTGGTGCACGGTAGGTCATGTTTGTACCTGTACCACCGCATCTCTACAAACAAACAAACAAACAAACAAACAAACAAACAAACAAACAAACATCGTTATCACAATTAATACCATTTGACTCATTAAAATACACATGTAACAGCTGACAAAAACCTGATTACATCGTTGTGTCATCTACTTAGTATTTTAGGAAAGACGAAAACAATTGGAGACGCCTTAAAAATGGAATCACGATACATTTGTCTAGCTATGCGGTGAAATAAAGGAAAGGACCTGCCATAAAGTCAAAAGCATTGTAACGACCACATCGGTTCAGAAAGCAAAGCCCTAAGCTACACACTTAGAAAGTATTAGGGTGCCAAAGTCGAGTTAAGAGTAGTGGTCTTACAAAGTTCATAAAATCTAAATCGGTTTTCATGTACTTCCAGCTGTGACGGAGGCCAAAGACATCACCATGTACTTGAAGCCTGTCAACAACCAGCTGGACGACCTTCAGGAGTTTGAGTTTGACGAGTACGCCAAGGCCATGCCTGCCCTGATGCACACCGTCTGTCTGGTCTGGAGTAACTCCAAGTTCTACAACACCGCGCCCAGGATCATCGTCCTTCTACAGGAGATCTGCAACATGCTCATCGAACAGGTAAAGGGTTATCTAAAGATCATCTTTCAATCAGGATCATCGTCCTTCTACAGGAGATCTGCAACATGCTCATCGAACAGGTAAAGGGTTATCTAAAGATCATCTTTCAATCAATCTTAAAGTATCTTAACCTAAGTCCTTAAGGTGAAGTATATATTGTTTATCGTCATCTGAATCGTAGCAAGTGATTGCTAACCAAAAATGACAACATTAAACGGCGTTTGCCCAACCAATAAAAATGCTTGCTCTATTGTTATGGTTTTGAGCACTGGTGCCTTGCTTGTTTCACATGGGTGCAACTTTTTGCATGATTTTCGTGTCGGTTGGTTCTTCGTTCAAGTCTTTGGTACTTCTGTATTTCTTTTGATAAGCCTTTTATGTGCAGACTATTGTGTTCGAAAACGATGCACCTATGTCCTATATCTTCTAGTGTCGCCACTACCTCCCTTCGGAAGATCTGTTCAAAGGGGAGCTGGACGAGTCTCTGGAAAAGATCCAAGCTGCGCTGAAAGTCTTCACCGTCTTCAAGGACAGCTACGAGGACCGGAGGTATAAAACAAATAGCTAGTGTGAGATTTTACTGTGAGTGTAGTCTATGTATGAAGACTCGTCATCAGTATAATGAACCCGGTAACACCGTCAGCTCACATGGGCATTATGTAAGACTGGGACAATACAGCAAGTAAATTTAAAGTTCCCTGTCTTTTCTTTCCATAGTAGTCAACCCTACAGCATTGCTTAACAATACTTTTGGGGGCAAATGGCAACATACGAATGAAGGTTTAGTTCACGAGAATATTTTCACTTTTGAGGCCAAAATCTTACATAATAGTAAAACAGAACGTCTCCTTATCCATAGGGCCAACATGCGGATGTACTTTGAGAACGGTGAGCCTGTGCGGGAATGGGAGTTCAACCCACAGCTGGTGTTCGCACGGATGGACAGCTTCATGGCTCGGATACAGACTCTGGAGGTACGACTGGCTCCTGTGTCATTAAATGTTTTGCTGTTATTACTTCCGCGTACGGAAGTATTGTTTTGCATAGATGGGTTTCTGTGGGTTTGTATGTATGCTTGTCTAGAGTGGGTTAACAGCACTTGGGTGGGGAAGATTGACAGGCAGAATGATAGCAGGTCAAACGGTCAGTCAGAGGAAATGGGTCGAATGTGAAGGTCCCAGAATCTGGAGAAATTGAGGAAGCCGAGGATTACACACTTTTTATATCTCTGAAAGCACCGATTTCTATAATATAAGCTTGTCAGAAACGATTGAGGATAGTGAACTTGGACAATGTAACGAATAAGAGCATTGCCCTCTATTATAACTCACAGTTGGTCGCGAACGCTGAATAATATATACGTATATTTTATCTACAGAGCGGTTCAAACCTTCTACCTGTTCCTCTTAGTTAGTAGTTAGTTAGATAGTAATCATTGATACAGCACCTAGTCGTCTATATGGTGTTTTGCAGAAGTGTTCGACATAGATTTAAACTGTTCTGCTGGGTTGATTTTAGAATTATTGCATTTGTTTATATATGTAACGTTACTTGTTGTCTCGTATGGTGTAGCTGTATATATATATATATATATATATATATATATCGCTACAGTCGTCCTGTATGTTGGCTTACGTACATCAGCATTCACTGCCTGTAAGTCTGTGTAATGTGTACGTGTTGTTTTGCATTTGAAATAAATAAAACGCTGAATAAGGACCCGATTTTCACCCCCATGTCCACAGAACCTGTTCTCCACTGCACAAGAGTTCATGAAGCTGGAGAAGATCGAGTTCACCGGCATCAAGGGCAACATCCTCAGTCAGCAGGTCGCCGCCATGTTCAACGAGTTCTGCGACATCTTCAAGGTCTTCAGCGACAGGTCGTACGACGCACTGGATCACGAGGACGAGGTGAGAGAGATGTCTGTCTGAAGATTGTAAACACTGAAGGAAAACAACAATATCTTACTTGAAGAATAGCATACTGTAATTCCTGATTTTTTCACTGTACTGTAATGTTCACTGTTTTCACTGTCACTTCTGTACCGTGAACTTATCATTACCGTTATCAAATCATTTGTGTTTTGCCCCTTTCCTGCACTTGCCATCGCATCACCGTGAAGATAAAGTTCCGTGAACATGTCCATTTTCTTCAGACCGTGAAATTTTGCTACCGTGAACACAAAGTGAATTACAGAGTACCTGCATGTTATTATTGTTAAATGTGGATTCTAACTTCCCGTTAGAAAATCACTGATCGTAAATCGTCTGCATGCATCATGATAAAATGTAAACTGCCAGCCCCGCAATTCATTTTGTTTTCTTTTTTCTTTCTACAATGGAACTGTTTAACAATTCGTTCATGCTCCGTTGTGTGTACCCTTCCTGAAGCTCATAATTCCTTGTGGGTCTCTCATTTGTTTTTTGGTGTTTGCAGGAATTTCAGCGAGACTACACCGACTTCTGTAACCACATCGCGGACCTGGACCACCGCCTGGGCTCCATCCTGTGCCGGGCCTTTGACGACTGCTCTGGGACGGAGGCTTGTTTCAAGGTTAACAGAGTCAAGCTATGTCTTCCCATTGACTCCAATGCTTTTGCGTCGTGCATCGTGTTCTAACTATAAAATCAAATGTCACACAATCCAATTTTGGTCGCTCAACGGTCGCTCAGAGATTGCCGTCTAGTGGAAAGGGAGCTTATATTAATTAACATATACTTCCTGGCACTTTATCCTGCACATGGTAACAACAACATGAATGATTTTAATTTTACCAAGAGAAATGTGGGTAACACCTATTGAACGACAAAGTTCTTTCTAATAAACTGTTGAAATAATGTGATACCTTTACGACAATAGTTATCACGGGTAAAAGTAGTTATCACGGTTTTTTTACTGAAATACTTTTTTGAAATAAAAAAAATGCGATGAATAGCTAGAGCTATGTAACACATCTGTGTCCATAATATCACCAGGGTCCATAATATCGCCACCTTGAGAAATACTGTGCTTAAAGATATTTTTACTGCAACATACTTTTGATATGCACTCCTGCACAGCTCAAATGTACATACCTAGGGTATGTTGCAGTAAAAATATCTTTAAGCACACTGTTTCTCAAGGTGGCGGTATTATGGACCCTAGTGATATTATGGACACAGATTTTAACGCCGTCCTTCACATGTGCTTCACAGCTCCTGGACATTTTCGGCTCCCTGCTGGAACGTCCCGTTATCAAGCACGAGTTCGAGCACAAGTACCCCGTGCTGCTCCACATGTTCGACCGCGACCTGGACACGGCCAAGGCCATCTACGACCAGCAGATGGCCTACATCGCGGAGACGGACGGCGCCGCCGTGGTCAACAAGAACATGGCGCAGGTGTCCGGCCAGCTGAAGTGGGCCAAGCAGCTGCGCGAGCGGATTGATATCCCGAAGAAAGAGTTCAGGCACATAGATCACCCGTAAGTGTGCTGGTGAACGGGGAGAGAACATCCGGGTCCTGACAGCTTGAACTTGACCTAACCTTTGACCTAACCACCCTGCAGAATTGGCTTTTGACCTTTCAATTTGACCTCTTCCATATACCTGGTGGTACAGAATTAAAAACGACCGTTTGGGAATTGACGAAATGACGAAATTGGGATCAAATATTTACATTTGGCAACCGCAACCTCTTACGTATTATCGAATTCTTCACTACCGAAAAATTGCCCACAATGACTTAACGAAAAAGTTTACGATCATTAAGCTCACCGACTTTTCGACCAGACCTTTGATCTTCTTCAGGATAACTGACCCAAATTGCTCAGGATACGTGACCTAGCGGAGGCGTGACGTGAGCTATGCACGAGTAAAAGGTGGTTAGAAGTTAGAGACGTGTCTGACTTAAGCTGTTCACAGGATCCTGGTATTTCTGATAACTTCCACCCGAAGTTACGACACACGACCAAGCGGTCACATGTGCCTGGAATCATTTCTGACAACTGTGCAACGTGTTTATCTCAACTTCCCTCCAAGATGTGTAATGGAACGTCCATGTTAGAGGAGGGAAGGGGGATAACATAGATGACCTTATCTCTTCAAGCGTTAATGTGAAGATGTGTTCGCTTATCTTCGCTTTCAGCGAACATAAGTTGTACCAGTATAGAGAACCTCTGGTTCTCAATTAATAAATCGTCATGTCCAAGTATTGAGAGTAATCAAAATCGTTATCAACGTCTTAACTTTCGGTCTAAAATCTTTTTTTCCTCACGCAAATTGACTTTTCGCTCCAACCAAGAAGTGCTGGAAGGTAAGTGACCAAGACTCTGCTGTTACATCCTCAGAAACTGAATGGTCTGATGGTGTAATGTTGCGAGATCCGTGTGACTATTGTCATATATTTTAATGACTCTAAAAGTAGCCAGTTGATTGAGCATGAACTTCAAGGTAGATATTGTGAGCAACATGAATCCGTAGAATTACAAGTGCACTCCTTGTTAGGACGAATTTCAAATGTTCAATAACCAGACACCCCCTCCCTACACACCAAGAAGACTTTGTGGACTATCAGATTCATTTGTACCTGTCCACAGGTGTATGAACACGGAGGAAGCCAAGATCATCTTCAGGAAGCACGAAGAGATGATGAAGCTTCTCTCCAGGTGAGATGCATGATTCATTGTTGAATGGTATAACATTGCGAACCTAATGTACAAACGATACTGATGACTGGCGGTCCAAACAACAAACTGGCGACTACGTCTTCGTGTTTTGGGATCCATTTTCTTATGGCATGGTCCCATTCGTCGTAGGTCATCGTATGATCCTGATGTCGAGTTTCAAACTGGCTGTGACAGAACCAACAGCCGACAAATTTGTACGGGGCATGCACGGCTAACCCTGAATGCTCTCAGAGTGCTCGCATAACGAATGTGACCAGCCCTTAGCGGCAGAACTAAGTTGAAACACACATCTCAATGTCTAAAACACATATGATTATGTCTGAAACACACATCTCAATGTCTGAAACACACATCTCAATGTCTGAAACACACATCTCAATGTCTGAAACACACATCTCAATGTCTAAACCACACATCTCAATGTCTGAAACACACATTTTAATGTCTGAAACACACATTTTAATGTCTGAAACACACATCTCAATGTCTGAAACACACATCTCAATGTCTGAAACACACATCTCAATGTCTGAAACCACACATCTCAATGTCAGAAACACACCTAAAATGTCTAAAACACACCCGTCAATGTTGTGTAGGTTTGACGACAAGGTGTACGACAACTGGACCAAGGGAGTTGACGACATCTGTAAGTTCAATCTGGACCAGCCGCTCATCAACCGTGACGAGAAGACCCGACACATCAGCGTCAACTTTGATCCTAAGGTGCTGTGGAATCTTTACTCATCTGTCGTGTGTTCACTCCCTCTGGAAGTATATCTTAAGTAGCAAAGCTTAATTGCAAGCCTGCAAGCTACAAAAAGCAACAATAACGGGAAACGGTCTAGCCTGCATGCCAGACAGTTGTCAGGGCCATTACACAGGCCAACCCCAATTTACTGAGGTGGTCTGTGGTAAAATTTCCTTGGGGACATGTTGACCCTGGAGCTGCGGAGCTAACCTGTATACTGGCACCCAGGCTAGGAACGGTCTTACACAAGTATACTATTACGACCTGTAAGTTAACACATTGTCAAGCTCATACCGGTGTTGATGTTTTCAGCTGATCTCCGTGCTGCGTGAGGTGAAGTACCTGATCTACGCCGGCCAGACGGACATTCCCGCCAGCGCCGAGGCCATCTACCAGCGGAACAACACCTTACACCAGTACCTGAACAACCTGGACCTGACCGTGGCGTGGTACAACAAGATCAGAGACACTGTGCTGGAGGTGGAGTTCCCGCTGATCAAGGCACGGCTGGAGGAGATTGACTCGCAGATGGAGCGTGCGGAGACCACCATTACCTGGAACAGTGATGGTTAGTTGTTACGCGTCCTGGTACGGAAGTATTGTTTTGGGTGGCTGAGCTGTGGGTTTGTGTTTGAGTAGGTTGACAGCACGTGGGGTGAAGATTGACAAGCGGAATGACAGGAGATCAAAAGGTCGGACAGAGGAAATGGGGTCAATGCGGAGGTTTCAGGATCTGGCCGGGAGCCAGTAGGAGTATGGTAGTGACATGGGAGAATTCAGGAAGCCGAAACGTTGTAAACTGGTTGAATGCGCGTTTCATCTGGTTCAAATGTTTGTCAGCATTAGCTAATATGTGCACAACCTGATGACACAGGGTTTTGATGTCTTTGTGTATTTTCAGGTGTTTGGGAGTACATCCAGGAGACACGTGACATGGTACACGATCTAGAACAGCGCGTCAGCAAGGCCAAGAACAACGTGGAGCAGATGCAGGTAAATGTAGACATTTACTTCCTAACCCTGCGTTGCCATTTTGGGAAGTAATTAACCTCATCATTTACATCATCATCGTCAAGAAGCATAAACAAAAGCTGTGAAGACTTCGATGAAAATATGTCTTAAGTATTTCAATTCTAGTACGACAACCACTATCGCTGTTACGTTGTTTGTTGCAGCATCAAAACATCACGGTCCCTACTTTTCCAAAGTTTATCTTGCTGTATTGTGTCAACATTTGCTTTTATTTTAATTATCGTAAATGCAGGAAGAAACTGGCTTAGTTGTGCTGTTGCATGCCGTTGTATAGAAGACATTTCTACTCGTACACAGCATACTAGAATTCATGAACGCACATCGTTTCTTGCAGAACATCATGGCGAAGTGGACGGAGGTTCCGCTGTTCGAGCGGCGTGAGCTGCACCACCAGCCGGACCTGCTGAACCTGGAGGACCGCCAGGAGCGCCTCAACAAGCGGTACGCCGAGATCAGGGAGTCGGGAGACAAGATTCACCAGCTGCTCAAGGTATATTCTCCAAACAGAGGCTTATTTTTGGCGTGTTTTTAGGCGTTTTTATCGGGCTGTCTTTTTTGTACTGGTATCTTTTTTACGCAAGTCCAAACGGTGGCAAATGATACTGTCTTTGCGACCACTAAAAGGTCTGCTCGGAGATTATTCAAGGCACAGATTTCTCTAAATGCTTCGGTAGGATTACAATTGCATTTTCAAAACGGTACTAAGATATGTTTTACAAATGTCATTGGATGTAAGGTAAAGGTAGTCTCGTAGACGTTTCGAGGCCATAGGAGCAGTGGGTTGTTAGACCACAGTGTCTAGGGTACAGTGGTGGAAGGCGGAGCCCATCCCTCTCCTTCCACCGCCTTTTACCTCCCCAACTGAAGTCAGGTACTCATTTTACACCTGGGTGGAGGGAGTGAGGAAAGTCGTGTAAAGTGCCACCCTAGCTAGGAAGGAGTCGATCGCGTGACCTCTCGATCTCATGTCCACTCGCCGAACCACTCGGCCATTCTACGTCACACGTTTATCATTGGTTATACGTATTTGAAAGTTGAGTTGCGCTTTTAGTAGTTGTTAAATTATGCATGTTTTTCTGCCGCTTTCAGGAAAACTTGGAGCATTTCAAGGCGGAGGAGGAGTTGGACACTTGGCGCGCCTATGTGGACTATGTGGACGACATGGTGGTAGATGGCTTCTTCAACGCCATCCAGTGCTCCCTGCAATACCTGCTGGACAACACCGAACCCAGACCCACCAATGTGCCGCTGTTTGAGTCTAGGTGTGTTCACGACCTATCTAAGCACAGATTTGTACTACAGATCTTATTGCATTTGTTGCCCTGATAATTGAAAACAAGCTACTAAAAACAGCGTCTCAGATCTGTACATCGTTTCATTACATACCCCTGTACCTTCCATGACGAGTAGGTTACATAGTCTACCACGTATTACTTGCAGTATGATTTGTGGTTCTTGTGGTACATGCACGTTTCTAAGACATTTTTCTCGACATTAGGATGGAACTGTCTGTACCAGACACCATATTCTTCCCCGCCTTGGATTTCGGGGTGTCTGACGGCTTCTATGACTTGGTGGAAGGGATTGTCAACGACATCTACAAGATTTCCTCTCTGGTGCCGCGACTAGCGACGCACAGTGGGCTAGAACACTATCAG